>CM055117.1:364465478-364870478 GCA_029206835.1 Rana muscosa
GATTCTGGGTTCCCTGGGCCCTCCCATTACACCTTGTAACACTAATGAGTCAGGTGACACTGGGGAGGGAAAATGGCTAATTGGGCCCAATTTGGACATTTTCACTTAGGGGTGCACTCTTTTGTTGACAGAGGTTTAGACATTAATGGCTGTGTGTTGAGTTATTTTGAGGGGACAGCAAATTTACACTGTTATACAAGCGGTACACCCACTATACATTGTAGCAAAGTGTCATTTCTTCAAAGTTTAACAAACAAATACTTGGGGGGCACACCCTAGAAAATGCATTGAAGATGGTGCAGCCATAAGACCATACAAACAGAACAAAATATTACAGCGCACACATACAAAAAGAAGGAACATTTTCAAAAAATATGGGGATTTGGTCACACCGTTTGGCTATATGGTGCTTAAGCCCACTTACTGCGTCAAAGTACCCCATTTATCAGTGGATCCTACGCTATTTATAGAATGAAAGATCCTGCTTCTCTGAACCATGGGAGAAATACACTCCTCTATATGGGAGAAATAAAGGACTCCTCATATTTTACAGGTGGACACTAATAAGAGGTATTGGCGGGGGGGGGGGGGGTGTGATTCTATGAATAGCGTAGGACCCACTGATAATGGGGTACTTTGACGCAGTAAGTGGGCTTAAGCACCATATAGCGTGACCAAATCCCAATATTTTTTGAAAATGTTCAGGTGTTTTAAATAGCCTTGCAGGAGTTAAATTTAATTGTTGAATGTTTATACTGAAATATAAAAATATTATTGTATTTATGGAAATTGGGAATCTCCAAAATTAAGATTTACCTGTTTCCTACAATATTAACAAGAAATTCTAAGTTCTTATATCCGTGCTAGTTTGAAGACAAGTAACACAAATGAATATTGCTTAAAATATTATATATATTTATTAACTAAATTACAGTGCAAAATTAAAATATAAGACGTGATCAAACAAATGAATGGATATACTTCTACAATCAGAGATAAATGATGGATTATGTCCAGATAATATTTACATACATTTCTATGCAAGCTCTATATGACAAAGTATATTCACAGTACAATACTTAAATGATACTTGTACATTTAAAACTTGGTAACTCTTGTGAAATGTCTTTCTGTTACTTCACGGAAGGTGTAAACACTCTTTTGTTCACTTTAACACTATTTCTTTCATCAAACAAACAGATCTCCTGATTACACTTCTTAAACGTGTCCAGACCAAGTGTCATAGAAGGAACACGGCTTTGATAAAACATCAAGTCTTATATTAAATTTAGAGAGAATTAATTTTTACACCTATATCATAATAAAACCATTGTACCACTTGGCTCTAGCTTTTTAAAGACAACCAAATTAGGGTATGTGCCTTAATATTTGGAATAATATTTCATTTATACTGCAGTTAAAATATGATACCATTCCAAATTGCTTTGCCATATATATTTAAATGGTTTTAGTTATGTGTATGCAAAAACAACTCCATTACCAAAGCAGGTAAATAAACAAAATCAATACGTTACCAGGTTAAAGTTCTGTCTGTTTGAGAAGCTTCCATTATGAGTCCAACTGGACTCCTTCCAACATTGCTACATGTTGGCGTTCTAAGATCTGCTTCCAGCTTCAGAGAGTCAGTGCTTTCAGAGATCAACTCTTCTTCAGCTCCCTCCGATCTTCAGGTCTTCCATCTCAGAGATCTCCTCAGCAAACCCCCCTCCAAGAGCTCCCTTCTTCTCATCTTCAGGTCTTCTCTCTTCCTTTTTCCCCCTTTCTGCTATCTCAGCTGCTATTTTATGTCACTCCAAAAAGTGGGTGTGTATCTTACATTACTACGTAACTGAGACGTCAAATGATGATGTGATTGGGTAGGTTGTCATAGCAACCAAACATCACATTATTATGAACAATTAAGTATTTTTACCACTAGAGGGCAGTAGCGTATTAGAAGTAATTTCTAATGTTATTTTCATGTAGGCAAAGATAATTTACGACTACCATTTGACCTAGCTTAGTGTGAGGGGGTTAACTCGGTAGCGGGTGTGTGTGACCCCCTGGTTGGGCTCCCCACACAAAAACAGGGCCAGCAGACGGAGGTTGTGGTTTTCAAAATCAAAAGGTGCGGTTTATTTCTCTATGTACAGTGACAAAAACACAGCAAAGCCAAAAAGAAACAAACAAAATAAATCCTGGTCAGTTTGATCTCTGACTAAACATGCAGGTTTCCTAAACTAACAACTGGGATCAGCCTGGTGCTGTCCTAGTCCCTAAGTCCCTGGTTTAGTAAAAGTCCAAACAAATAGCCACACAGGCTTTGCCTCACCGCACAGGGGTTCACTCTCCCTAGACAGTCCACACAGGTCTGGTTCCAGGCATGAGCTAACATCTAATGAAGCTGGGAGTTCTTATAGAGGCCTAAATGAGCTGACAAGCTTCAGCTGGTCTCATCAACTCCCTGTCTCACGACGCCCAGCACTCTCCCTAGAGGTATGAGTCATTCATGAGCCCACTAGCCTCAGCTGGGCTTCATCAACTCCCTAGTTGTATAAGTCGGCATAAAGCCTGAATCTGGGAGAAATATATCTACCCCCCTGGATGCAACCAGGTGACTTTACCTTCCTGCTGTCACATTAGTAAAACACACTTAATTGTCTAAGGGTGTCAAAATGTGTCAAGTATACCAGACATTTCGGCGAATGGCTCAGAGTAATGTCTTGGGAAAATCTACCCACCTCTCTGCTAATGGGTTGTTAACATTCCTCGAAGCTGAAGTCATTTGGAATAACTTTTAACTTACTTTTGACAAATACAGCTCCTAATATCAATACAGCTAGGATCTCACATTTTGTAATAATATATATATGTAGATATGGGTTTTTACATATATATACTATAAAAGAAACATTAAAGATATACAATAAAACAGGAATTTTGAATAAGGTTGATTTAGGTTTTCGGGCTCCCTTGAAACAAGAGTTCCTTATCTTGTTTATTTTACCAAGTGTCCAAACCTTTGAATTACAACCTGGGGAGACTGGTACGGTCAAGACCCCCTTAATGAGACATAAGAACAAAGCCTATTCATGTCTGTGAATCTAATTTAAACTTTCCAAGATATTGAATCTGGGTTAACCCCTCAAAGAGAAAGTAGAAACCAAAGTCTTGTTCATAGCAAATCATGAGCTATGAGCTTAACTTTAGAGACAAAATGGCTGTCCTCTCGCTCATAATATACATGAATATGAACCATATAAAAAATGCATAATATGCATAATATAAATGTTCTGACAATGCATCTAATGTGATCTGTGGTGGCCTGGGACATTGTACTTATGTCGGTACTTAGGGGCACTTTATTCTTTTGTTCTTACTGTACATCAATGTTCTTATTTCCTCTTCCAATTATCCTACTGTATATTAACATTTTATAGTCATACATTTGAATGTTGTAACCCTTTTTCTAATGTTTTTTCCTCTCACACTAGTTGTGTTCCAGTTACCAAAGGATTGGAGTGAACTTCTACTTAGCAGATGTACAAGGTAATTAAATCCCAGTAAACACCTAATTTATAGCTTATTCAGGGTCACTTGAAAAGACCCAGCTTTTGTATGGATTTTCCAGGAGAATTGATAGTGGAGATAAGGGTGGCATGAGGGTGTATGTCCATAACACACACATTTGATCAAAATTATTGTGTATGCTTATGTCAGTGAATGCGCAGCAGTCAGATTTTCTGATCACCATCTTATTTCTACAGGTGATGTCCTTCCATCTACCCAGTGATAATATGGAAGGGCTGGTCCAGTCATGCAGGGGTTTTTACAGCAAGTGGGGAAAAAAGTGCAGTTGCAATAGTCAGAAGATTTATCGTCAATGGAGCAACCATACACAACACATTTTTTTGCCTGAATGTCACATTGGGCTGTCAGACCAAGTCATGAGTTGCTGCATCTAGAATTATTTTATACTCGCACATATGCAGTAGTGCATACCACCACCACCGATAACTGCACAGGTTTATACAAGTTTCTTGTGGGATTTAAATGTGCATGTTTTTGCTCATTAATTATACAAAGTGTGGGAGAAGCATAGCTGTGCACAGCCTTTGGCATTAGGGTATGCACCCCAAAGCTCAAACACACTCTACCGATCACTCAAGATGTTCATTCAGAAAGGGAAGGGGCCAGTAAATGGCATATTTACTGGCCCCTTTCCCCACTCATCCTAAAACATCCACAGCAACAACCAGTGGGAGAGGAGGGAAGCCGGCAGTGCTGTGGGGGGAAAGAGGGGGAGCCAGGTCAGTTTAGGGAATCTGTTCTGCGCAGGGTGATTAGGGTGTGCCTGGGCACACCTGGCACACCCTGTGCGCACGCCTATGGGGAGAAGCATTCAGAATATGAATTTCTATTGTGTAAATGCATTAAAAACATATAAAAACTGCAGGATACATGCATTTTTGTGCATTTATATTATTATTTAATTACTTTATTTCAATGTGCAAACTTGATGCATGCACCAAATTGATGTAAACTTGCAACTACTGATAGGCAAGACTGCTCAGATTCTTGTACAGAAATTCTGAAAACCTGAATTTAGAGGCAACTTCTGTTGCAGTCTATGGGGGTACATTTTGTTGTTAAATTCTGATCCGCAAAAAGAAGAAAACCACAAAATACTACACCTAAAATAAAGCCCACTTTTTCTTTAAAAGGAAGGCTTGCAGAAAGAAACAAAAAATAAGTTTAACCTAAAATAAAGGTATAAAAATCTAACTTCAAAATAAATGAGAGCTCCCTTTGGTCCATCTAAGGCTTAGGACCACAGTTCAATGACCATGCAGTGCATTATGGTTTTTAAAAAGAAAATGCTCCTGGGTGAATATATGCAAAAATGTATTGTGATCTCAAATCTTGAACCCGCAGGTTTCGCCTGGTACTCATAGTAGCGGTGAACCCAAACCTTATCCCTTACTCACTATATGTGATGGGGCATACAGTACTGTTGTTAACCTTTGCAAGGTTTCATTGAATAACTGAATTGAATTGAATGAATGAAATTTCTACTTGAACTACATGTTGATGCATTAAATTGCTTTGCAGACAGACATGGAAGGACTGAAGACATGATTGCATGATTTTACATGCATGCTTACCATTGTAAAAAATCAGATCTCCTTTTTATCATTAACTATGGTAGTTGTTTCTGGTGCATTCACTTGTTATGAGAATGCATACGAATTATCCTTATTCAGCCTATAAATAACTGTTTGTTGTTGTTCTTAGTAATGTACAGAATTGGCAGTCTTAATAATAAAATATGAATTTCACAGAACTATAGTTTTTCACACATGTATTCTGTTTCAGCTCAAGTATATGATGACATTGAACAAGGAGGAGTTTTTGTTGAGGGAGGTCTTAATCGTGATCATATATTTCTCACTGTACATGATGCTGTGCTATATGCATTGGCCAACGATATTGGAACAAAACATGAAGCCTACATAAAGGAGGTAGGGTTCTGATGTTGATTTTCATGTATCAAATAATTAGAATTATTCATTTAAATTAACAATATTTACAATTGATAGGATTGTTGTTATGATGGTAAAAGTGGGCTTGGCAATGTGGGGCTATTCACACCTATACGCACATATTGCCATACCTGGGAACTTTTGAAGAGATTGTGTATGTGTGTGTGGGAATTGAATTGTGTTGTGCTATGCCAAACCAACCTTGGGTGTGGACAGACTGTCCTGGTAGGGGCTTAAAATATAGGATACAGAGTCTACTGTAAAATACAAATCGATATAAAAATACCATTTGTAATTCAATGTAATGTTGAGCACCCAGACACATTTTGCAGACAAAAACAGGAATTGTATAGGTGTGTAGCGGTACCCCCGTGGGGGCTGCTGATAGACTCTATACCCCACTGGTTACCTCGACTCTGCAAATCCTCTCTTAACTCTGACACCTTGGGTTCCATTCTGAAATGTTGCGTTAGTAATAAGGAACTCACACAGTATCACTGAACCACGCAGATATGTTTACTGAGATACCAAATGAACACAAGAAATTGTATAAGTAAAACACAACTTATGTTTGACAGAGAATATCACTCAACACTGATGTACAAAGGTGTGTAACTTGAAACCTCTACAAGGCCTATGTGAACAGGTACACAGAGAGACAAATATCCAACACCTTTAACCATGTATTTGGATACCTTTCCTCTGAGGCCTCAGCACACAGACCAGAAAACAGTGTGCAGCATATATATACAGTAACCACAATGTAAATTGGATAATATCTCACAAAATGGCTCCCCCTAGGTTGTAGTTCAATGATTCAGCAACAGAATGCAGAGCAGTAATGCATAACAAAGAGGAAAATAATAAATGTTCCTTCTGTTCCGGATATCTTCAGCTAGCCTGTTGTTTATACTGCAGTGTAATTTAATTATGTTAATGAGTTGAGTACAGTACTGACTTTACAGCACAGTGGGGAAGAATAGGCCCCAAGCGCCTGCTGTATAAGGTCTGTGAAGAAGTGGATTCACATCCGTGGAACTACAAGTCTCACCAGCCAGTCTGTAGAAAACCACTCAGCAATACTGTTATCAATATCTGGATGGGCTGTGCCCACTCACCACTACAGACTTCAGATGGATGGAGGGCTCCAGCTGAAATCCCCCTGGTGTCTCCGTCCAGTGGAAATAGCGCTGCGACTCCCGGTGGACTGAAGTGCAGGTGTACCCAGAAGCTCTGGAGCGCAGGTTGGCGCTTTGCTGGAATAGCGATGCTGTCCTCTGAGGTGCCTCTGAGGCTGGCGATCCGGTTCTCCGCTGTGTAGGCCGCAGAATCTCACTCGCTGTCACACGGACCTCCTGCTGGCAGGTTCAGAATGGCATCCAGAGAGGCTAAAAACAGGCCACGCCTGCCCTTTTATTTCCCCTCCCAGCAGGCTGTTCTGTGCGCTTTGCATTGTGTGTCCTGTGGTCCAGAACTTGCCTGGCCAACAGTGTCATTTCTACACTAGGGGGGGCCAAACCTATACATGAAAACAACAAACCGTTCCTTAATAACTACAGTAGCAACCCTTGGCTACAGGTGTAACCAACAAAGTCACGGTGTTGCACAAGCAAGATCACTTGCATGATACCATAAATTGCATAAAACTGCTCAGGCCAAATGAAAATGTAGATGTAGTGCAGAATAATGGTTTACACACAATCAAACCAATTGCAGCCAAAACCTGTCAGAAGAATGGGGTGTATCCCAAAAATAGTAAATGTCACGGTATTGAGCAAGAAAGATAAGTTGCCTAATACCATGTTTGCATAAAACAGTTTAGGCCAATAAACTCACAGTGTAATTCACTTGTGTAAAACTTGGTGCCTGTTGTGTCTTAAAAAAAGTTCACAGCTGTCCAATGTTACTGTCCCCCAGTAGGACAAAAACAAAGTATGTCAACTTAAAACAACAAGAAGTGACAATCAACAATAATTGAATGATACCTCCCACCCAGCACTCATAGAATAATAAACAATACAAATAGAGTTCGCAGCTGCTATATATATAATAGTATAAATCAAAATATGTTACAGTCCAGCTATAGCATTAACAGTGCTTGAAAAAAACACTTGATGATATAAAGTGTTATATTAAATAGTCAAAAATAGAGCCAATCATAGGTCCATTATTTTGTTCATATAGGTTCCAAATTCAATAATTTATCCCGTCACCACACCGTGTGAGGAAACACCCCTATGGTAATGAACTCACGGGACAAAAACAGCTCATGCGCTTGTAATGATTATTGTTGGCATCAAGGACTTCATCCTTCCATCTAGATATCACTGGTAATGAAAAGATAAGTGCACATAGTGTAATTCCGTTACTTATTATTTATTTATTTATTCCAAAACCTCCCCTTACAAATGCACACTTACAATCAAACAAAATATTAAAAGCATGTAAACACAATCCTGTCCCTTTAAAGAAAAGGAGCAAATATGCAACAGGAATAGCAGCAAAGATGCAAAATAAAGGGTGGGACTTGACTGCTGAGAAGCTTAGGCTTAACTTAAAGGGGTTGTAAAGGTAAATGTTTCTTCACCTTAATGCATCCTATGCATTAAGGTGAAAAAACATCCGACAGTACCGCCCCCCCCGAGCCCCCGTTTTACTTACCTTGCCCCTTGAAAGTCCCACGCTCGTCCCCGTCATCCTCCTCTGTTCTCAGCCTGGCCGTCGATTGGCTGCACTGGATGGATTGAAAGCAGCGCAGCCATTAGCTGGCGCTGTTGTCAATCACATCCAATGATGCGGCGAGCCGGGGGGCGGGGCCGAGTGATACAGTCGGCGGCTATGGCCGCCGCTGTATCACGGGAGCGTGCCCGCAATAACTCCACACCATGCAAGCTCGCTCGCATGAAGGTGTATAGTCCTTGCGGGGAGGAGCCGAGACAGCCGCCGAGGGACCCCAGAAGACCAGGAACGGGGCCACTGTGTGCAAAATGAGCTGCACAGTAAAGGTAAGTATGACATGTTTGTTATTTAAAAAAAATATATATATATTTCCTTTACTGATCCTTTAACTTCAACTTATTTAAACCATAATAAATCCTTGCCCCCCCAAAAATACACATAGATCATTTTAAGTTGGAAGTAGGAAGTAGGGCAAGGCCACAGCTTTATTAGACATATCGGAATAACAACCTTCAAAATACCAATAATCATGCCGGTCACGGTTATACCGTGAGCATCTATAAACAAACTGTCTAGTCTAAGAGGCCTGTCTCCACCATCAGTGCGAGACAGGCATAAAACTGACCCCGTAATTCAACTTGAGGGCTTAGCCCATAAAGTAATACCAATTGCTGGCAAGGTAAAACTGCCAAGGAAGCTGTGACGAAACACACAACGGGCAGGTGGGTGGTCAACTCTTGTGACATCAAATTCTCTGGAAGTAGTGGGACATGCCTCTGCGTAGCTTTTTCTAGAGTTCAGGCTCCACCCCGTCACCTCGTGCCATTGCAGCCAATCCCAGCGGAGCCACTCCGACTCCCTGATTAGGTTGACGCCCCAAGCATCCAGCAGTCAGGGCTCCCTTTCCCTAGTGCGGGGCGGGTCAAGGGGCCTTCATTATATGAAGCTCATGGTAACAAATTGAATAGAGTGGTGGATAGTACAATATTTAATAGTACATAGATACATGTTTACATACATTCATTTTCATATACATAGAAATGCACACTTCCATGGGGCCAATTTCTAAAATGGTAATATCTGGTAGTAACATATTTATAAACATTAATCACATGATAAGATTAAGGAGTCCACCAATATTCATGATTGAGTATGCACAATAGAAAATAGCATCTGCACGGTCTATGGTCTTTCTGATCCCTGTCACAATAAAAATTGTATATATGAGCACATATATTAGTGGGCGTGTAATGAAGTACACGACATCTAGTAGCTCGATGCGTTTACAATCCTGTCCTTATCGCTCATCTATCTCTCACCACACCTCGAATGTCTCAACCCGGGTACACCGCTCTCCGAGACATTCCAGGAGTGGAATTCGCCAGACCCTGCCCTTCCTTTTTGACCCTCCCACTTCACAAAAGCCCCACCCCTTATATAATCCACCCACTCTGTCCCCACATTTAGGGAAGCCACTCTGTCCCCTCTAGTACATCATATACCAGGCTTTACATTATACAAAGGACTCTGTACATCATATACCAGGATCTTCATTATACACAGGACTCTCTCTGTACATCATATACCAGGCTCTACATTATACACAGGACTCTGTACATCATTTACCAGGCTCTATATTATACACAGGACTCTACTAAAGCAGATGAATCATGCCTATCTATTATATAACCACATCGGGCACCTCTGCCAATTGATCTACCAACTGGCTGTTTTTAGGCTGACTCTTCTTACCAATTCGTTAACTCGCCTGGAAACCCAACAGAGCACCCAGGATGGGAATGCCTAAGGCATACAGAGCACAAACCCTGCATAGAGACAGGTTTTCTTTACCTGCACCCTAGAAGGAGACATGTCCGTCCTCCCCCCCCCCCCTTGCTGGGTGACCGCAGCCGCAACACTTGTATCACATACGGTATCACAGGGAACTGAAAGTAAAAGAAAAGCAAACATTCTAGGTCATCACCAGAGCTGGCATAGAGGGGACATTTTACAATGGGGACACATCTCCCAAATTAAATGCAGATGGCAAAAAAAACAGGGTTTCACCATTTGCTATGCTGTCCAAAATTTTTTTTTTTTTTTTAGCTTTAGATATACTTTAAATGCTGACCACCCACTGCTTATACTATCCTCCACTTCTCTTCTGCTTCTTTCACCTAAGAACTAAGTTTGTTCTGCACAGAGTTTCCTCTTGCCCCAACTAGACAGCGGCTAGTAGCTGGTGCTTGGCCACTTAGGCACTCAGCTCTGATTTGTGGGAAGAAGTTGAGAGTGACATGATTCCAAATACATAGAAGTACTGGGTATTTCTTTTTCCTCCATAAACATCACAGAGGGCTAGTGATGATAAGTATATAAAAGGCATGGGGATGCCATTTAAGTGAGTCTGATTTTTATTTTTTTTTTCACAATCAAAGTTTTTTATTGAAATTTGGTACAGATAACAGGTAATAAAAAGAAGCATTCGTAGCACAAAAATGTAAACATCCAGGGCTTAATCAGTATCAAGCCCGGAGAATGACAAAGGCGTATTATGAAAATAAGAACATGCTGAACATATATTAAGAAAACGTGCGGTAAAGAATTGGGATGGGAAAGAGGGTGAAGAACCAAAGGTAAGGGAGGGAAGGGTGTGGGTAATAGCAGGATAGGTAGAGCATGAAGATTCAGGTTATATAGATACAGTAACAGTACATCTCAAATACGTGCTCAATGTGTTATAATTTAGTCTCGGCAAGTGTGGACTTCACAGTCAGTCCAAATTACATAATGTAGTAAGAGAGGAGTTATGCATTAAGCAGCTGGAATTCGGGGGAGTACGAGAATAAAACCCAAGGTTGCCAGATTTCATTAAAATTGTCGCTAATCTCACTTTTCATGGCTGCAATTTCTTCCATTTTGTGTACATGTTTTACTCTATCCAACCAATCTCTGATTTTTGATACCCGTTTGGTCTTCCAGTGAAGGGGGATAAGTGTTTTTGCTGCAAAGAGGAGATGTCTAGTGAGAGATTTCTTATACTTGCCTATGGTGAGTGTGTTAACGTTAATTAGGCAGGCTGCCGCTGTAAGATTTATAGTGGTTTCAGTTATGAATTGGATCCATTTCCTGATCTCATCCCAGTACTCTAGAATTTTTGGACACTCCCACCATATATGGAGAAAGGTGCCAATATCCTGTTCACAGCGCCAGCATGTATCCGAGGCTGCGGTGGACCATCTCCCGGACCTCTGGGGTGTAATGTACCATTGGGTAAGGATTTTGTAAGAGACCTCCTGATATTTGGAGCTTAGGGAGCATTTATGGGTCATAATACATGCCTTCTCCCAATGTTTTGTCGGTATCTTAGTTTTAAGGTCACTTTCCCATTTAGCCTTATGTTTCAGGTCATTTGTGTGCTGAGTCTCATTTAACCAGGAATAGGCTAGAGAAGTGGTATGTGCTACTGCGGTTCTCTTGAAGCAGAGATTTTCAAGTGGAGACATTGGCAAGCAGTACTGTGATCTAAATTTGCTGTTAATCAGGAAGTCTCTTAGTTGTAGGTAAAACCAGAGGCCAGGAAATGACTCCCCCCAGTCTGCACGTAGGGCTTCCAAGGATTTAACCTTTGAATCTGATAGGCATTGGGAGGTCGTGCATGGGATTACATCCCTCAGGAGGTGTCCCGGGATAAAATCAGGGTTGTTGGTAACCGGGTTAGAGGTCCAGGTATGGAAGCAATGTTGTGTTTGCCTACGATTTTGTGCCAGACATGAAGGGTGTTTGCTACTAAGGGATGCATCTGAATCTTGTCTCTTTTGGAGTGTAGTGTCCAGGGATAGAAAAGTAGGTTGTTTGGAGTCAGACTTTGTTCCAGTTGGATCCAGTCTTTGTCCTGACCATGGCAGTGCCAGTCAAGTATTCTAGTGATGTGGGAAGCTTGGTGATATTTTTTAAAGTCCGGCAGATCTATTCCTCCTCTATTTTTGGGACATGTCAGCAAGTTGAAGTTGATTCTTGGTTTCCTGCCTGCCCATAGGAAATCTCTCTGTGCCCTGAGGAGGCTTGTGAAAAAAGCCCCCGGGATTTTAATGGGAATTGCATTAAAGATGTAGAATAATCTCGGGAGGACCGTCATTTTTCAAATAGAAGCTCTGCCGAACCACGAGAAGGTCTTGGAGGACCATGTTCGTAGTTCTTTAATCAGTGAGTTAAGTAGTGGCTTATAGTTGTGTTGGTAGAGAGAGTCTAAATTGTCAGTCAGGTATATCCCTAGGTATTTCAGCGTATTTTCTTCCCATCTATAATTGTAGTTGTCCTTTATTAAGTTTAGTTGGTCAGGGGGTAAATTAATATTCAGGGCTTCAGATTTTGATTGCTTAATCTTATTTTTTTTAAATTAGAGATGGAAATGTGTGGTTGTGATATAAAAAATAATAAATCATCTGCATAAGCAGCGACCTTGTATTCTCTCTTTCCTATCTTAAATCCTGATTAGAGTTGAGCGGACACCTGGATGTTCGGGTTTGACGGGTTCGGCCGAACTTCGGAAAAAAGTTCGGGTTCGGGACCGAACGTGAACCCGAACCCGAACCCGAACCCCATTGAAGTCAATGGGGACCCGGACTTCTAAGGACTAAAAAGGCTCTAAAAAAGTAATGGAAAGGGCTAGAGGGCTGCAAATGGCAGCAAAATGTTGTTAAGAGCATGGCAAGTGCTCTGCAAACAAATGTGGATAGGGAAATAACTTAAAATAACATAAAAAAAAAAAAAAAAAAATATGCTGGAGGCCCCCTTTTCAGCAGAAGAGGTACGGGAAGTCATTAAGAACCTCAGAAACTCAACGGCACGATGCCACACATATGGTGGGAATGCCCCAGAATACGCCCTTTCTGGAATAAATTATTCAATTTAATGGATAAGCTAGTGGGAAAATAAAATACTTTGAAATAAAAATGTAGCGGGTGCTAAATTTAAGGGAAGTGTTTGAGTGGTAAATAGGCTCAAACACCCTAATTCTGTAGGATTCATGGACCATTTTGTCCTCGGGGGACAGTATTGGTGTGCAGTTCCCTGCGGCCTACAGGTGGCGCTGCCATGGTAGGCTAGGGTTGAACCGCCGATACAGTGCTGTGCCTTTTGTGTCCCCTCTTGGCAGTAGTACAGCGGGGCGGGGAACCTGCTGTGCATGCCGGGAGAGCATATAAAAGGGGCAGACCTTTGGCCTGGGGGCTGATGTCCAGTGGGGTCCACGCCCAGGTGCCTTCGCCTGGGTGCATGTGTTCCTGTTCCATCTCGGGTACCTTTAGCCCGGGGTGAGGTACTATCCTGGAGTTCCTGCTGCCCTGGGTATGGAGGCCTAGGTGCGGGAGTAAAGCCTGGAGTCCAGAGCCTTCATCTGGAGTCCGCTAAGGGTCGAGGAGTCTTAGGGTGCCGCCTCGTGTAGGGGACCATGTTCCAGGGAAGGGAGGATCATTCTGATGGACCGATGCGGGAGTCACGGTGAAGGAAGGGTCTGTTGACTCCCTGGAGAGATGTCTTCCCCTTGATATGGGCTAGGTTCGTAGAAGGAGAAGCTCAAGGTCATCTTGACTGTATCAGAGGCCTTATTCACCCGGCCCGTGGCAGGGGCCTTATACACCCTGGTCTGTGGCAGAGACCAAAGTTCTCCAGGTCCGTGGCAGGGGCCTTGTACACCCGGTCTGTGGCAGAGACCAACCTCAAGGTCTGTGGCAGAGACCGTGCACCTAAAACTGTTTGAGAAACCTAAGCAGTGAAGTGAATGTGCTACGTTTGTGCCTGGACCTCCTCCACACCTTAAGCTGTCCTGTTTCTTTGCTGTAACCTTTTCTATCCGAGTAGAGTTTATTTTGCCATGAGAGAATAAGAGTTGTAATTTCAGCTGGTGTGGACATTGACTTTACTGGGAATTAAAGGACTTGCCTCTACCTACAGTAGAGGTGAGAATCATCCTCTGGAGGAGTTTTGACTCCGGCTGTGGACACGGCCCGTCAAGTACACCGCTCAACCTCTTTATATAGGAGGGTACGGGCTGGTAGTGCGGTGTGCCTTTCTCCCTCCTGCGAGGAGCCAACAACATAAAGGCAGGTAAGGGGGAAAGGATCTGTGCGCTACAAAAAAATAAAATAAAAATTATAATCTTGACCTAGGAGGACGAGGTCCATATGGAGTAGGAGGTTGAGGTGGTGGTGGATGTGGCTGTGTAGGTGGAAGCGGCGGTGGAGGAGGACGAGGTAGCCAACACTGGTTCAAAAATACAACAATGGCTGGGTAAGGCCGGTGATGTGTCGAATTCTGTCCCCCGTCAAATAGTGTCCACCCTGTACTGCGCTTGCTCAGTATGTAGGAAAAGGGGATTTCGAAAATCTCCCAAGACGAACGGTGTCTGCGTGGTGAGTTCAGGTGAAGGCCACACCATCCGTGGTTCAAGCCGAGCCAAGTGAGGCCGTGCCCGAAGCGTGGTGATCGAACCGAGCCCGTGAGGGGCCCTGTTACTATGTGCTACCGTATGTCCACTTGGATGGTGGGGCTTGAACCTGCACTCACTGCGCAGGCGCCGTTCATCTTCGGAGATTTTGTGAATCTCCTTGTCCTCTGTACTGCGCAAGCGCTGCGCCTTCGCAGTATGGGCCGGACACAATCCGATGGCCGGACAGTTTTTGTCACAACACCGGTATACATGTCTATTCTGCACAAGGTACGGACAAGTCCTGTGGGATCCATGCCTGGTTCATTTTAATGAACGTGAGCTTGTCCACATTGGCTCTGGACAGGCGGCTGCGCTTGTCTGTGATAACGCCCCCTGCTGTGCTAAATACACGTTCAGATAATACACTGGCTGCAGGGCAGACCAGCACCTCCAAGGCATAAAGGGCAAGCTCAGGCCATGTGCCCAATTTGGAGACCCAGAAGTTAAAGACCCGTCATCCAGTACGTGTAGGCCTGTGGACACATACTGCTCAACCATGTTGGTGAAATGCTGCCTCCTGCTAAGACGTTCCATCTCAGCTGGTGGTGCTGGTTGTTGTGGCGTGCTGACAAAGCTTTTCCACATTTCAGCCATGCTAACCCTGCCTTCTGAGGTGCTGCCGGTGCCCCGGCTGCGTTGGCGACCTCTTCCTCCTCCTCTGCCTTCACCTTGTGCTTCCACCGTACGCCCGCTGTCAGGTGGGAATGCCACCAGCAGCGCGTCTACCAGCGTGCGCTTGTACTCGCGCATCTTACGATCCCGCTCCAGTGAGGGAATTAAGGACGGTACGTTGTCCTTGTAACGGGGATCCAGCAGGGTGGCCACCCAGTAATCAGCACCAGTTAAAATGTGGGCAACTCGGCGGTCATTGCGGAAACACTGCAGCATGTAATCGCTCATGTGTGCCAGGCTGCCCAGAGGCAAAGAAAAGCTGTCCTCTGTGGGAGGTGTATCGTCTGTGTCCTCTGTATCCCCCCAGCCACGCACCAGTGATGGCCACGAGCTGGTCTGGGTGCCACCCTACTGTGAAAATGGCTCCTCCTCCTCCTCCTCCTCCATCTCCTCCTCCACCTCGTCATCCTCCAGAACTGTGCCCTTTCTGACGGACAATTGTGTACCTGGCGTTTGTTGGTGCAGGAACCCACCCTCGTAGCCACTTGTGAAAGACTGCCCTGAAAGCCTTTGAAATGATCCCGCTTCCTCCTCCTCCTCATCCTCCTGTGCCACATCCTCTTCCATCATCGCCCGAAGCGTTTTTTCAAGGAGGCATAGAACTGGGATAGTAACGCTGAGAACGGTGTCATTGGCACTGGTGGAGTACTCGAAACAGCACAACAAGGCACACAGGTCTCGCATGGAGGCCCAGTTATTGGTGGTGAAGTGGTGCTGTTCCGCAGAGCGACTCACGCGTGATTGCTGCAGCTGAAACTCCACTATCGCCTGCTGCTGCTCGCACAGTCTGGCCAGCATGTGCAAGGTGGAGTTCCACCTTGTGGGCACGTCACATATGAGGCGGTGAGCTGGAAGGCCGAAGTTACGCTGCAGCGCTGACAGGCGAGCAGCAGCAGGGTGAGAACGCCAAAAGTGCGCACACACAGCCCACACTTTCTGCAGCAGCTCTGGCATATTGGGGTAATTTTTAAGGAACCTCTGGACCACCAAGTTCAGCACATGCGCCAGGCAAGGGATGTGCGTCAAACCGGCTAGGCCCAGAGCTGCTACGAGATTTCGCCCATTATCGCACACCACCAGGCCGGGCTTAAGGCTCACTGACAGCAACCACTCATTGGTCTGTTGTTCCATGTCCCTCCACAACTCCTGCGCGGTGTGGGGTTTTTCCCCCAAACAGGAAAGTTTTAAAACTGCCTGCTGTCGTTTACCCCTGGCTGTGCTGAAGTTGGTGGTGAAGGTGTTACGCTGACCGGATGAGGAGGCGGTAGAGGATGAGGAAGCGGAGTAGGAGGAGTTAGCAACAGGAGGCAAACTGAAGCGCCCTGCAATCCTCGGTGGTGGAAGGACATGCGCCAAACTGCTATCTGCCTCAGGCCCAGCCGCCACTGCATTTACCCAGTGTGCTGTTAGGGAGATATAACGTCCCTGACCATGCTTACTGGTCCACGCATCCGTAGTTAGGTGGACCTTGCCACAGATGGCGTTGCGCAGTGCACACCTGATTTTGTCCCCCACTTGCTTGTGCAGGGAAGGGATGGCTCGCCCTGAAAAGTAGTGGAGGCTGGGCACGACGTACTGTGGGACAGCCAATGCCATCAGGCTTTTAAAACTCTGCGTCTCCACCAGACGGAATGACAGCATTTCAAAGGCCAGGAGTTTTGAAATGCTGGCATTCAGGGCCAAGGATCGCGGGTGGCTAGGGGGGTACTTCCTCCTCCGCTCCAATGTTTGGGAGATAGAGAGCTGAACGCTTCCATGGGACATTGTGGAGATGGTTGATGACCCAGGTGGTAGTGTTGCTGGCAGATCCTCTGTTTGCGGGGTGGCAGGTGCCACTGTCACTACAGAGGTGGATGAAGAGGCCGAGACTGCAGCAGAAGAGGAAGCAGGAGGAGCCTGAGACCTTTCTTGGTTTTTGAGGTGTCTACTCCACTGCAGCTCGTGCTTTGCACTTAGATGCCTGGTCATGCAGGTTGTGCTCAGGTTGAGAACGTTTATGCCTCGCTTCAGGCTCTGATTGCACAGCGTGCAAACCACTTGTGTCTTGTCATCAGCACATTGTGTGAAGAACTGCCACGCTAGGGAACTCCTTGGACCTGGCTTTGGTGTGCTCGGTCCCTTGCTGCGTTGGGCAGTAGCAGACATACTGTCTAGGGGACGGACGCTCCGCTTTTGCACCCTGCTCCCTCTTCTGCTGTGCTGGTGGCTCTGTGCGATCACCGCCTCTTCCTCCAAACTACACTGGTCACCTGCATAACGTTGATTCCATGTGGGGTTGAGGACCTCATCGTCCTCCACATCATCTTCCACCCAGTCTTCACCCCTGCCCTCCTTGTCTGTCTGCACAATTGCGAAAGCAGCAGCAGTTGGCACCTGTGTTTCGTCATCATCCGAGATGTACTGCGATGGTCCTCCCATGTACTCATCATGAAACATAAGTAATTGGGCATCGGTGCACTCAATCTCTTCCACTTCTGGGGCAGGGCTAGGTGGATGGCCCTGGGAAACCCTGCTAACAGAGTCATCGAAAAGCAGAAGAGACTGCTGCATGATTTGGGGCTCAGACTGCTTGGCTGATTTGCAAGGGGGTGAGGTGAAAGACTGATGGACATGGGTTTCAGGTGCCAACTCTGATCTTTCATCAGAAGAGTGGGTGGGAGACAATGTGAAGGAGCCCGAGGCACTGTCAGCAACCCAATCTACTATCGCCTGTACTTGTCCTGGCCTAAACATTCGTACAGCCTCATTAGGCGCGACAAAATACCGCCGCAGGCTCGGTCGCCTACTCGCACCTTAGGAAGATGTTTCACTTGTGCGTGTATCTGGCACAGATCCACCACGTCCTCTCCCTGCAACAGGAGCTCCACCAGCAGCACCACGACCGGGGCCACCACGTCCCTTTGGCCTTCTCCTCATATTTTCCAAATTTAGGATCTTGCCCTAAATGGGTGTTTTTGGAAGAGCAGAACAAACCCACAGTACGTAACCGCTGAATCGCACAGCTACAGAACTGCAGAAAATGCTATTCAAAAAAAATGTTGTTTTTTTAGTATAGCACAGTAGAAGACAAATATATAGAAATGGTTTATTTCACACGCCTCCACATATGTATAACACACTGCAAAATATTTTTTGTGGCCCTAAATGGCTCTTTTTGCAAGCGTACATTAATGTGCAAATTTATTTATTTATTTTTTTTGCCCTAAACGGGTCTTTTTTTGCACGAGCAAAATAAAATGCAATTTTTTTTATTTTTTTGCCCTATGGGTCTTTTGGAAAAGAGCACAATAAAGTGCCTTTTTTTCCCCCCCTAAATGGATCTTTTTCAAAGAGCAGAATACACCCACAGTATGGAAACGGTGTATCTCTCAACGTAATATATGCAGTGCTGGTGCACTGAGCTTGCAGATAAAAGGTAGATTTTCTCTGACACTGGGCTCATGGCAGTGTAAAAAGACTGCACTGCAACACAAACAGCTAAACCTATGCAGATCGCTGAGTTATATCTCTGAATCTGGACTCCTATTCCTATATAATATATCTCTCTCCCTGAAAGCACCAACAGGAACCTGGCCCTACACTACACTGTCTCTCTATCTTTTCCCTCAGATTCCAGAATCAGGACTAACTCATGTATTTTTCTATCTCTCCCTAAAAGCAGCAGCAGCAGACAAGATCCTCTCCCTATCTATTCTGAAGCAGAGTGACGTGTGTGCTGTGTGCCTCTAGCTTATATAGAAGCTGGGTCACATGTTGCACTGACCAATCACAGCCATGCCATTAGTAGGCATGGCTATGATGGCTTCTAAGGGCACACCAGCTAATCAAAAGGTGATTGTCTGGCCCCTGAAGCATTTCTAACTGCGTAATTAGATTGGCGAACCCGGACTTTTGCGCAAAGTCCGGGTTCGGCTTCGGGAAAAAGCTAAAGTTCGGTACGGACCCGAACTTTACAGTTCGGGTTCGCTCAATACTAATCCTGATACATCATCCGTCAGGTTTATTTTCCTTATTAGGGGTTCCAGAGAGATGATGAAGAGAAGGGGGGAGAGGGGACATCCCTGACGTGTACCGTTGTTAATCTCAATGGGGTCCGAGAGGATATTGTTGACTTTGATCTTTGCACGCGGGTTTCGATAGAGGGCTGAGATCCATGAAAGCATGTTTTCATTTAAGCCAACATGGGAGCATGTAGCCATCATATAATCCCAAGAGACTCTATCAAAAGCCTTCTCCGCATCAGTGGAAAGCAGCAAACCTTTTGTTTTAGAATTTCGGGAGAAGTGTATTAAATTTAATGCTTTGGTGATATTATCTCGTGCTTCTCTGCCAGGCATAAATCCTACTTGTTCTGGGCCTATAATTTTTGATAGTAAGGGTTTCAATCTGTTAGCTAATATTTTGGCCAGTAGTTTCAAATCAATATTCAATAGGGAGATGGGTCTATAATTTGCACATTCTGAATGGTCTTTATCTGGTTTGGGTATTACCGCAATATTTTCCATGAGAAAGGATTTTGAGTTATGTTCATTTGTAGCCAAATAGTTGAAGGTGGATCTAAGGGGCTTTACAAGGGGATGTGTGTAAGTTTTGTAGTACTGTGAAGTGAAACCATCTGGTCCCGGACCTTTCCCTGTTTTGAGGCCTTTAATCACCAATAGAATTTCTTTGGTGGTAATGGGTTCTTCTAATTTATCCGTGTCCTCCCTATTGAGTGTGGGAATTTTGCTATCCTTAAGGAATTCATGGATCGTTTCTTGTTTCGTGGTTGATATATGTGTGGGTCTGTGTTGTTCCGGGAGATTATATAGTTTTGAATAAAACTTATGAAAAAGGTCTGCTATTTCAGTAGGCTTGTGTTTGGGGGTACCATCTTTGTCCCTGATAGCATGTATGCGTCCTGCCATAGTAGTGTCTTTAAGTGCTTTGGCTAACAATTTTCCACTTTTATCTCCGTGCTCAAAGTAAATGCTTCTCTTGAAGAAGAGGGCCTTTCTGATTTTAAGATCAAGTATACGTTTGAGGGCTTCCCTACAGCGTGTCAGCTCTTCTTCTACCTTGATGGAGAGTGATTGTTTGTGTTGTGACTCCAATGTGGCTATCTGCGAAGACAGTTTAGTTATTTCTTTCTCCCTCTCTTTTTTTTTTTCCTGGAGCCCCATCTCATAAGTTCTTCTCTTATCACACTTTTGTGAGCCTCCCAGTTATTTAGTGGGTTAGTGTCTGCGTTACTATTTGCTTTAAAGTATTTATTAATTGCTGTATGAATGTCATCTTTTATGGTTTGGTCAGTCAGGAGTGAAGCATTTAATCTCCAATTAAAAGTGGGTGGTTTCGGAGGGTCGAATTTCAATGAGATGGCTGTAGGGGCATGGTCTGATAGGGAGATTATACCTATCTCAGCCTGAAGTAGGGAGTACAAATCCCTTTGCGAGATCAGAATCAGGTCAATTCGTGAATAGCGTTTATGTGGAGGGGAGAAAAAGGTATAATCTCTCCCAGTGGTGTGTATAGATCTCCAGGTGTCTACTAAAGATAAGGATCTTAAGAGTGCCTTGATTCGTTTGAGGATCTTGTATGTTACTGCTGTGAGTCCTGTAGAAGTGTCCTTGAGGGGGGAGAGGGGAATTTTGAAATCTCCTCCCAAAATGATACAACCCTCCGCAAACCATTTAAGCTTGTCTATTATCTTGTGGCAGAATGAGATGCGAGCCGTGTTTGGGAAATATACATTAGCGAGTGTGATGGGGGAACCTGCCCAGTCGCCTATGAGGAAGAGGTAGCGACCCTCAGGGTCCGTGAGATGTTGTGTAACTTCAAAGGGGGAGTCTTTGTCAATTAATATAGAAACTCCTTTTGTTTTGGCTAGAGGATTTGTGGTGTGGTACATTTTTGTAAATATTTTATCTGTGAATGTAGGGACATGTTTGCTCTTGAAATGTGTTTCTTGTAGGAAAACTACTGATGGGCGGGCTTTTTTAAGTTCTCTTAGCAGCTTAGATCTATTCTCTGGGATATTGAGACCGTTAACATTGTGGGATATCAGGGTTGGAGATTTCCCTAGATGAGCGTATGCCATGATCTAAAATCAGGGAGTTAATAGTTAGTACTATATCTTGCTACTAATAGGGTATGGGGAGGGTAAGGAAGGGGGTAGGGATAGTGAAGGTGAAAAGGGGGTGGACAGGTAGGGGGGTTGAGTGGGTGCTCGTGTCACACCTTGAAGGTGAAGAGCAGATAAGTCGTCTTTGAAACGAGACGTCTTTGTCAACTCTGTGGGGTAAATGGGAGACGCAACAGAACAGAATTGGTAGCGGGATGGTGATTACTAAAAATGTATCACTAAGGTGCATTGCGTGTGACAGTATATCTCATAGAAAGTGAGACACAACTGGGAGACCTGGGGAGTTGAGCATTATAAAATCTTATTGTAATCTTAAACCGTTAACTGTAAAAATAGTAACAACATTTGAGGACAAAAAAAAAAGGGGGTGGGGGTGGATGAGGGCTCAGATTTCTTACTAGGTTATATAGAATAGTTCCTGCCTCGCCTGGTATCCACAGTGAGAATCTATAAGCAATTAGTATCATTGAAAAATCATTGAAAATTCTTGTCCTACTATCCTACGTGGCACAGACAGCTGGCTGCCCCTCACAGGGCAGACAGGAGGGAGAGCTTATAGGCCTAAAAGGATATTTGTGCACATGAAAAACAACATAAGACAAATAACAGTAGTCATGTATAGAAGACCCACAACTTTCAAATAACAGCAGTTTCATAAAAATGGTTGTATGTTGACAGATTACCCTTGACAAGTTAAAGGAAAATTCTGTCTCCACCGGTAACCGCTGTCACAGGTGGGTCTGACAGGGCATGTGAGAGTAGTCAGTGTCTGTGTGACATGGCTTATGTTTTCAGATGTAAATTAAGTGCTTCCACGTATGTCTAGGGAGAGTACTCTCAATACGTCTTTAATGTGGCCCATTAGAATACTCACTGTTCTGCCTGATTGGAGAAAGAGGTTCTTGTGAGAATGTTGCGCATTCTGGGCATTTAGCCTGAGGTGGTTCCCCGGCGAACTAGTCCCAGTAAGTCCGGGGCATGAGAAGAGTAGAGGCGGGTGGAAATACTGAAGCCGTCAGTTCCCCGCCTGTTCTCTCATCCCATCCTTCAAATGAGAGGTGAAGAACCGTGAAAGTTAAACCATAAGAAGTTCTGTAAAATTAGTCTCTCCTGGGGTTCTATTTCTAAGTCTTCAGACATTGTGGGTACAGTGTCCTTAGTTTGCAGATTTTAGGCACGGTGGGTCGGGTCAGAAGAGAGCAATAACTGAGCAAAGTGGAGAGGATCAACTTATCGCCTTCGCGGGCATACCTCCTCTGCTCGACTGCTTGACTTTTGATCCAAGAGGGGGTTACTATTTTCTCATAGTAAGCAGGCCAGGATAAGATGTCCGTTGAGGTGGAGGAAATAGCCTTACTAATGTGAATTAACATCAGGACAAACTAGACTTCAGTACAGAGGTTTCAGTCTAGGGCTTCCTGACAAAAAAAAAAAGGGGGGGGATGGGTGGATGTCCCCTTTCTGTTTTATAAACGGAAGCTGTAGAAGTGAATATAGGTCAATTTACTTGAGCTTTGGACTTTTGGCTCCTTTGGAGGAAGAGGGAGGATCTAAGTTGCTTCTGTTGGCATTTCTGCGGTAGGACCCTTGTTGGAAAGGGGAGCAGGTGGGTGCTGATCCAGGTCCGGCTTGGTTATTGTTGATTTCCGGCGGCAGCAGAAATTCTGCATACCAATCGGGTAGATCAATCAGAGCTATTTGTAGATTTTCGCAGAATGTTTTTAAATCTTCAGGGATTTTAAGCAGGTGTTGTTTGCCCATGTAAGAGGCTTGAAGTGCGAACGGAAATTTCCATCTATAAATGATGCCTTTTTCTCTTAAAACATCCAGCAGTGGTCTCAATGCTCTTCTGTTCTTAAGGGTAATTGGTGACAGACCTTGAAACAGTTGAACTGCAGATTCGTTGAATAGGATTTGGTCATTGGATCTCGCTTTCTGGAGGACATCTTCCTTCAGGCCAAAATTGGGTAAGCAACATATGATATCTCTAGGTGGGTTCCCATCTGGTGCTCTAGGTCTTAGAGCTCTGTGAGCCCTGTCGAATTCTATGGGAGATTGTTCAGCTCTGTCAAGGAGATTATTGAAGATGGAAGTTAGCGCCGGTTTGATTTGGTCCGGGAGGACTGTCTCAGGAACACCTCTGATTCTTATGTTATGTCTCCTCCCTCTATTATCCAAGTCTTCCAAGTGCCTATTCATTTCAATCAGGTGTTGGGAGTGGGAGGCAGTGATATCATCCAGTCTGACCAGTGCCCTGTCTCTCCTTTTCCCTGCACGTTCCGTTACAGCCATTTGTTCAGAGAGCCTGAGCAGCTCAGTTTTAATGTCCGTAATGGTGGATGTGAATGATCTTTTGATGTCCGCAGCTACAGTAGGTGCCGCCGATATTGTGTCAATCTCGCCACTTCTAGCGGCGAGATTGACACCCTATGAGCTCCTTCGCGAGAGCCAGCGCCAAGCTGTCTCGTCATCGGGAAAGGAAAAATGTTCCTTTCACAATGAGCGACACGCATTGCCGATAGACGGGGATCCGACGTGGATTCCCGCCAATACCAGGCACTGCGTTTGGTATGAATCCTGAGCGGGAACTCCACGCCAATTTTTAAAGAAAAAAAACGGCGTGAGTTCCCCCTCCAGGAGCATACCAGGCCCTTGGGTCTGGTCTGGATTTGAAGGGGAACCCTACGCCGAAAAACGGCGTGGGGGTCCCCCTCAAAATCCAAACCAGACCCTTATCCGAGCACGCAACCTGGCAGGCCGCAGGGAAAGAGGGGGGGACGAGAGAGCAGCCCCCCTGAACCGTACCAGGCCGCATGCCCTCAACATGGGGGGTTTGGTGCTCTGGGGTAGGGGGGCGACCTGCGGCCCCCCCACCCCAGAGCACCCTGCCCCCATGTTGATGAGGACAGGGCCTCTTCCCGACAACCCTGGCCGTTGGTTGTCGGGGTCTGTGGGCGGGGGGCTTATCGGAATCCGGGAGCCCCCTTTAATAAAGGGGCTCCCGGATCCCGGCCCCCCCACTCTATGTGAATGAGTATGAGGTACATCGTACCCTTACCCATTCATTCACCTGGTGGAAAAAAATTGCAATAAAAAAAACACAGCTTTTTAAAGTATTTTATTGCACAGCTCCGGGGGTCTTCTTCCGACTTCGGGGGTCTCCGGTGTCGTCGCCGCGCTCTCCGGTTCTTTCTTCTGCCGGGCCACCGCTATCTTCTTCCAACTCTTTTGCTAGCGGGGCCCGGTCTTCTCCATCGCCTTCTCCCCTCTTCTCCGGTTCTTTCTTTCTTCTGCCGGGCCTCCACTAACTTCTTTTAGCTCTTTCGCTAGCGGAGGCCCGGTCTTCCCCGTCGTCTCGTCCGGCTCTCCGTTGTCCTTCTGCCGGCCCCTCCACTAACTTCTTGTAGCTCTTTTGCTAGTGGAGGGGCCGGTCTTCCCATCGCCGTCTGCGTCTTCTTCCCTCTTCTTCTCCTCGATGTTGACTCGTCGCTTCCTCTTGCAGTAATGCTAAATCTTCGGTCCGCAGAGATTAATATGGGGGGGGCCGCAATAAGGACTTTTCCAAGGTATTGGTGTGTTTTTATTTACATTTTTTGACACTTTCTTCGTGAAATGGTAGGGGTACAATGTACCCCTTACCAATTCACATGGGGGGGCGGGATCTGGGGGTCCCCTTTGTTAAAGGGGTCTTCCAGATTCCGATAAGCCCCCTGCCCGCAGACCCCCACAACCAGCGGGCAAGGGTTGTGGGGATGAGGCCCTTGTCCCCATCAACATGGGGACATCCTCCCCATGTTGAGGGCATGTGGCCTGGTACGGTTCAGGAGGGAGGGTGGGCCGCTCTCTCGTCCCCCCCTCTTCTTCTGCGGCCTGCCAGGTTGCGTGCTCGGATAAGGGTCTGGTTTGGATTCTGAGGGGGACCCCCACGCCGTTTTTTCGGCGTAGGGTTCCCCTTCAAATCCAGACCAGACCCAAGGGCCTGGTATGCACCTGGAGGGGAAACTCGCGCCGTTTTTTTTCTTTAAAAATTGGCGTGGAGTTCCCGCTCAGGATTCATACCAAACGCAGTGCCTGGTATTGGCGGGAATCCACGTTGGATCCCCGCTCAGTACAGTGTCGCATCTCCCTCTCGCTATTGCAGCGAGCGCGGGATGTCGGCACCCTGTTGCCGAGATCTCGGCACTCCTGTCACAGAGAATCTCGGCGATGGGAGCGCGATAGATATACAATATCGGTGGCACCTACTGTATATCTGTCATGTTAGCATAGGTCAGAGGTCTGTCCTTGTTATTGTGACCCACTGCTGAATCCTCAGATGGAGGGAGAGACACTTCGTCGTCCTCCAATTCTTCCTCCATATTATGTACAATATAATAATGATGATAATCTAAACTGAAAACATATTATTATAAGTGGCGCAAAAACATGTAACTAAATACATAAACTACTCCAATAAATATAAATCAGATTATGGCTGAAAAAAAAATATATATTAATCCAGTCACTATAAATCAGCAAGAACCCGTGCATGAAGTGACAATAGTGTTTAAAGTTCATAAATTAATAATCAGTGTCTTCAATCTTCATTTCTTCCACCACACCCAAGTGTTCAGTGAGACCTCTCCCTTCAGATAAAACACTCACCAAAAAAATATGCCTCACACTCGCGTGTTCGGCGTGCAAGCTAAGCAACAATCCTTTCAATGGGTAACCAGATGATGCACTTCATAAAGTGTCCTCCAGGTGGCTCCGTATATGTGTAAAAAAATATAAGGTGCACAATAGTGTGATATCGTAAAACCAGTTTAATCAATAAAAAACCTTCAAAAGTTACACTCACAAGAAAATTATGAAAGCAAGCCGTAATGCACACCAAAAACATCCAGACAACTACAGCCAGTGAAGGATGGTCACGGCGGACCCAGGATCAGCAGTGATCAATACTAATATGAACGCTCTCACCGCTCGCTTCCCATATACGATCCCTCGCTTCCTACTGTGGCTGGATGCGTAACACGTCACACGTCACTCCTTCACGATGGTTCAAGCACTCAAACGATCGCAGTGTAGCCACGCCCCGACATGTTTCGTCACGATGGACTTAATCATGGGATTGGCTACACTCCGTAATGGACTCCCCTTTATACCCACATCTGTAATTCATCGGAGTTGGTTCAAAGATATTGCGCATGCGCGTCACGTCATGGACGGGCGGAAGTGCTGAACAGGGGATCCTGCACTAAAGGGCGGAAGCGTCGTAACTAATACTCACGCTGATCGAGTGTCCCCGTAGCCCTCATTCACATGCACATATATTAGGAGGCTGAATTCCCACTATCTGCCCTATACTTAATATGCGCATTGAAGCATATCTAAAAAAACTGAATACAAATTCTACATATTATAAACACTATAATATCAGCTCATAACCAAAGCTATTTAAACATACATTATTAAATAAAATCATCTAATAATTGCTGCCTCTAGTACATTACCACATATTACCAATATTAGCCACAATGATTTTAGATAAAATCATTAACCAATTCTTGGTACACATATCAAAATGATATCCATCCTTACTATCATAACTGGTTGATAGCTATGTGAATGGAATAAATAGGACAATAAAATATGGAGTTATATTAATAAAATGAGAAATATATATTAATAGATAAAATTAAATAGCAGTGCACTATTAATTATTATATTTAAATGTTTAAAATGATTTAAAATTAATAATTATAAATATTTTATGAAGAAGAACTGAACTTAAATGCCTAACCCTCCCCATTGATCCTGGTTATCATGTGATTGAACCTACCCACAAACACTCTTAAAAATCATTTATGAAGCAGTTCAAATCCACCTCCACATTTAACCCCCGGGGAGAGAGGCACTTTAAAAGAAAAATCCACTTGGTTTCACGTTGTGAGAGATCCCTGACCCTATTAGATCCCCTCCAAGTTGGGTAAACACAATCAATGCCACAAAACTGGGCTAAAGAAGGGTCCTGATTATGCTTCTCTTTAAAATGTACTGACACGCTGTGATATTTAAATCCATTCTTGATATTGGTTAAATGCTCAGAGATACGAACTCTCAATAATCTCTTTATATACCAATATCAAGAATGGATTTAAATATCACAGCGTGTCAGTACATTTTAAAGAGAAGCATAATCAGGACCCTTCTTTAGCCCAGTTTTGTGGCATTGATTGTGTTTACCCAACTTGGAGGGGATCTAATAGGGTCAGGGATCTCTCACAACGTGAAACCAAGTGGATTTTTCTTTTAAAGTGCCTCTCTCCCCGGGGGTTAAATGTGGAGGTGGATTTGAACTGCTTCATAAATGATTTTTAAGAGTGTTTGTGGGTAGGTTCAATCACATGATAACCAGGATCAATGGGGAGGGTTAGGCATTTAAGTTCAGTTCTTCTTCATAAAATATTTATAATTATTAATTTTAAATAATTTTAAACATTTAAATATAATAATTAATAGTGCACTGCTATTTAATTTTATCTATTAATATATATTTCTCATTTTATTAATATAACTCCATATTTTATTGTCCTATTTATTCCATTCACATAGCTATCAACCAGTTATGATAGTAAGGATGGATATCATTTTGATATGTGTACCAAGAATTGGTTAATGATTTTATCTAAAATCATTGTGGCTAATATTGGTAATATGTGGTAATGTACTAGAGGCAGCAATTATTAGATGATTTTATTTAATAATGTATGTTTAAATAGCTTTGGTTATGAGCTGATATTATAGTGTTTATAATATGTAGAATTTGTATTCAGTTTTTTTAGATATGCTTCAATGCGCATATTAAGTATAGGGCAGATAGTGGGAATTCAGCCTCCTAATATATGTGCATGTGAATGAGGGCTACGGGGACACTCGATCAGCGTGAGTATTAGTTACGACGCTTCCGCCCTTTAGTGCAGGATCCCCTGTTCAGCACTTCCGCCCGTCCATGACGTGACGCGCATGCGCAATATCTTTGAACCAACTCCGATGAATTACAGATGTGGGTATAAAGGGGAGTCCATTACGGAGTGTAGCCAATCCCATGATTAAGTCCACCGTGACGAAACATGTCGGGGCGTGGCTACACTGCGATCGTTTGAGTGCTTGAACCATCGTGAAGGAGTGACGTGTGACGTGTTACGCATCCAGCCACAGTAGGAAGCGAGGGATCGTATATGGGAAGCGAGCGGTGAGAGCGTTCATATTAGTATTGATCACTGCTGATCCTGGGTCCGCCGTGACCATCCTTCACTGGCTGTAGTTGTCTGGATGTTTTTGGTGTGCATTACGGCTTGCTTTCATAATTTTCTTGTGAGTGTAACTTTTGAAGGTTTTTTATTGATTAAACTGGTTTTACGATATCACACTATTGTGCACCTTATATTTTTTTACACATATACGGAGCCACCTGGAGGACACTTTATGAAGTGCATCATCTGGTTACCCATTGAAAGGATTGTTGCTTAGCTTGCACGCCGAACACGCGAGTGTGAGGCATATTTTTTTGGTGAGTGTTTTATCTGAAGGGAGAGGTCTCACTGAACACTTGGGTGTGGTGGAAGAAATGAAGATTGAAGACACTGATTATTAATTTATGAACTTTAAACACTATTGTCACTTCATGCACGGGTTCTTGCTGATTTATAGTGACTGGATTAATATATATATTTTTTTCAGCCATAATCTGATTTATATTTATTGGAGTAGTTTATGTATTTAGTTACATGTTTTTGCGCCACTTATAATAATATGTTTTCAGTTTAGATTATCATCATTATTATATTGTACACAGTTTGATTATTTAAGGTGGCAGCATTATAGATTCACTTTTCATTTGGATGTATATGTTGGCACCAGTGTGCCTAAGTGTACGAAGTTATCCAACATATTCATCACTTGATATATATTTTTATTTATATTATTTATTTATTTATTTATTTATTTATTTATTTATTTTTTTTATCCTGAAGCGCAGTGGGGATATCAATAGGGCGCATTTTTTGATTTCCACTTATTCACATTCCTCCATATTATGCCTGTGGGGTGTCTCCATTTTTGAGTTTCTTCCTCCCCCACTATATCTGTATTTGTTCAAGTTTGATGATGATAACCGTCTTTTGGGGGTGGTCAGAGAGCGGAGAACGTGGTTATGTGTCCCCTTTTTAATCTGTGTGGACATATTCACTTTGCATACGGTTTGTTTTCGGGCCCAGGTCTCACAGCAGCTCAGGATTCACTCACACATCTGCCATCTGCGCCGTGCGCCAAGCCATTGTCCCTAATTCCTGAATAAGGGTGGTAGAAAGCAGGACTGTCATGCTTGGATTGGTTCACAGTAGTAGCGTTAGTGTGATGCGTTTGTTAGTTGCGGTGAGGAAAAAATGATTGCTGCGTCAGGTTGCGGATACCTAGCTACAGCCTAGCAGGGAAGGTCCATGATGCAGTAATCTGTGTGACCCCACTGGTGTGTATGCCGAGCTGCTTCTGCTATATAGGAGCTAGGCAAGAGAAAACACGGATGGCTGGGCCTTTGCTGCTGCTAGGCTAGAGGTGTAGCAAGATGGGGCTTGGTGAGTGAGCAAGTCCTTCCAAACAGCTTCTTTGTGGGCTGGGTGTCAGTTTAGTGCCTTGTTAGTTGAGTAGGAAGGGTGTTAATCCCAGTGAGGCACTAAACCTGGTGTAGAGGGAGCTGTGGTTCAGGGGGATGGAGTAGGATGTGAATGGTGTACCAAGATGGCCGCCGACTTCCGAGGGTAGGCCGAAGCCGCGGTCTTTCCTGAGGGTGGAGGCCGGCCGTGAGCGCTCCGCTCTGTATAGGCCTACAGTATCTCTGCTAGGATAAGAATTTGGACCCCTCTTGTACACCCGTGAACAGTCACTGCTAGGGGTGTCTTGTTTTGGGCAGGTAGGGCTGCTGCCCTTCTACTCACTGCGCTCTGGAGGAGGGGAAGTCCGGGACGTCAGGCCGCAAGATGGCGCCAGGCAGCGGGACACCGGAGCCAACGGCAGGGATCCTCAGGCGATTTCTGTCTGCAGAGTGATTGACCCGTGTCCTCTGGAACTGCGGCAGCTGTTTTATCAGGACCAGGCAATCGCTTCTTCCACGGATCGCATAAATAGAGAGCGGAGGGCTCCGGAGGGCCAGCAGGCCTCAAGATGGCGACGTCTCCCTGTAGGGCGGATCCACTCGCCTTCCCAAATCAGGTACAGCTTCCACAAATATTTAGTTTGGGCTGTAGCAGGGGAAGCCCAGGTGTCGTTATCGATGATTTTGAACTTCACCTTGGTGAATTAGGGCAGGGATGGCAATAGATTAGCCCTGTTTGTGTGGAGCTCAGCTTGCACACGTCTTCCCTGATCTGCCACTTTAAATGATCCTGATTTCTTTATTAAAATGAATAAAGCACAATGAATATTATTTTATTATTATTAATATGATTAATATTATTTGGGGTCTTTTGTCATTTGTGCTCAAGGTGGCTCACATTATGCAGACAAAATTGTTTTTAATTAACTGAATTATGGTGAAATGCAAGCACATTTAGGGCAGCCTATTAATTTCAATGGCTTTTGCTATACATAAAAAATACAAATACAAAAGAAGTGCATGACCCTTTTTAAAAATTGTGTTGCACCACACCTCATGGAACTTTGTTACAGCGCATTATGCCGGTTCACACCTGCGAATCCACTGCGGGTTCCCGCATCGCACCCGTCTCACACGGCAGTTCACACTGCCATATGCGAAGTGCCGGGAGTGTCAATACAATGTTAATGACACCCCCATTTCAGCTCGCATATCGCACTGGGAACTGACAGTTCGGACCTGAATCAGATCACATGGGTCACCCAAGCGATCCAATTATGGGGCGGACCAAAAAAAGGGTCCTGTGCGAGTTTGGTCCGAACGTGATGCGATTTCAGCTATACTTCACATGTGATTTGCACTGTAGTGCGGTGCGAATCACATGCGATATCGCACCACGCAACAGTGTGAACCAACACTTACATGGAAGGCTTATCCAACTATGGACGGGCCGCCACTGGTGCCATTACTTCTTTCGTGTGTGCTAATTTGCCCACACCAAAATGTGTTGTAACAAAGTTCCATGAGTTTTGGTGCAACACAATTTTTAAAAAGGGTCATGCACTTCTGTATTTGTATTTTTATAGATTGGATTGGAGATAGGTGGGTGTAAAAGGACACAGGTCAGTTTAAATCTGCCGCTCTATAGAGGTGATCATGTGAAAGGAGCCTAAGGCTGCTTTCACACTGATTCACTGTGGTTTACCTGCACCTTAACTGACCTCAATCTTCAATTCTTCTTCAGGATTCCACAGGGATCACTGGCTTCTGCTGTCTCCTAGGTGGGTATGGCTGGTGGTTACTGCTGGCTGTCTTTCAGGGCGGGTACGGCTGGTGGGTCCTGCTGGCTGGTACTGTTGGCTGGTACTGATGGGTACTTCTTTCTGGTACTGGTGGGTACCACTGGCTGGTTCTGGTGGGTACTGCTGGAAAGTACTGCTGGCTGGTACTCACAAGTACTAATCGTGAGTACTGATGGGTACTGCTGGATGGTACTGGTGGGTCCTGCTGGCAAGTACTGCTGGCTGGTACTGGGAAGTACTGCTGGCTGGTACTGGGAAGTACTGCTGGCTGTTGCTGGGAAGTACTGCTGGTGAGTACTGGTGGATACTTCTGGCTGGTACTGCTGGTGAGTACTGGTGGGTACTGCTGGCTGGGTACTGGAGGGTACTGATGGCTAGTACTTCTGGGTAGTACTGGCTGGTACTGGTGGGTACTGCTGGCTGGTACTTCTGGGTACTGGTGGATACTGCTGGCTGGTACTTCTGGGTACTGGTAGGTACTTTTTGATACTGCTGGGTGGTGCTTGTGGGTACTGCTGGCTGGTACTTCTGGGTACTGGTGGTTGGTACTTCTGGGTGGTACTTTTGGGTACTGGTAGGTGGTGCTTCTGGGTACTGGTGGGTACTGCTGGCTGGTATGTCTGGGTACTGGTGGGTGGTGCTGGCTGGTACTTCTGGGTACTGCTGGCTGGTACTTCTGGGTACTGGTGTGTACTGCTGGATGGTACTTCTGGGTACTGCTGGGTGGTACTGGTGTGTACTGCTGGCTGGTACTTCTGGATACTGCTGTGTGGTACTTCTGGGTACTGCTGTGTGGTACGTCTGGGTACTGCTGGCTGGTACTGGTGTGTACAGCTGGCTGGTACTTCTGGGTACTGCTGTGTGGTACTTCTGGGTACTGCTGTGTGGTACTTCTGGCTGGTATTTCTGGATACTGGAGGGTACTATTGGGTACTGCTGGCTGGTATTTCTGGGTACTGGTGGCTGGTTCTTAATCCCCCACACCTGCCATCAGTGTGACAGGAGCGGCACTGGAGGAAGCATACGGCTGCAGTAGAGAGCAGAGCCGATCCTTCCTGTATCGAGCTGGGAACTGTCACAGGCGGAGCACATTTAGTATCACTCCACCTGAGACAGAAGCCGGCGATATACAGGAAGCATCGGCTCTGCTTCCTCTAGCGCCGGCTCGAATCTTCCCGCTGATGCTCGGGGATGGCGGGTCGGAAACCCGCAATCTGGGCTTGCCGACCCGCCATCCCAGAGCAGGAGGTGGCGGGCCACATCAGAGGACGCCCCGGGCCACATGTGGCCCGTGGGCCAGCGGTTGGGCACCCATGCTGTAGGAGAATCAGGAAAACTTTAGCTTAACAAGCAAAGGACATAACCACTAAGGACGACAATAGAATACTCTCCACCTTGTTCTGATGACAGACTAGTGCTTGGGCAGACTCTGGCAGGAAGCAGATGCGGGCTTGACAGCAGGTACAGGGTGCAGCAACAGTTATTTGGATGGAACTTGCAACATTCCGAAAGGTTGGATAACCATAGGAGTCACTGTAGAGAAAATGTACCTGAGCATAGGGAGCAATGAAAATAGCTTTCTCCTCATGGTGCCAAGCTCAAACTCATCATCATAGCTGGACATCAAGAGATGTTGTGAGCTTTGTTATTGCTAATGATGATGTATACCGGCCAGCAGCAGCAGCAGAAGTAAAGCTGAAGGTTTTTCTTTCCACTGCCTTATTACATAAATTTAGAAAATCAGTCACACACTGCCGAAATAAAAATATGTGTAGCGATTCCCCCAGCTAAGAGGGCCGCTGGTTTGATTTTCGGGCCTGTAACACACCGCTGTCAACCCCCAGTAAATGGCTCTACCCTCCCCTGGCACAGATAGTGGGGATAATAGGATTGTGAGACCCATATGCTCTAAGTAACACAGTCCAGCAATAAACACACACAGTAATATCTTGCTACTGACACTACACGCCACTTGTCCACAGTAATCACACCATACAACGGATCTGCTTAATCAATACTTTGTTTACTGAATGGGATAAAAGATCAAATAAACAGTAATATGTTAGTTAATGCAGAGCCCTGCAATAACAGTTATTCAGCATGCAGATAGATATACCATCCTATACACATTCAACTAGTGGCCTACATTTGCAGTGTTCCCCTCGTGGGCAAGATGGCGCCCAGAACTGTCTAAACTGAGAAGTCAGGCCTGACTGTACTACCCACACAAGTTCTGTAAAGAAGGATCTTCGCTAGCAAACGGTGGTGCACTTTTTGAAGAATATTTGTAATCCACTGGAATAAAAGTTAATGGCTGCAATGGGCACCAACGTGACTGAGGCTATTCAATGTATTTTGTGTATTCAATGCACTGTCCCTCCGGCGGGCAACACATACTCTCAACTGTGAGCCCCTGGACAACAGACACTGGGCCTAAAGATTTAGTAACAATCTCTGAGCTGATGCTCTCTCACCCAACCGGACCGGTCCGTGTAAAACGACTTCCTTAGCTGTGTCTCCCCACACAGTTTCCACGACACCCGCAGTCTTCTGATCTCCTGGAAGTCCTAGACAGGTAGCAGGATGAGACGTCTCTCGGGTTCCTTAGTGGCAGACGGAAGGCTCTCTGGATCCTCAAGGTATCCGAACGGCTTCGGAGAGGGGCAGTAGGTGGTTCCGGTGCCAGGTCTTCAACGATCCCACTTTCCCTTCTGGTTTTAGCTGGTACACTGGTAAACCAGGCAACTTTTTACAAATTACATACGGTTGTGATTTCCACCTGTCGGCAAGCTTATGCTTTCCTGGAACACCTTGATTCCACAACAGCACTCTGTCTCCTGGTTGTAAGTCATGGATCCGGACCTTGAGGTCAAAATTCTGCTTGTTCCGGGCTCCTCTCTGGTCGGAAGTCGCTTGGGCCTTTTCGTATGCCAATCTTAGGCTTTGCCGCAGCCTATCTACATATCCTTTGTGGGAAGCAGCTGACGTGTGGTCTATTGAAGTGCCAAAGGCCAGATCTACGGGTAGCCTTGCTTCCCTGACGAACATTAGCCTATAAGGGGAATACCCGGTGGCATCACTAGTTGTGCTATTGTAGGCATGCACAATGGCAGCTACATGCTTGCCCCAATGTTGTTTCTTCTCGCTGCTCAGGGTCCCCAGCATATTTAACAATGTCCTGTTAAATCGCTCCAGTTGAGCATCTCCTTGTGGGTGGTAGGGGGTTGTTCGAGTCTTTTTTATACCTAGGGAGTCTAGTAACTTCTGGATCAGTCGACTTTCGAAGTCCCTCCCTTGGTCTGAGTGGAGGCGTTGGGGTAGCCCGTAATGTACAAAGTACTTTTCCACAAGTACCTTGGCCACAGTGGAGGCCTTCTGGTCTTTAGTTGGGAAAGCCTGGGCGTATCGAGTGAAATGATCGGTTATCACCAGAACAATCCCATGTCCACTCAAATCAGGTTCCAGACAAAGAAAATCAATGCATACCAGATCCAAGGGTCCCTGACTTTGTAGGTGGCCCGTTGGGGCAGCTTGATGGGGCAAGGTCTTTCTTTGTATGCAACGAGCACAAGAGTGGCAGTATTCCTCTACTTCAACCCGCATACATGGCCAATAAAACCTGCTCCTCATGAGCTGAAAGGTTCTCTCTGCCCCCAGGTGGCCATGATTGTCATGTAGGGCGACTAGGACAATCTTACGGTGCTTCTCTGGCAGGAATAGTTGCCACTTGTCTTCCAAGTCATCAGAGGGGCCCCTTCGATAGACCACCCCTTGATGCACCTGTAACCTGTCCCATTCCTTTCTTAGTAAGCGGGCCTCTTTTGACGGATCTTTCAAGAGCAAGTCTGGATTTTGGTCTTCCAAAGCTTCTAAAGCCAATCTCCCCTATGGGTCCTCCAGCATATCTCTTCTTATATCCTTCTTTGATAGTTTGGGCAAGTTTTCTTCACCAATCTGGGTTACATCACAGTAATATCTGGGCACTCCAACCACCGAGACTCCAATTTCTTCTGCCCTGGATCCACCACCAGCCTGGAGCTCTGCTCCCTGACACAAGGCTCACACCCCTTCTGGGGTCAACTGAGTCCAGTCTTCTGTAATGCAAGCGGGAGCATGAGATCTTCTGGACAAGGCGTCGGCAGGCTGTCGGAACAGGACAGGCAAAACAAGCAACTGCTTGGGGCCCCGAGCTGGCCTGGGGCCCCCAAGCAGGGCCCTTGCCTTGCCGCGCTGTGTCCACTAATCCTCCAGTCTGGTGGGCGTGGAATGGCCACGCCGTACTGTAGGAGTCCCCTGTCTGCCCCCCACCCCCTCTGTGTGTGTCGGCTCCTCTCACAGACATAGGCGGCTGATTAGAGGCTTCTGGTTGACCGGAGCTGCTACCAATCATCCCCTGCACAGTCCCAGAAATGCCCTCCGAGTCTCGCCCTCCTAGAAACTGAAGATGTCACGTATGCCCCACCCCCTGCAACATGCTTCTGCTTCCAGCGCGCCTGAGCTACAGGGACCTATTGGACAGGTACAGCTCTAATGATCTTGGGACAACTGCTGTGGGGGGGCTCTGATGGGGACACCACCTGATGTGGGGTAACTCTGCTGGGGACACCTGATGTGGGGGGCTCTGATGGGGACACCACCTGATGTGGGGTGACTCTGCTGGGGACACCTGCTGTGGGGGGCTCTGGTGGGGACACCTGCTGTGGGGTGACTCTGATGGGGACACCTGCTGTGGGGGGGGCTCTGATGCGGACACCTGCTGTGGGGGGGCTCTGATGGGGACACCACCTGATTTGGGGTGACTCTCCTGGGGACACCTGCTGTGGGGTGACTCTGATGGGGACACCTGCTGTGGGGGGGCTCTGATGGGGACACCTGCTGTGGGGGAGCTCTGATGGGGACACCTGCTGTGGGGTGACTCTGATGGGGACACCTGCTGTGGGGTGGACTCTGATGGGGACACCTGCTTTGGGGTGGACTCTGATGGGGACACCTGCTTTGGGGTGGGCTCTGATGGGGACACCTGCTGTGGGGGGACTCTGATGGGGAGGCTCTGATGGGGACACCTGCTGTGGGGTGGGAGGGGGAGGGGGGAGTAAGAAGTATGTTGGATTTAGTTATTGTGCACTTTTTTAATGTATATTCATTGATTTTATGGTACAGTGGTGTTTTTTGCAACCATTTTGCTCCAGACAAACTCTGTAGGGCATCCTCTTTTCTTGGGGTGGTGTATTGGTTGGGTATTGTTCTCTTGTTATGGGTCCGGTAATCGACAGAGTCTTAATGACCCATTCTTCTTCCTAACCACCACTATCGGGGAGGCGTATGGACTCCTGGATTCCCTGATAACCCCAGTCCTCTTGAGCTCTGTTAGTTGCTCTCGCAGATCTTCCAGGTCAGCCAAGGGAACCCGCCGGACTCTCTCTCGGAAGGGTTTGTCCTCCTGCAGGCGGATCCTGTGGGTGGCACTCTTTGCACATCCAACATCAAACTCGTCCTTGGAGAAGATCTTGCGCCACCTGGCCAACTGGGCCTTGGCCCTCTCTTTCCATGCCGGTGGTAGGGTCGTGTTCTCCAAACAGAGCTCCTCCAGAGTAGCTTTCCCTCCTTCTTCCTTCTCTAAGTCAGACAAGGCGACTGGATTAGTAGGATTTACTTGGCCCAACAGCATCCTGGCGGGAATTCTCACAGGTATGTCAGTGGTGTTTCTGATGCTCACTGACACCCTGCCATTTGCATTCTTCAGAGCTCTTAGTGGGACTACTTCGGGGATGACTTCCAATCTGGGGTGGGTATCCAGGGGGTCTGGTTCCAGGAATAGAAAGGGCCCAGGTTGTTTCCAGGTGAGTTTCATGGTGGCTTCAGGTTACTTCACCAGGCTGCAACACTCTCTCCTTCTTCTCCAATCTCCAGACTTTCCCTACCCCCTCTTCTGGGGCCTTCTGTTCCAATACTAGACGTTGGTAGGCCAATTGCAACATTGGGTGGATTCTGGCTGTTGGGGTGCCCTGCTCCTGTGCTAGGGGGGCCAGTAGTCTCCTGACCAGGTCAGTGTTCATCCCTATTATAAGGGAACTTTTGTTGGCTCCTGGTGGGCGAGGGCAGACTACTGCCAGGGTGTCAAACTTCTGCCTCTCCAGCTACCGAGGGGTCGAAAGCCAATCTAATCGGGAGGTAACCATCATATGGAAAACTCTGGGTCCCAATTCCCCATATTTCCAAATCTTCTAACTTCTGCAGGGGTAAATGACTCAGATGTTTCTGATAGAAGTCCCGGTATAGAAGGGTTACTTGAGCTCCTGTGTCAAGAATGGCCTTCGTGTAGACTCCCTCCACTTGAATAGGAACCACTGGGGAGGGCCCCACCAGTTTAGCAGGACATTTTCTCGGGGATGTCTCCTTCCTGAGGTCCCTGGGTTTGATCTCTTGTGATTTTTTTTCTTTTTCCATCTTTTCCTGGATCTTAATCCCTGTTGGGCCTGGTATGCATTGATTTCTTGCAAATTTTTTTGCTTGGACTCCTGGTGAGAGGTGTTGAGTTTTTTTTAATGGGGAGTTGTTCCCCTCGCTTCTTGGCTCTTCTTGTTCTCTGATTCCAATGGAGCTTGCTGGAAATGACGGGCACCCGGTTGACTCCTTCACCGGGGCCCTCTGGAGTTTTCCGCCTGCTTCCTCGGACTGGGACACACTGGCCCATAATGGCCGACCCCTCCGCAGTTAAAACAGACAGCTTCTCCTCTACCCTGCTGGGAGACTGGTGTTGAGGCATTCTGGCTCAGCTCCTCCTTGACCACTTCTTTCTCAGTAACTCCTGCATTTTTGGCCATCAGAGAAGTCAGCATTTCTAGTACTTGGGTCATCTGTGACTTTAAGACAGCCATCTCAGAGTCCCGTTCTATGGCTATGGCGGATCTTACCCCAACTGTGTTATGAAGAGTGGGTTTTTCAGTTGCCTTTTGGTCATTCAGCAGAGCCTCCTCATCCCTTACTATTCGCACAAGGTCTGGATAGTTTAAGGACATGACTCCTCCTGAGGTCTTCAGGTGAAGCCAGACTGGATCAGAACGCAATGCTCCCCTCAAAATCTGCTTCATCCTGGCTGCGTCTATGGCCTGCGGCACCATCCCTTTCTTTAGGACAATTTGGCAGAGCATCTTGTTCAGTCTTTGTACATATTCAGACAATCGTTCTCCTGGCTGTTGAAGGGTATGCTCAAACTGATAGACTAGATCAGTGACTTTTTCCAACTGGCCAAATTCCTCCTGCAGCAGATAGTCAGATAGTCATAGGCAGTACAAGCAGTATTGCTGAATTTGAGGTTCTTCACGGCTTCAGCAGCAGCACCCTTTAAACTTTTGCTTATGCACTGCTTCTTTTGGGCTTCCGGTACTTCCCATCCTTCCACAGCCTGCATTGCCTGTTCCATAAACGTGTCAAAGTCTTCTTCTCCAAGTGGCACAGGTAATTTGCCTGAAATTTTTTTTAACTTCCGGTAACCGGCCTCTACGTGTACTGTATTATTCTTCTGGCACTTCGTCACAAGGTCCCCTAAAGCGTTGAGAAGTTCAGGGCCTATAACCATCAGGGGCGCTGTCGAGGCTGTCTTCTCTTTTTGGTTGCTTTTGCATAGTAGGCGATTCAGGAGGTTCCTTCTTCATAGCCTTTGCATGCGCCAAACGGTATGTCTTATGGTCTATGGACTGCACGCTCTGACCTCTGAAATCTTTCGGCATCTCATCCCTCCACTCTATCAGTGCGAAGGTGCGGGAGTTCCCTTCGTCTGGCCTGAGGTCAATTAACCATCCTTTATGACACGGGGATAGGAGCTCTATAAGCCGTTCTAGGTCACTCCCCAACCAATCCTCTCCGGGGAGTTCAATCCCTGAACAACATCAGTTGACGAGCACCACTGGGCCACTGTTAACAGATCCATGCCGGTACTACTGGCAGGCTTGATTGCAGTGTACAGAATCCCGGACTTTGAGCCCCCACGTGTAGCGATACCCCCAGCTAAGAGGGCCGCTGGTTTGATTTTCGGGCCTGTAACACACCGCTGTCAACCCCCAGTAAATGGCTCTACCCTCCCCTGGCACAGCTAGTGGGGATAATAGGGATGTGAGACCTGTATGCTCTAAGTAACAAAATCCAGCAATAAACACACACAGTAATATCTTGCTACTGACACTACACGCCACTTGTCCTCAGTAATCACACCATACAACAGATCTGCTTAATCAATACTTTGTTTACTGAATGGGATAAAAGATCAAATAAACAGTAATATGTTAGTTAATGCAGAGCCCTGCAATAACAGTTATTCAGCATGCAGATAGATATACCATCCTATACACCAGTGTTTCTCAACTCCAGTCCTCAAGGCGCACCAACAGGTCATGTTTTTGGGATTTCCTGCAGATGAAACAGCTGTGGTAATTTCTAAGGCAGTGAAACTGCTCAAATCACCTGTGCAAATCAATGGAAATCCCCAAAACATGACCTGTTGGTGCGCCTTGAGGACTGGAGTTGAGAAACACTGCTATACACATTCAACTAGTGGGCTACACTTGCAGCGTTCCCCTCGTGGGCAAGATGGCTCCCAAAATTGTCTAAACTGAGAAGTCAGGCCTGACTGTACTACCCACACAAGTTCTGTGAAGAAGGATCTTCGCTAGCAAATGGTGGCGCACTTTTTGAAGAATATTTGTAATCCACTGGAATAAAAGTTAATGGCTTCAATGGGCAACAACGTGACTGAGGCTATTCAATGCACTGTCTCTCCGGCGTGCAATACAAACTCTCAACGGTGGGCCCCTGGACAACAGACACTGGCCCTAAAGATTTAGTAACAATCTCTGAGCTGATGCTCTCTCACCCAACCGGACCGGTCCGTGTAAAACGACTTCCATAGCTGTGTCTCCCCACACAGTTTCCACGACACCCACAGTCTTCTGATCTCCTGGAAGTCCTAGACAGGTAGCAGGATGAGACGTCTCTCGGGTTCCTTAGTGGCAGACGGAAGGCTCTTTGGATCCTCAGGGCCTAACTCTCGGGCCCTGTGCGGAACAACAGACCCAGCACAGAGTTCCACTTGATAGGAGGGCGCTGTCCAAAGAGACCCCTTCATAGTCCCTCCCCCTCTTAAGTAGTCCACCCCAGCAGTCCTTGCGCTGAGAAATGCACCTTGGGTGTCCCATTGTACTCTGGGTATGGTAGTCTCTCTGGTCTTAAAGCGGTACCCTGCTACATATGCTACTCCAACAGGGTGCCCCTCTCGATTCATTTGGTTCTGCATAAAAAAAAGATGCTAACTGCTTGTGCTCCTTCTGTGCTATGTTGCTTTTGCTGTGTTCCCCTATCCACTGTGCTTACTAGGCCCAATGGCAAACACTACCACCACCCTCAATCACCTCGTTGGCATCCATCATTACTTTCATTATTACAAAAAATGTGTAGGATATCCCCTGCTACCTTATAGGTAATGATATGTGGCTTGTCTTGTGATGGGTGGCTGCACACAACCTAATTGTGTTCCCACAATGTGAATAAAATAATGAGAGTGTATGTTGTTGCGCCCAGTGCCCTTAGTAGTGACAATAAAAAAAATTGTGATGAATTATAAAGTGCAAAGTCTGAAACCTTCCTCCTTAGTGTCCTTGGTAAATAGTATTGGTGAATACACAAATATAAGTGCATCATGTATAAATATCATGAAATTCAAACACAGGTTTGATTATTAGATATAATCTAATACAGTGATAAAAATGTGGAAAATTGCAACAAAATGGCATAATCGCAAAATCACAATCTCACAATATAGTTCCCTAAACTGAAAAAGTCTTTAAAGTGCAACATGTATATGCAATTTATAAGTGAGTCCATAATATTACCAAGTGCAAGTGCAAACACAGTCTGAAACCTTCCTCCTTAGTGTCCTAGGTGAATACACAAATATAAGTGGATCATATATAAATATCAATTACATAAAATCAAACACTAGTTCCTAGATGTACTCTAATACAATAATTAACAGTGTAAATAAATGTGAAATACAATGTGTACTGTGAAAAAAAAACTTGCAAAAATGGTGTAATCGCAAAAACCCAATATCGCAATATAATCGCATAAACTGAAAAAGTCCTTAAAAGTGCAACATGTATATGCAATTTATAAGTGAGTCCATATAATTAGGATAATAATCCATAATCAGAAAAGTGCTGGTGGTTCGGTGATCCCCACCACCTCCCAACTAATACGTTTACCTCTGACCTCACTTACTAGGTCAAATTCCGCCTTCCCCTATATGCAGGGGTATGCACAGTGGGCTCCTCTGGCATCCTCCTCCTCCTCGTTTGTTCCACTGTATATCCAGATACCCTTTTTTTAGTGGGGTGTGTGGCCCTTTAAAACCGCAGTTTTTTTCTCCATAAAAGGATTCATGAAAAAAAGGGGGTCCTCATGGTGTAGTAATTTCAAAATAGGTATTTATTTAACCACTTCCCATCCAGGCCAATTCTGGCACTTCGCTCCTACATGTAAAAATCATAATTTTTTTTCTAGAAAATTACTCAGAACCCCCAAACATTATATACCATATATACTCGAGTATAAACCGACCCGAATATAAGCCGAGGCACCTAATTTTACCACAAAAAACTGGGAAAACGTATTGACTCGAGTATAAGCCCAGGGTGTCCATCTGCATGCCTCACTGTGCTTCACTTTGCCTTACTGTGTCCATGTGCATGCCTCACTGTGTCCATGCCTCACTGTGTCCATGCCTCACTGTGCTCATGCCTCACTGTGCTCATGCCTCACTGTGCTCATGCCTCACTGTGCTCATGCCTCACTGTGTCCATGCCTCACTGTGTCCATGCCTCACTGTGCCCATGCCTCACTGTGCCCATGCCTCACTGTGCCCATGCCTCACTGTGCCCATGCCTCACTGTGCCTATGCCTCACTGTGCCCATGCCTCACTGTGTCCATGACTAGACTGACGTTTAACATGGGAGTCTATAGAAGGGGTGCCCGGGTTTGAAAAATCAGTGCTCTCCAGCCATAGGTCTCCCAGACAAAAATCTTTGCACACTTGTAGAGGATAAATAGGGCTACATTTGTGCCAAGTTTTGGGTGCAGGGGACCTACAACCGGCCGGTACCGGGTCCCCAAATTCACCAGAGAAATTACCGTTTAACATGGGAGTCTATGGAAGGGGTGCCTGGATTTGAAAAATCGGTACTCCCCGGCCGTAGGACCCCCAGACAACAAACTTTGCACACTTGTAGAGGAAGAGTGGGGCTACATGTGTGCCAAATTCGGGGTCCAGGGGACCTACGGCCGGCCGGTAATGGGTCCCCAAAATCTGGGAGATCAGGCGCAAAAAGGTGACTCGAGTATAAGCTGAGGGGGGCATTTTCAGCACAAAAAATGTGCTGAAAAACTCGGATTATACTTGAGTATATACAGTATGTCTTTTTAGCAGAGACCCTAGGGAATAAAATGGCGGCTGTTGCAACTTTTTATGTCACGCGGTATTTGCGCAGCGATTTTCATGAATGCAATAAGACAAAACAGGATTATGTGAAATATGATGTTATGCCGAGTAGATAGATGTCACGCTTTAAAATTGCACACACTCGTGGAATGGCGCCAAACTTTGGTACTTAAAAATCTCCATAGGCGACGCTTTAAACATTTTTTACAGGTTACCTAGAATTGTTACTTTTAATGTTAACATTTGCGGCAATACCTCACATGTGTGGATTGAAACCATTAACATATGTGGGCGCGACGTACGTTTACATTTGCTTCTGTGTGCGGGGACGGGGGCGTTTTAAAAAAAAAAATTATTTTACTGTTTATTTTATTAGAATTTTTTTAATTTTCCCTTTTTTGTTTTTCCACTTTCCCTTTTAAAAAAAAAGTATTGATCACTTTTATTCCTATTACAAGGAATGTAAATATCCCTTGTAATAGGAATAGTGCGTGGGAGTTCCATTTTATGAAGAGATGTGGGGTCTATAAGACCCCACATCTCTCCTCCAGGCAGGAAAGCCTGAGATCAAAAGAAAAAAAAAACAATTGCGGCATTTCCAGTCGAGTCCCTGGCAATGACTTCTGCTAGGCCAGACATGACGTCATAATGTCGCGCCCGACCTCCGAAGGTCATAGAGATTGCTGGGGACCATCTGTCCCTTGGAAATCCCTATGCTCAACTTCCGTCACCGATGGATTCCTTCTCTAGCTTGCCAATCGCACAGGCGAGCCGGTAGAAGTACCGAAGGGCAGCGGGAGGGTGGACGTCCCCTCCCACTGCCTGTAAGAATGATCAAGGGGCAGAACTACCGCTATGACTGTTCTTCAGGGATGAGCCGAACACCCCCCTGTTCGGTTCGCACCAGAACCTGCCAACAGACAGAATGTTCGTGTGAACTTTAGAACCCTATTAAATACAATGGACTCGAACGTTCGAAATCTAAAGTGCTAATTATAAAGGCTAATATGCAATTTATTGTCCTAAAAAAGTGTTTGGGGACCCAGGTCCTGCCCCAGGGGACATGTATCAATGCAAAAAAAAGTTAAAAAAATAGACGTTTTTACGGGAGCAGTGATTTTAATAATGCTTAAAATGAAAAAATAAAAGTGAAATTTTCCTTTAAATTTCGTACCTGGGGGGTGTGTATGATATGCATGTAAAGTCGTGCATGTTTCCCGTGTTTAGAACTGTCTCTGCACAAAATGTAATTTTTGAAGGAAAAAAAGTCATTTAAAACTCACTCGCGGCTATTAATGAATTGTCGGCTTTTATCAATACATAGAAAAGTCATTGATGAAAAAAAAAAAAGCGTGGGGGTTCCCCCAAATTCAATTACCAGGCCCTTCAGGTCTGGAATGGATATTAAGGGAAACCCTGCCGCAAATTTAAAAAAAAAATGGCGTGCTGTTCCCCCTAAATATCCATACCAGGCCCTTCAGATCTGGCATGGATTTTAAGGGGAACTCCACCCCAAATTAAAAAAAATACAGACCCTTATCCGAGCATGCAACCTGGCCGGCCGCAGGGGAAGAGGGGGGGACGAGAGAGCGCCCCCCCTCCCTCCTGAACCGTACCAGGCCACATGCCCTCAACATGGGGAGGATGTCCCCATGTTGATGGGGACAAGGGCCTCATCCCCACAACCCTTGCCCGGTGGTTGTGGGGGTCTGCGGGCAGGGGGCTTATCGGAATCTGGAAGACCCCTTTAACAAAGGGGACCCCCAGATCCCTGCCCGCCTCCTGTGTGAGATGGTAAGGGGTACATTGTACCCCTACCATTTCACGAAGAAAGTGTCAAAAAATGTAAATAAAAACACACCAACACCTTGGAAAAGTCCTTTATTAAAAAAAAACAAAAACATTCCAGCGATGAAATCCAGTGTCCCGCGGCGATCCCGATGTCCAGCGCTGTCCGTCATTGGTTGTGCCTGAGCGGACCTGATGGGTAACTTCCTCCGCCGTGTTTTAAATGTATAGACCCGCCCCTTCTAAAGTTCCCCATCAGGTCCGCTCAGCGGACCAGATGCGGAACGCGAGAAGGGGCGGGTCTATACATGAATTACACAGTGAAGGAAGTTCCCCATCAGGTCCGCCCCCTCGGTATGTCAGACCGCGCCCACGTCATTGGCCTGAGCGGACCTGATGGGGAACTTCCTTCACTGTGTAAATTTAAATTACACAGTGAAGGAAGTTCCCCGCTCAGGCCAATGACGTAGGCGGGGTCTGACATACCGAGGGGGCGGACCTGATGGGAACTTCCTTCACTGTGTAATACGTGAATAGACCCGCCCCTTCTAAAGTTCCCCATCAGGTCCGCTCAGCGGACCAGATGCGGAACATGAGAAGGGGCGGGTCTATTCACGTATTACACAGTGAAGGAAGTTCCCATCAGGTCCGCCCCCTCGTAGAGCGGACCTGATGGGGAACTTCCTTCACTGTGTAATACATGAATAGACCCGCCCCTTCTCGCGTTCCACATTTGGTCCGCTGAGCGGACCTGATGGCGAACTTTAGAAGGGGCGGGTCTATACATTTAAAACACGGTGGAGGAAGTTCCCCATCAGGTCCGCTCAGGCACAACCAATGACGGACAGCGCTGGACATCGGGATCGCCGCGGGACACTGGATTTCATCGCTGGAATGTTTTTTTGGTTTTTTTTTAATAAAGGAATTTTCCAAGGTATTGGTGTGTTTTTATTTACATTTTTTGACACTTTCTTCGTGAAATGGTAGGGGTACAAGGTACCCCTTACCAATTCACATAGGGGGGGGGCGGGATCTGGGGGTCCCCTTTGTTAAAGGGGTCTTCCAGATTCCGATAAGCCCCCTGCCCGCAGACCCCCACAACCAGCGGGCAAGGGTTGTGGGGATGAGGCCCTTGTCCCCATCAACATGGGGACATCCTCCCCATGTTGAGGGCATGTGGCCTGGTACGGTTCAGGAGGGAGGGGGGGCGCTCTCTCGTCCCCCCCTCTTCCTCTGCAGCCGGCCAGGTTGCGTGCTCGGATAAGGGTCTGGTATGGGTTTTTGGGGGGACTCCACACCATTTTTTTGTAAATTTGGGGTGGAGTTCCCCTTAAAATCTATGCCAGATCTGAAGGGCCTGGTATGGATATTTAGGGGGAACCGCACGCCATTTTTTTTTAAATTTGCGGCGGGGTTCCCCTTAATATCCATTCCAGACCTGAAGGGCCTGGTAATTGAATTTGGGGGAACCCCCACACTTTTTTTTTTTTTTTTTTATCAATGACTTTTCTATGTATTGATAAAAGCCAACAATTCATTAATAGCCGCGAGTGAGTTTTAAATTACTTTTTTTCCTTCAAAAATGACACTTTGTGCAGGGACAGTTCTAAGCACGGGAAACATGCGCCACTTTACATGCATATCATACACACCCCCCAGGTACGAAATTTAAAGGAATATTTCACTTTTATTGTTTCACTTTAAGCATTATTAAAATCACTGCTCCTAAAAAAAGGCAGTTTTTAAAACTTTTTTTTGCATTGATACATGTCCCCTGGGGCAGGACCCAGGTCCCCAAACACTTTTTAGGACAATAACTTGCATATAAGCCTTTATAATTAGCACTTTAGATTTCTCCCATAGACTTTTCAAATTTGCCGCGAACACCCCAAATTGTTCGTTGTTCGGCGAACGGGCGAACAGGCAATGTTCGAGTCGAACATGAGTTTGACTCGAACTCGAAGCTCATCCCTAGTGTTCTTATGGTGCAGGGAATCGCCAGCCAAAAAAGATATCTGGATGATGCCTGTACGTACCTTGGACGGGAAGTGGAGTAGAAACTTACATTTAAAGTGATTGTAAAGTCTTGTTTTAAAAAATAAAATAAAAATAACAAACATGTTATACTTACCTTCTTTGTGCAGTGGTTTTGCATAGAGCAGCCCGGATCCTCCTTTTCTCAGTCCCCTCTTTGCTGCTCCTGGCCTCTCCCTCCTATTAAGTACCCTCTCAGCCTGCAGCTTTCTATGGGGGCACCTGGGCCAAGTCACAGCTCTGTGTATCCATTCAAGCACGGAGCCCCGAACTGGCCCTGCCCCCCTCCTCCCTTGATTGGCTGACTGACTTTGATTGACAGCCGTGGGAGCCAATGGCGTCGCTGCTGTGTCTCAGCCAATCATGAGGAGTGTCCCGGACGGCCTAGACATTCGTGGACATCTCTGGAGAGAGATGGGGCTCAGGTAAGTAATTAGGGGGGTCCTGGGGAGCCTGCTACACACAGGGTTTTTTATCTTAATGCATAGAATGCGTTAAGATAAAAAAAAAAAACTTCTGCCTTTACAACCCTTTTAATTTAAAAACAAACAGCTCCTGTGATGGACAGCAGGATACAAGGGTTTCCCTCCTCACTTCCTATGTGCAGCAGTGTCACCTGACTCTACCCTATGCGTGTCATCATGGTCACGTGACTTCCTCAGGGGTCTAGGAATCAGTATTTGAAATTTATACATGATCCACTTATTTGTGTATTCACCAATACTATTTACCAAGGACACTAAGGAGGAATGTTTCAGACTTTTGTTTGCACTTTATAATTAAGCACAATTTTTTTTATTGACACTACTAAGGGCACTAGGAGCAACAACATACACTCTCATTACTACATTCATTATTATCACCATTCCATTCATCAATCATCCATCATCATTCCATCCATCATCATCATCATCATCATCATCATTCTATCCATCATTCAACCATCATTATCATCATTCCATCCATCATTCATTCATTATCATAATTTTGTCCATCATCTTCAGCATTCCATCACTCATAATCATCCTCAGCATTGCATTAATCATCATCATTCCATTATTCTATCCAGCATTCACTCTTCTATCTTTATTCCATCCATCAGTCCAACCATTATCATCTTCAATCCATCTGTCATTCCGTCGATCCATCATCATTATTCCATCATTCCATCGATTACTCATCATTATTCCATCCATCACCGATCATCATTCCATTTTTCCATCATTCATCCATCCATCATTCACCCATCATCATCATCCTCATTCCATCATCATCGCCATTTCATCCATCATGCATTCAGCATCATTGGCCTTCAATCCATCATTATCATCATTCCAAAATTCTATTTATCATCATCATCATTCTATCATTCCATCCATCAACTGCAGTTTTGCTACTGATGCCGCGTACACACGATCGGAAATTCCGACAAGAAAAGTTTGATGTGAGCTTTTGGTCGGAAATTCTGACCATGTATAGGCTCCATCTGACTTTTTCTGTCTGAATTTTCGACAGCAAAAATTTGAGAGCTGGTTCTCAATTTTTCCGACAAGAAAAGTTCTTGTCGGAAATTCCAATCGTCTGTATGCAATTCCAATGCGCAGAAAAACATGCATGCCCTGAATCAATTTGACGCATGCTCGGAATCATTGAACTTAATTTTTCTCGGCTCGTTGTAGTGTTGTACGTCACCGCGTTCTTGACGGTCGGAATTTTGTGTGACCGTGTGTATGCAACACAAGTTTGAGCCAACATTCCATCGGAAAAAAATCCATGGTTTTCTTGTCAGAATTTCCGATCATGTGTACGCAGCATAAGTCTGTGAGTAAGTAACAGATGGGTTTGCGGTACAGTCATAAAGTATCTGTTCAGTATTTAATCACAAAAGGCTCCCACAGTCCATCTTCGCTCTGCAAGGTCACTGTGCCCCACACACCTTCTCTTCCAGTTCTGTTTTCTCCTAGCCAACACCTGTGCATCCTGGACTCCCCCCCCCCTTTCCTCCTGATAATTGTATAACAGGTATACTATACTTCCCATACTGCCTGACCAACCCCTACTCCAACCCCCATACCATTTCCAATTAATAGAGACCCCACCAAGTTGGAGTAAATTTTGGCCGTAGCAGCCTCTTTATTAATAAATAAATTTAAATGAACATAACCATAAAAAACATCTCATATTCGCGTGGGTCTTTGCAGGCACTCCACATACCATCTGTTTAATAATGCACTGCAGGACTTTTCTATATGACAATAGGCCTCCAGCTGACATACTGGCTCGGAGACAACCAACTGACCGCAGTGCCTCCCTTTAACCAAATTCCAGCTAAACCACCGTTAGCTGGAATACCACCATCAGGACCCATACCACCGATGGGTCCCGAAATTTTCCTTATCCAAGGTTTCTTCTGTAGCGCTACCCCCAGTTAAGAGAGCCGCTGGATTTGTTTCGGGCCCTGTGTACAGCACCGCCAACCCCCGGCAATCTACTCGACCCACTTTGGCACAGCTAGTCTAGGGATTGTTCTAGTATCAAAATCTAACAGTATATGCACACAATCTATCTGTATTGCATGGGTAACCTCTTTGCATAATGATAACACACTGATAGCAAGTGATGAAGTGTAAAGTTTTTTTACTTTGGGTAAAAGGCACAAGGTTAACACATAACACATATATGTCTGCAGAGCCCTGCAGTAGAAAATGTAATACACACTGACAATACAGGCGATTACCCGCCAAGTGCAGCTATCTCTATCTATGCGTCCTTATGGCTCAGCAACAAAAGTTCTAACTACTGGTCAGGCCTGACTCAGGTTTAAACTCAGTCTCTTAGAAGAACAATTTCTTCGCATGCAACTTGACTGGTGCTGCACAACAGGAACAGTATTTTGTAATCCAAAGGGTAGGAAAAATAAAAAGGGGAAAGAACCACTCACAGGAGACTATTCAACTCAATTCCGCCACTAGTCTCCTGTGGGACAGTAAATAGAACCTGGAGGGCCAAGGCAGTCTCTAGGCCTAATCAAAGTACAGTCTATTTGAATGAGCGGGTGCTCGCTCACCACTCCGGATGTGATCCCATTCCGGGACTTCAAACTACTGTGTCTCCTCACACAGCGTCTGCAACGGCCGGGTCTCCGGTCCAACCGATGTCAGTGGTAAGCAAAGTCAGATGCCACCCAGGCTATGCAGTGGGGTGGAAGGCTCTTCGGAAGCTGCGCGAGGCCCCAGGCTTCAGGCCCTGCACTTCAGCAGATCCGCACAGGAAGACCAGTCAGCAGCCGCGCGATGTCCAAAGAGAGCGAGCTCCGCCTCTCCCTCCTCTAATATAGTCCCTCCCACAAGTCTCTGTGGTGGCAACATTGCACCCTGGGTGCCAAACGGGACTCTGGGAAATGTAGTCCTGGGAGTCTTAAAGGAGACCCCGCTACACACTCCCCCCACTTGAACTCTTTGGTCCCCAAAGATAACTTTTAACATACACTACGTACAATTCTAGACAATGTTGTGTATGATGTCGGCAAGGGGAACTCCAACCAAAACTGAGGGGTTGAATTCCCTTGCCCACAGGTCACACTATCATGAGTGGCCTGCCTAACTGTACCAGAGGATGAGTTGGGGTTGCCCTCCACCAAATGAACAGTGGAGGGAACTGGATGTTCTGTACTCCTCCTTGCAGTGACCACTGTTTCTTCTGAGCTCTTCCCCATTTGTGGGTAAGTCAACTTCTTAGGAGGCCTTATAACACTTCTGGCTCTTTGCTCTCTTGGGACTTCTGGCTGGGACACTGCAGGCTCCCCTTCTGGAGTAGACTTGAGGGATTCTACTGGTTCTGAAAAACTTGGTTCAGGAGCCGGGAGGTACATAGGGTCTCTTGGGTCCTCCTCTAAGTATGTGTCACAGGCATCTTCCCAGTAATCTGACAAAGGACTGGATGGAATGAACTCAGTAGCAGGGCTGAGCCAAACACCCCCCTGTTCGGTTCACACCAGAACCTGCGAACAGACAAAATGTTCGCGTGAACTTTAGAACCCTATTAAATACAATGGACTCGAATGTTCGAAATCTAAAGTGCTAATTATAAAGGCTTATATGCAAGTTATTGTCCTAAAAAGTGTTTGGGGACCCGGGTCCTGCCCCAGGGGACATGTATCAATGCAAAAAGAAGTTTTAAAAACGGCCGTTTTTTCGGGAGCAGTGATTTTAATAATGCTTAAAATGAAAAAATAAAAGTGAAGTATTCCTTTAAATTTCGTACCTGTGGGGTGTGTATAATATGCATGTAAAGTGGCGCATTTTTCCCGTGCTTAGAACTGTCCCTGCACAAAATGTCATTTTTGAAGGAAAAAAAGTCATTTAAAACTCACTCGTAGCTATTAATGAATTGTCGGCTCCCGGCAATACATACAAAAGTCATTGATAAAAATAAAAAAAAAGCGTTGGGGTCCCCCAGAATTCAATTACCAGGCCCTTCAGGTCTGGTATAGATATTAAGGGGAACCCCGCCGCAAATTAAAAAAAAAAATGCGTGCGGTTCCCCCAAATATCCATACCAGGCCCTTCAGATCTGGCATGGATTTTAAGGGGAACTCCACCCCAAATTGTAAAAAAAATGGCGTGAAGTCCCCCCAAAAATCCATACCAGACCCTTATCCGAGCACGCAACCTGGCAGGCCGCAGGAAAAGAGGGGGGGACGAGAGAGCGCCCCCCCTCCTGAACCGTACCAGGCCACATGCCCTCAACATGGGGAGGATGTCCCCATGTTGATGGGGACAAGGGCCTCATCCCCACAACCCTTGCCCGGTGGTTGTGGGGGTCTGCAGGCGGGGGGCTTATCGGAATCTGGAAGATCCCTTTAACAAAGGGGACCCCCAGATCCCGCGCCCCCTATGTGAATTGGTAAGGAGTACATTGTACCCCTACCATTTCACGAAGAAAGTGTAAAAAAAAAACAAAAAAAAAAACACCTTGGAAAAGTCCTTTATTAAAAAAAATAAAATAAAAAAAAAACAAAAACATTCCAGCGGTGAAATCCAGTGTCCCGCTGCGATCCGATGTCCAGCGCTGTCCATCATTGGCTGAGCCTGAGCAGACCTGATGGGGAACTTCCTCCGCAGTCTATTACATGTATAGACCCGCCCCTTCTAAAGTTCCCCATCAGGTCCACTCAGCCAATGACTAGGTGTAAGGCTGAGGACCTGATGCGGAACATGAGAAGGGGTGGGTCTATACATGTATTACACAGTGAAGGAAGTTCCCTATCAGGTCCGCCCCCTCTGTATGTCAGACTCCGCCTACGTCATTGGCCTGAGAGGGGAACTTCCTTCACTGTGTAATTTACACAGTGAAGGAAGTTCCCCATCAGGTCCGCTCAGGCCAATGACGTAGGCGCGGTCTGACATACCGAGGGGGTGGACCTGATGGGGGACTTCCTTCACTGTGTAATTCATGAATAGACCCGCCCCTTCTCATGTTCCGCATCAGGTCCTCAGCCTTACACCGAGTCATTGGCTGAGCGGACCTGATGGGGAACTTTAGAAGGGGCGGGTCTATACATGTAATAGACTGCGGAGGAAGTTCCCCATCAGGTCTGCTCAGGCTCAGCCAATGACGGACAGCGCTGGACATCGGATCGCAGCGGGACACTGGATTTCACCGCTGGAATGTTTTTGTTTTTTTTTTATTTTATTTTTTTTAATAAAGGACTTTTCCAAGGTGTTTGTGTTTTTTTTTTTTTTAAATTGACACTTTCTTTGTGAAATGGTAGGGGTACAATGTACCCCTTACCAATTCACATAGGGGGGGGGCGGGATCTGGGGGTCCCCTTTGTTAAAGGGGTCTTCCAGATTCTGATAAGCCCCCCGCCCGCAGACCCCCACAACCACCGGGCAAGGGTTGTGGGGATGAGGCCCTTGCCCCCATCAACATGGGGACATCCTCCCCATGTTGAGGGCATGTGGCCTGGTACGGTTCAGGAGGGGGGGGCGCTCTCTTGTCCCCCCTATTTTCCTGCAGCCTGCCAGGTTGCTTGCTCGGATAAGGGTCTGGTATGGATTTTTGGGGGGACTCCACGCCATTTTTTTTAAAATTTGGGGTGGAGTTCCCCTTAAAATCCATGCCAGATCTGAAGGGCCTGGTATGGATATTTGGGGGAACCGCACGCATTTTTTTTTAAATTTGCGGCGGGGTTCCCCTTAATATCTATACCAGACCTGAAGGGCCTGGTAATTGAATTCTGGGCGACCCCCACGCTTTTTTATTTTATTTTTATCAATGACTTTTGTATGTATTGCCGGGAGCCGACAATTCATTAATAGACGCGAGTGAGTTTTAAATGACTTTTTTTCCTTCAAAAATGACGTTTTATGCAGGGACAGTTCTAAGCACGGGAAACATGCGCCACTTTACATGCATATCATACACACCCCCCAGGTACAAAATTTAAAAGAATATTTCACTTTTATTGTTTCACTTTAAGCATTATTAAAATCACTGCTCCCCAAAAAACTGCAGTTTTTAAAACTTTTTTTTGCATTGATACATGTCCCCTGGGGCAGGACCCGGGTCCCCAAACACTTTTTATGACAATAACTTGCATATAAGCCTTTATAATTAGCACTTTAGATTCCTCCCATAGACTTTTTGAATTTGCCGCGAACACCACAATTTGTTCGCTGTTCGGCGAACGGGCGAACAGGCAATGTTCGAGTTGAACATGAGTTCGACTCGAACTCGAAGCTCATCCCTACTCAGTAGCTTCTGCGTTCAGTTTGGAGCTCACTGAAGATGATGGGCACCCGGTTGACTCCTTCACCGGGGCCCTCTGGAGTTTCCCGCCTGCTTGCGGTTATCTGCTTTCTTTTTCTTGGGACTGGAACATACAGCTGCAATATGGCCAATTCCTCCACAGTTAAAACAGATCACATCCCCCCAATCTTGTAGGGGAATGGGCACTGAAGCGTCTGAGAACAACTCCTTCTTTGGTCCTTCTCTCTCGGGAACCTTTGAATCTTTTGCAATCAGGGAGGTCAGCATCTCTAACATCTGAGACATCTGTGATTTTAAAGTGTTTACTTCTGGGCAGGAATGAGCCGAACACCCCCCTGTTCGGTTCGCACCAGAACCTGCGAACAGACTAAATGTTCGTGTGAACTTTAGAACCCTATTAAATACAATGGACTCGAACGTTCGAAATCTAAAGTGCTAATTATAAAGGCTTATATGCAAGTTATTGTCCTAAAAAGTGTTTGGGGACCCGGGTCCTGCCCCAGGGGACATGTATCAATGCAAAAAAAAGTTTTAAAAACGTCAGTTTTTTCGGGAGCAGTGATTTTAATAATGCTTAAAGTGAAAAAAATAAAAGTGAAATATTCCTTTAAATTTCGTACCTGGGGGGTGTGTATGATATGCATGTAAAGTGGCGCATGTTTCCCGTGCTTGGGACTGTCCCTGCAAAAAATGTCATTTTTGAAAGGAAAAAAAGTCATTTAAAACTCACTCGTGGCTATTAATGAATTGTCGGCTCCCGGCAATACATACAAAAGTCATTGATAAAAAATGAAAAAAAAGCGTGGGGGTTCCCCAGAATTCAATTACCAGGCCCTTCAGGTCTGGAATGGATATTAAGGGGAACCCCGCCGCAAATTTAAAAAAAAATGACGTGGGGTTCCCCCAAATATCCATACCAGGCCCTTCAGATCTGGCATGGATTTTAAGGGGAACTCCACCCCAAATTAAAAAAAAAATGGCGTGGAGTCTCCCTAAAAATCCATACCAGACCCTTATCCGAGCACGCAACCTGGCCGGCCGCAGGGGAAGAGGGGGGGACGAGAGAGCGGCCCCCCCTCCCTCCTGAAACGTACCAGGCCACATGCCCTCAACATGGGGAGGATGTCCATGTTGATGGGGACAAGGGCCTCATCCCCAAAACCCTTGCCCGGTGGTTGTGGGGGTCTGCGGGCGGGGGGCTTATCGGAATCTGGAAGACCCTTTTAACAAAGGGGACCCCCAGATCCCGCCCCTCCCTATGTGAATTGGTAAGGGGTACATTGTACCCCTACCATTTCACGAAGAAAGCGTAATTTTTTTTTTAAAAAACACACAAACACCTTGAAAAAGTCTTTTATTAAAGAAAAAAAACAAAACATTCCAGCGGTGAAATCCAGTGTCCCGCGGCAATCACGATGTCCAGCGCTGTCATTGGTTGTGCCTGAGCGGACCTGATGGGGAACTTCCTCCTCAGTGTTTTAAATGTATAGACCCGCCCCTTCTAAAGTTCCCCATCAGGTCCGCACAGCGGACCAGATGCGGAACATGACAAGGGGCGGGTCTATACATGTATTACCAAAGTGAGAGAAGTTCCCCATCAGGTCCGCCCCCTCGGTATGTCAGACCCCGCCTATGTCATTGGCCTGAGCGGGAAACTTCCTTCACTGTGTAAATTTAAATTACACAGTGAAGAAAGTTCCCCGCTCAGGCCAATGACGTAGGTGGGTCCGACATACCGAGGGGGCGGACCTGATGGGGAACTTCTCTCACTTTGGTAATACATGTATAGACCTGCCCCTTGTCATGTTCCGCATCTGGTCTGCTGTGCGGACCTGATGGGGAACTTTAGAAGGGGCGGGTCTATACATTTAAAACACTGAGGAGGAAGTTCCCCATCAGGTCCGCTCAGGCACAACCAATGACGGACAGCGCTGGACATCGGGATCGCAGCGGGACACTGGATTTCACCGCTGGAATGGTTTTTTATTTTATTTATTTTTTATTTTTTTAATAAAGGACTTTTTCAAGGTGTTTGTGTGTTTTTTTTAAACATTTTTTTACGCTTTCTTCGTGAAATGGTAGGGGTACAATGTACCCCTTACCAATTCACATAGGGGGGGGGCCGGGATCTGGGGGTCCCCTTTGTTAAAGGGGTCTTCCAGATTCCGATAAGCCCCCCACCCGCAGACCCCCACAACCACCGGGCAAGGGTTGTGGGGATGAGGCCCTTGTCCCCATCAACATGGGGACATCCTCCCCATGTTGAGGGCATGTGGCCTGGTACGGTTCAGGAGGGAGGGGGGGCCGCTCTCTCGTCCCCCCCTCTTCCCCTGCGGCCGGCCAGGTTGCGTGCTCGGATAAGGGTCTGGTATGGATTTTTAGGGGGACTCCATGCCATTTTTTTTTTTAATTTGGGGTGGAGTTCCCCTTAAAATCCATGCCAGATCTGAAGGGCCTGGTATGGATATTTGGGGGAACCCCACGTCATTTTTTTTTAAATTTGCGGCGGGGTTCCCCTTAATATCCATTCCAGACCTGAAGGGCCTGGTAATTGAATTCTGGGGAACCCCCACGCTTTATTTTTTATTTTTTTATTAATGACTTTTGTATGTATTTCCGGGAGCCGACAATTCATTAATAGCCGCGAGTGAGTTTTAAATGACTTTTTTTCTTTCAAAAATGACATTTTTTGCAGGGACAGTTCTAAGCACGGGAAACATGCGCCACTTTACATGCATATCATACACACACCCCCAGGTACGAAATTTAAAGGAATATTTCACTTTTATTGTTTCACTTTAAGCATTATTAAAATCACTGCTCCCGAAAAAAACGGCTGTTTTTAAAACTTCTTTTTGCATTGATACATGTCCCCTGGGGCAGGACCCGGGTCCCCAAACACTTTTTAGGACAATAACTTGCATATAAGCCTTTATAATTAGCACTTTAGATTTCTCCCATAGACTTTTCGAATTTGCCGCGAACACCCCAATTTGTTCGCTGTTCAGCGAACGGGCAAACAGGCAATGTTCGAGTCGAACATGAGTTTGACTCGAACTCGAAGCTCATCTCTACTTCTTGGTCTCTCTCTTTCGTCATCACTGAGTTGACTATCACTGGTGCAGCAGAGGTATGTGCCTTGATCACTTTTTGATCCATCTGTAGTGACTCCTCATCTCTGATGATTTTTATCAGATCAGAGTAAGTTAGTGACATTCCCCCTCCCGAGGTTTTCAGGTGAAGCCAGACTGGATCCGAGCGCAACGCCCCCTTTAACACTTGCTTCATTCTTGCCGCATCTGTGTCTTGGGGCATCATTCCTTTTTTTAACACGATTTTGCAAAGCATCTTGTTTAGTCTTCTTACATACTCTGAAAGCTTCTCATTCGGCTGTTGGAAAGTATGTTCGAATTGGTACACTACTTCTGTCACCTTTTCTAGCTGACCGAACTCCTCTTGTAACATGGCTAAACAGTCCTGAGCCGTGCAATCAGCATTGCCAAACCGAAGCTTTTCACCGCTTCTGCTGCCGCGCCTTTCAAACTTTCTATCACGCGCTGTCTCTTCTGCGCTTTCAGGCACCTCCCATGCCTCTACTGCTAGTAATGCCTGCTCAACCCAGGTATCAAAATCTTTTTCCCCTACAGGGACAGGAAGCTTCCCTGAAGCCTCGTACACACGGCCGAGTTTCTCGTCCAAAACCGGCAAGAAAAGTGCCGCGAGAGCTTTATTGTCGAGAAAACCGTTCGTGTGTATGGTTTTACGACGAGAAAACTGCCGTGAATCTCGACGAGAAAATAGAGAACCTGCTCTCTATTTTCTCGTCAGGATTCAAGATTTCCTCGTCGTGTTTCTCGTCGGCCTGTTTTGTGACGAGAAAATGGTTAGTGTGTATGCTTTTACGACTCTTCCAAAAGCGCGCATGCTCAGAATCAAGTATGAGACGGGAGCGCATCTTCTGCTAAATCAAGCCTTCGTAATGGAGATAGCACATTCGTCACGCTGTAAATTATTGCATCGTTTAAATGTTGTGCATTGAAATCTTCTTTAGAATGTTACATTAATCTAAACGAATGAACTTGTTTTGCTGCTGATATTCACACAGAGTTATGACTATCTTTTTTAAAGCTTTTTCATGCTGCTCTTAATTAGATTTAGGTGTATTATATCGTGCAAGATCTTCTGAATATTTTAATGTTTTATATTTTTGAAACAGATGTTAATTGTAATTTGTCAATGTTTTGATAGTGATCTCACATTGTATATTTGATTTTTTTTGTGTCAAGTTTACACCCTATATTTTTTAAAGATTTTTTTTTTTTTTTTTTTGGGGTTGTTATCTGTCCCTTTATTTTGGTGTCAAATGTATCTGCTTACTCCAAAGCTAAATTAAAAATTTGAAAAGATAAACATAGTCAAGTATGAACTTAAACAAAAAAAACATTTATTCATGTTTTTACCAAAATAAAGAGAAGGCAGCGCTGGAGAACCTGCTGCCATTTGTGCATCCCAGAGCACACATCAACCCTGTGTGGACACTAAAATTGGGAGCTTGAGAAGGCCAACAGTTCTGAGCACAATCTGATGCTGGCCTCCCAGAGGTCAGGAACAGCAGCAGGTGATATAAATGTCCCAAGTGTGTGGTACTACAACAGGCTGCCTTCTGTCAGACCACAATGAAGCAAGGCCATCACTTCCTCGTCTTCTTGGCAACCTTTCCTGCAACCTTCCCTTTAGCCTTCTCTGCATCCTTCCTTCTTCGTGTGGCTGGAGGCTGGGCCACTGGAGGGGTACTCCTGTCAGGAGGAGGAGGAGGTGGAGGAGAAGGGGGTGGCGCAGAAGAAGAAGGTGGAGGAGGAGGTGGAGGAGAAGGGGGTGGGGCAGAAGAAGAAGGTGGAGGAGGAGGTGGAGGAGGAGGGGGTGGGGCAGAAGAAGAAGGTGGAGGAGGAGGTTGAGGTTGTGATAGCTGTGCCACCTCACATATGGCCGTATTGGGGGTAATTCTCTCCATCACCCCCTTGTTCAGCAAGGTGATGAGCAGGGGCTCGCATAGGAGGCGTTGCTCCATGCTCATCACCTTGAACTTTGCCTCAACTAGGCCGGCAATGGCCTCTTCAGGGGATGTGGGCTCCTGGAGGGTGGCATGTGCCTCTAATATGGGCCATTGCTGCCTCACTAGTGGTCCTGTCCCTCCTGCTTCTTTTTGGAAGGCGGATGGGAGGCACCTGAGATCTAGTGCTTCTCCTCGGGCCGGCCACCTCCTGTCTGCCACTGGGCCCTGCCACCTCCTGGCTGCCACTGGGCCCTGCCACCTCCTGGCTGCCACTGGGTCCTGCCTCCTCCTGCCTGACAGTTTCCAGACCCTCCTCCTGGCTGATTTCATCCTGTGTATGAAAAGGGACATAGTTTAATATTTTGGTTTATTATTTTCATACAACTTTCAGATCATGAATGAAGCAATTTGAATGTAAATCAAGAAAAAAAGTAAATTTTTTTAGGACTACATCAGATTGACTATTTAGCACCCAATTTATGGCAGACTAATGTCTCGAGATCTTGTTTTCACTTATGGAACCCAAAATAGTTTATGATTTTCATCTTGACTTTTTTTTCCATCATTAAGTTTATCCCAATACATTTGCATTAAATACTATACCTGGCTCCAGATGGCCAAATCAGGTTCATCCAGAATGGCTGCCTCCTCTTGCTCCAGAGAAGGCTCAGGTTGGCTGCAGGGAAGTCTGGGGGGAAGAGTGGACAGTGATGGCCTTGCCTCAATGTGGTCATCCAGAAAGGACATCCTGCTGTAGTACCACAAATTCGGGACATACACATCATCTGCTGCTGCTCCTGACCTCTGAGAAGCCAGGACCTTAGAGCGTTCAGTCCTGTATGTGCCTCTCAAGCTCCCAATTTTAGTGTCCACCTGTTTTGCTGTGGCTGTGGGCACCTTGGTCTGCACAAATGGGAGCAGGCTCTCCAGCGCTGCTTTTCGTACCCCTTTTTTTTATGGATGGGGTTTTTTGTTTCCCACAGAGCGGGCAGCTCCCTTACCCAGTCTATAAATTCCGCAAGGAATTCCTTGTCGCTTATAAAGACATTCATTTTGGGTCTGCAGGTCAAAAAAATGTTTAAATAAATAATGTAAGGCACACAGTCTAACCTCCTTAAAATCTTATTCACCATATATATCCTCCAACATTCTCAAGACAGTATAGGCCACCAATTTAGCCCAACCACATGGAGTCTTACGTCCCTGTATCGCTGCTGTGTATCCCTGCCAAGAGAGAGAGAGAAAACAAACTTGCTTGTCCTGCAGCGCTTTTGCACACTGACATTTTTTTTAAAACTTGCGCCATTTTCGTGCATGCGTGCGCGCCTATGTGCCCGCGCACGTGTCATTTGCGGCCTCCCGCCCCCCCTCCGATAAAGCGCGCTCCGCGGCTCTAGCGCTAATGGCGGTGGTAACAGTGAGAGTGGAGCTCCCTCTTCACCAGCCCTTGTTCCAACTTTACCTGCTTCTGCAGGTGTCTGGTCAGCCATCCGAGAGGAGGAGGGAGGTGCCCAAGCCAGCTCAGCAGCAGAGGGACAGGCAGTGTACTTTGCCGAAGCAGACACTGAAGCAGAGCGAGGTGAGTTTTACACTCAGCTCTTTACTCCCCCCAGTGGCAGAATAAGAGAAGACATCCACCTTTTTTCTTTGGAAAGGTCCTTAAACCTAGTTTTAGGACCTAACCTCTTACCTTATCCACGCCGCAGGTTTTTTCTGCTGAAATTTTCAGACAGATACCAAACTTCACCCCTCACGGCGGGCTATGTGTGCCAACCTTCAGGGATATGGGTTCCTATTTAAAGGATACCTCTCCCCTGGGCCTTGTACAAGACTCTTACCAGGACTTTAGCGAAGTAGCGAAAGTGCTGGATCTTAGAGCCCAGTCCTCCGAAGAGAGACATTACAGGCTAAGCCTCATGTATGAGGCCTGGATCCCATCCAGTTTTGGCTTAACTCGTAGGCATCTTGGATGGGTCCGAAAGCATAGCTCTTTCTACCCCCAGGGGGTCTCTTTGGCAGAGCTTTCCTTTAGCACCTCCTATCGCGTCCAAAACCTTTAGACACTGGCGAAAAAACTGAGGTGCTCCCCTGATGGGAGGGGTTATATGGAGGGGAACTGTCTTCTATTGGTTGTGCCAGTGTCCAATCACCGCTGGTGAGGTGACCCTTAACCCATTATGTAATGACTGGCTCTGTGTCCCGTGGTGTACGATAAAGAAATAGGTTTAAAAAGGACGCCAAGGAAAGTACATGGCACCATTCCCTCTCCTCAGCTTGACAGCTGAAGGAGGTTTTTGAAGGTGCTAATACAGCTTCATGTGTGGAGTCAGTGGACAATTCCCCAAGGATTCTTATTCAAGCTGAAGGAGCCAGTCTTTGAATCATGAGACGTTTTTTCTTCTTTTTTGGACTCCACCTTTTGTGTGGGTAAGTTTTCCTGCACCCTTCTCCTATATGTTGTTTAGGAGAGAGGGTATTGGCTAGAATCATAACAGTTTCTTTTTATTTATCTTTTGGCACAGCACCCAAATGAGCGTTTAAGCACCATGTTTTGGATATAATTATCCGGCTCTCCTATAGGAAGTGATGGGTGGAGAAGTACACAGCAAAATAAGGGGAACCAATACCGCTGTCATCATGGGAAATGCACTTGCTCTTTGAGGATACTGAAATTTGAAAAGAGAGTCACTACCTGTTTACACCGATAGGGGTGTGGAAAATGTGGTTCAATGTTTGCTGACATTAAATGAATTTTTTGATCTATTATAGATAATGATACAACAATATCCCTGATGAAGAAATTTTTTAATATAACTACTTAAAAAGTGTTGGATGAGCTGCTCTTCTTCCACCACCAGTTGACCTGGAGGTTTTTGAATTTTGGCAATTGTATCATCTTTATCTATTTTTTCATCAAAGTCCTCATGTTTTTAATGTCTAAATATGATATAATGAAATGTACTGTATTTATTGGCGTATAACACTCACTTTTTTACCATGAAAATAGAGGGTAAACTGTGCCTGCGTGTTATACGCAGGGGGCTATGGAACGTTTTTTTCCTGAAACTTCCCTCTTAAAGTTAGGGTGCGTGTTATACGCCTGTGCGTGTTATACGCCGATAAATACGTATTTATAATATAATTTTTTGTACAATAAATACATTTTTTCACTATATTTTTGTTTTTGTTGCCTTAAAAATCCCATCACTAGAGGTTTTTCAATAGTGGGGCCAGCTTCTTTTTACTCTCATGTCCCCTCCTCCCCAAGGCTCCCTCAATCGGGTAAGACCTCTCATTTCTGTCTGTACCCTGTTAACCCTGTCATGCCAGCTCTCTGCTATTTCTTCATTTTATTTATTTTCGCTCCGGGCTTTCCTTAACCATTGTATAACAGATGTACTATACTTCCCATGCTGCCTGACCAACGCCTACTCCAACCCCCATACCGTTTCCAATTAATAGAGACCACACCAAGTTGGAGTACATTTTGGCCGTAGCAGCCTCTTATTTAATCAATAAATTTAAATGAACATAACCATAAAAAACATCTGATATTAGCGTTGGTCTTTACAGGCACTCCACATATTATCTGTTTGACCACTTAAGGACCGCCGCCTGTATATTTACGTCGGCAGAAGGGCACAGACAGGCATAGGTACGTACAGGTACGTCCCCTTTAAGATGCCACCATGTGGTCGCGCTCATGACCCTGCCGCCTTCTCCGTGAGCCCGACCACGGGTCCCTCGGACTTGATCACCGCAGGGATACCCGCGATCGTCTCATGGAGAGATAGAGTGGGGAGATGCTTATGTGAACAAGCATCTCCCCGCTCTGCCTAGTGACAATGACAGTGATCACCGCTTCCTGTAATAGGAAGCGGTGATCACTGTCTTGTCACACACAGCCCATCCCCCCTACAGTTAGAAGCACTAATCAGGGCACACTTAACCCCTACACAGCGCCAGTGTCATTTTCACTGTAATCAGTGCATTGTTATAGCACTGATCGCTGTAAAAATTACAATGGTACCAAAAATGTGTCAAAAGTGTCCGATGTGTCCACCATAATGTCGCAGTCACAAGAAAAATCGCTGATCGCCGCCATTACTAGTAAAAAAAAATATATATTAATAAAAATGCCATAAAACTATCCCCTATTTTGTAGACGCTATAACTTTTGCGCAAACTGATCAATAAACGCTTATTGTGATTTTTTTAAACAAAAATATGTAGAAGAATACGTATCGGCCTAAACTGAGGAAAATAACTGTTTTTTTATATATTTTTGGGGGATATTTATTATAGCAAAAAGTAAAAAATATTGAATTTTTTTTCAAAATTGTCGCTCTATTTTTTTTTTAGCACAAAATGTAAAACCGCAGAGGTGATCAAATACCACCAAAAGAAAGCTCTATTTGTGGGAAAAAAAGGACTTTAATTTTGTTTCGGAGCCACGTTGCACGACCGCGCAATTGGCAGTTAAAGCGACGCGGTGCCGAATCGCAAAAAGTGGCCTGGTTTTTGACCAGCGAAATGGTCTGGGGCTGAAGTGGTTAATAATACCACCGATGGGTCCCGAACTCTCCTTATCCAAGGTTTCTTCATTCACCCGCAAAGACCAACACCTGCCACAGTGCTTAATGGGAAAACCTTACCCTTGGGTGCCCCTCCAACCCTCAACGCTCTCTGGATGCCATCCGGAAACCCCAGGGCCCACATATTAATCCCCCCAGCATAGAGGTGAACCCCGTCACCCCGAAAGCACCTCCAAGTATCCACTGCCATCCCTAAATGCCCGCTGACCAGCCTCACCCTTCCTAAACCCAAATCTGCTGACATCCCCGTTAACCTTTTTTACGAGCTATTTCCAACCTCTCCACCGATCGGTCCAATCTCCAAATCGTCCAAGCGATGATGTCAGACCCCACACTCAGCATCTCTGGGAAAGCCCTGCGGGGTGCCTAAATCTACCTTCATAACCCTCGTTATGTCCCACATGGACTTCAAGCCCAAATCATCGGCGCCAACGTGTAACACCACAATGTCCGGCGGCCCCATCCAGGCGTGCAACGCTATGCACTCCCGGCACCATCCTGCTCCCCAGCATGCCCGGTACTCCTAACCAACGAACACCTGTTACTCGTCTAGCAATGCCCCATTTTTGGTCCCCTCATACCTACTGTTTGCTCCTCTTGTCCCCCTCAACCCATATGAGAGGCCCAATATCCAGCCCAGGCCTTGTGTTCTACCTGCAAGAGAAGAGAAAACCCACCAGCCATAACAACAACAGGCATGCAAAAACCTGCATTCCCCTAACAAAACCCCACCAGAATACCCTCTCCTGTCATCATGCAACAGGTTACATAGTTACATAGTTAGTCAGGTTGAAAAAAGACACAAGTCCATCCAGTTCAACCATAAAAAAATATATATATATATATATAACATCATACAATCCCATATACCCAATTCTCTTTGAATATTTTATTGTATTTTGTAAGATGCAATGAATTACAATAAATCATCATTGTAAGAACAAGTTTCAAGCATAAATTTAAACATATACAAGAGAGCTTCTCATGAAAATAAAAGTTAATCAATTTATAGTACAAGTTGTGTTTTATAACAATCGATTGTATAATAAAAAATAGAAAAAAATAATGTTACATATTAAAATATTTCTATTAAGTATAAAATAAGATACACAGAGTAAATAATTAAGCGAATAGCAAATATAAGGTTAATAATCCTGAAAAAATATGAAAGTTAAATACTATAAACAAAACGAGATAAGATAGGGGGTAGAGATAGAATAGTATTTTAGAATATGATGGAGTAATGGGGGATATTAGTCTGCAATCAGGGCCAAGGTCCGGCTATGTGGCTTGGCGTATCCTGAAAGAATAAATTAATACATTTTCTACCCCTATTTATACTGTAAATAATGTAGGGGGGGAGGGGAAGAAGAAAGGGGATAGTTGTAGGTAGAGAGGGAAATAGAAAAAAACGTCCAGAGAATCATATCATGTGGTATAATAGGAATCGTGGAACAAAACATTACAGTATTTATCACATTTTAAGTCTATATCAATAATGTATTTGTACCTGGTGGAAGATATAATGATCTATCCATGGTTGCCATACAGATTCAAATTTAGGGATTTTGTCTAAATAAATTGCATGTACCATGGCTTGCATCTACCATGGCTTGCATCACTTTGTATGTACCATGGCTTGCATCACTCTTTGTTTAACAGTTTGTATGCAAAGGGAGTTAGTTTTCCATGTTTTTGCTATGGATTGTGTGACAGCAGGAAGGTAAAGTCACCTGGTTGCATCCAGGGGGGTAGATATATTTCGCCCAGATTCAGGCTTTACGCCGACTTATACAACTAGGTGGAGAGTTGTATAAGCCCAGCTAAGGCTAGTGGGCTCATGGATGACTCATACCTCTAGGGAGAGTGTGGGGCGTCGTACAGACAGGGAGTTGATGAGACCAGCTGAAGCTTGTCAGCTCATTTAGGCCTCTATAAGAACTCCCAGCTTCATTAGATGTTAGCTCATGCCTGGACCCAGACCTGTGTGGACTGTCTAGGGAGAGTGAACCCCTGTGCGGTGAGACAAAGCCTGTGTGGCTATTTGCTTGGACATTTAAAACCAGGGACTTAGGGACTAGGACAGCACTAGGCTGATCCCAGTTGTTAGTTAGGAAACCTGTATGTTTAGTCAGAGGTCAAGTTGACCAGGATTTATTTTGTTTATATGTTTCTTTTGGCTTTGCTGTGTTTTGTCACTGTAAATAGAAAATAAACCGCACCTTTTTTTTGATTTTGAAAACCACAACCTCCGTTTGCTGGGCCTGTTTTTGTGTGGGGAGCCCATCCCGGGGGTCACACACACCCGCTGCCGAGCTAACCCCCTCACAGTTGGTGGAGAATGCGGGCAGTTTTTTTTAAGCCAGCATGGAGGAGATACTGAAGCAGCTGGCTCTAGCAAATGCCAATCAACAGCAGACAAATGCAGGTTTGCAAAAGAGCCTTGCAGCTCAACAACAGAACTTCGCAGCCCAGCAGCAAGCTCATCAACAGAGCCTTGCAGCCCAGCAGCAAGCTCACCAACAGAGTCTGGAATCTCAGCAACAAGCCCAGCAGCAATCTGAGGCCCGCTTCATAGACCTGTTACAGAAGCAAGAGCAGAGACTACAACAAATGGAAGCAGTAATGCAGCAACGTCCGCAGACCAGTGAGGAAAGCCGTCCCACTAATACCGCGTCCTTTGGGGTGAGTCGTTTATTGACAAAAATGACTGGAGAGGATGATCCAGAGGTATTTTTGACCACATTTGAAAGGACTGCTGAAAGAGAAAAGTGGCCTGAGGAGCAGTGGGCTGGACTGGTGGCTCCTCTGTTAACTGGTGAATCGCAGAAGGCTTACTATGACCTAGAGCCTGACCAAGCAAAAGACTATGTGATGCTAAAAGCTGAGATATTGGCAAGGCTGGGTGTCACCCAGGCTGTCCGGGCTCAACGTGTGCATAACTGGACTTTCCAGCTTGGAAAATCCCCCAGGTCTCAAATGTATGATCTCATTCACCTGAGCAGAAAGTGGCTACAGCCAGAGACTTTGTCCGCACCAAAGATTGTGGAACGTGTTGTAATGGATCGGTTTTTGAGAGCTCTTCCTACTGCCATCCAAAAGTGGGTAAGCCATGGAGACCCAGAGACGGCCGATGGTCTTGTGGATCGTGTGGAGAAATACTTGGCTACAGAGAACCTGACGGCCTCTTCCAGAGACACTCGGACTTTCCACCCTAAGACCAGACCATCCCCAGGGGCGGATAAGAGGATTCCAAGGGGTAAGGGTGGAGAGAGTGAGAGGGTGGGAGCTCTACCCCAAGTTTGGCGAGAACAGCCTGGGAAATCAGCGGCTCAAGAGGCGGCAAGAAGGATCGTTTGCTACCGCTGCCGGCAAGCGGGACATATTGCAGCCAATTGCCCGGTTGTGGAGGAACCCATGCAGTGTGACTTTCTGACGGGCAGACGTCAGTCGCTGTGTGCGACAGTCGCATGCACTGCCATTCGAGGAATTGAGAAACATTTATGCAAAATGTGTGTTAATGGTAGAAATGTTGTGGTATTGCTGGATTCAGGTAGCCTTGTGACCCTGATAAAGGCTGAGTTAGTTAAAACAGAGGTCTCTGGGAATAGCAAGGTAGCTGTTATTTGTGTGCATGGGGACACCCGAGAGTATCCAGTGACTACAGTGTGTTTCGAGACCCCCAAAGGTACCCTCTCTCATCCAGTGGGCTTAGTATCTCAGTTACCGTATGACGCCATTGTGGGAAGGGATTTTCCGAAGTTCTGGGAACTGTGGGATGATCCTGAGCCCCCCACTGGTGCCCCTATGTACCAGGAATGTGATAGCCAGAACTCCCCTGAGAGTGGTGAGGACTCTCCGGAATTTCCCTTATCCGTATTGGCAGGGGAGACTCAAGAAACTGGAGAGGAGCCCACCTCCTCAGACGAAAACCTACCGTCTGTGGAGTTTTCTGATCTTGAGGTTCACAGGGAAAACTTTGCCACAGAACAGTTGAAAGACCCCGCCCTAATAAAGGCACGCGAAAACGTAGTGAAAATAGATGGCGAGTTAGTGAACCCAGATAATACCTGCACTTACCCATACTTCAGCGTAGAGAAGGACCTACTGTATCGGGTGGCAAAAAGGGCAGAAGAAACCGTTGAGCAGCTTGTGGTGCCCAAACCTTACAGGAAGTTGGTGTTGGAGTTGGCCCATGGGCACATTCTTGGAGGTCATCTGGGGACAGAGAAAACCCGAGAGAGGGTATTACAGAGATTCTATTGGCCGGGGGTGATGAAGGACATAGAAAATTATTGTTCCTCCTGCCCTGTGTGTCAGAGGTCGGCCCCGATGCCACATTTCCGTAGCCCGCTGGTCCCTCTACCCATCATTGAGGTCCCGTTTGAGAGGATCGCCATGGATTTGGTAGGTCCTATAATCAAGTCCGCTAGGGGGCACCAGTACATATTAGTTATAATGGACTATGCCACCCGTTATCCAGAAGCGATCCCTCTCCGAAATACCTCGGCCAAAACCATAGCCAAAGAGCTATCTCTTGTGTTTAGCCGGGTGGGTATTTGTAAAGAACTGCTTACGGACCAAGGTACACCCTTTATGTCCCGGGTTATGAAGGAGCTGTGTAAATTGTTCAAAGTGACGCAATTACGTACATCTGTGTATCACCCCCAAACCGATGGGCTGGTTGAAAGATTCAACAAAACCCTAAAACAAATGTTGAAGAAAGTGGTGGATAGAGATGGAAAGGATTGGGACTGTCTACTTCCTTATCTGATGTTTGCTATTAGGGAGGTGCCCCAATCCTCTACGGGATTCTCCCCCTTTGAGTTACTGTATGGGAGACACCCAAGAGGGCTGTTGGATATTGCCAAGGAAACTTGGGAAAGTGAGAGTTCTCCCCACAGGAGTGTGATTGAGCATGTCGCCCTGATGCAAGACCGAATTGCACAGGTAATGCCCATCGTGAAGGAACATTTGGCCCAAGCGCAGTTAGCACAGCAGAGAGTGTACAACCGTGGAGCCAAGACCCGTACCTTTTCCCCGGGGGATAGGATACTGGTACTTGTCCCTACGGTTGAAAGTAAATTCCTTGCCAAATGGCAAGGCCCCTACGAGATAATGGAAAAAGTGAGCGAAGTGAATTACAAGGTCAGACAACCAGGAAGGCGAAAGCCCGAACAGATCTATCACGTTAATCTGTTGAAAGCCTGGAGGGATAGAGAGTCCCTAGTCGCAGACACTTGGTCACCAGCTCAAACTGGTTGCGTGATTCCTGAGGTTGGAATAGCAGCCACCTTGTCACAACCCCAACAACAGGAGGTTAAGGAGTTTGTGCTTCGCAACAAGGAGGTATTCTCTGAGCTGCCGGGACAAACATTTGGGGTAGAGCATGACATCATTACCCCGCCCGGTGAAAGGGTGAAGTTAAAACCCTATCGGATCCCAGAGGCCCGACGGGAGGCAATACGGGAGGAAGTACAGAAAATGCTGAACTTAGGGGTGATAGAGGAGTCCCAAAGTGATTGGTCTAGTCCCATTGTGTTGGTGCCTAAACCGGATGGGAGCTGGCGATTTTGTAACGATTTTCGTCAGTTGAACAAAGTTACAAAATTTGACACCTACCCCATGCCACGTATAGATGAGTTGATCGACCGGCTGGGAACAGCCCGATACATGACGACTCTTGACCTCACAAAAGGGTATTGGCAAATCCCCCTGGCCAAATTGGCCAAAGAGAAAACCGCATTTGTAACCCCAGACGGGGCGTTCCAATATAAAAGAATGCCGTTCGGGTTACAGAATGCGCCGGCCACATTCCAGCGGAAAATGGACCAGATGCTGAGGCCCCATCGGAAGTATGCTGCGGCTTACCTGGATGACGTAATTGTCCATAGCACAGATTGGGCCTCACATCTGCCAAAAGTGCAAGCAGTCCTGGACTCTGTTCGGGAAGCGGGGTTTACGGCTAACCCCAAGAAGTGTACCATTGGGCAGGAGGAGGCCAAATATCTTGGGTACACCATTGGGAGGGGAGTAATAAAACCCCAACTCAACAAAGTCGAGGCCATCCAGAGTTGGCCACGTCCCAACAGCAAGAAGCAGGTACGAGCCTTTCTGGGAATCGCTGGGTATTATCGGCGATTCATTCCCCACTTTGCTTCTAAGGCTGTGCCCCTAACCAACCTAACGAAGGGGAAAGGGTCGGTCATGATTAAATGGACCCCCGAGGCTGAGGCAGCATTCCAATTCTTGAAACAAGCCTTATGTAGCCAGCCAGTGTTGTACTCACCCGACTTCTCTAAAGACTTTGTCGTACAAAGTGATGCATCAGATGTGGGGTTAGGAGCAGTATTGTCCCAGGTCTGGAACGGGGAAGAGCACCCAGTCATTTACCTCAGCAGGAAGTTGAAGTCCCATGAGGTAAATTATGCCACCGTTGAAAAGGAGTGTTTAGCGGTGAAGTGGGCTCTAGATTCCCTTCGGTACTACCTGCTAGGTAGGCACTTTGACATGGTTACGGATCACGCTCCGTTAAAGTGGATGGCTCAAAACAAGGAAACAAATAGAAGAGTGAATAGGTGGTTCCTGGCCCTCCAGGAATTCAACTTCACAGTAAAGCATCGCCCTGGCGTTCAAATGGGGAATGTGGATGCTTTGTCTCGAGTACATGAATGCCTGATTGCTGGTGTTCCAACCCCGAGGTTAAAACAAGAGGGGGGGGTATGTGACAGCAGGAAGGTAAAGTCACCTGGTTGCATCCAGGGGGGTAGATATATTTCGCCCAGATTCAGGCTTTACGCCGACTTATACAACTAGGTGGAGAGTTGTATAAGCCCAGCTAAGGCTAGTGGGCTCATGGATGACTCATACCTCTAGTTAGAGTGTGGGGCGTCGTACAGACAGGGAGTTGATGAGACCAGCTGAAGCTTGTCAGCTCATTTAGGCCTCTATAAGAACTCCCAGCTTCATTAGATGTTAGCTCATGCCTGGACCCAGACCTGTGTGGACTGTCTAGGGAGAGTGAACCCCTGTGCGGTGAGACAAAGCCTGTGTGGCTATTTGCTTGGACATTTAAAACCAGGGACTTAGGGACTAGGACAGCACTAGGCTGATCCCAGTTGTTAGTTAGGAAACCTGTATGTTTAGTCAGAGGTCAAGTTGACCAGGATTTATTTTGTTTATATGTTTCTTTTGGCTTTGCTGTGTTTTGTCACTGTAAATAGAAAATAAACCGCACCTTTTTTTTGATTTTGAAAACCACAACCTCCGTTTGCTGGGCCTGTTTTTGTGTGGGGAGCCCATCCCGGGGGTCACACACACCCGCTGCCGAGCTAACCCCCTCACAATTGTTTAGCCCGCTGTTGTAACAAATAATGATAGTTTAAATTGGCGAAGGGTCAAGCATTGGGGTTTGTAATTTAATAGAGCCACTACTGGGTCAGGCAGTAAGGTTATTTTGAATATTGTTGAGAGAATTTTGAAAACTTTCTTCCAGAATGAGTTAGCTATAGGACAGTCCCACCATGTGTGTATATATGTGCCTGGGTCTTTACAGCCTCTAAAGCAATTGGCAGGGTATTGATGGTTACATTTTGCTAAGTGGGATGGTACTAAGTACCATCTAGTAAGGACTTTGTAATTGGTCTCAAGAGCTACTATGTTGGGAGTAGCTGATTTCGTTGCTTGCCATATTTGGGCCCAGTCGTGTTCATCTAGTTGGAGGTGAAGAAGATCATTCTCCCATTTCTCTATGTATGACGGAAGAGAGGAAGTTGTATGAGAAATCAATTGGGCATATAGATCCAAAATCAATCCTCTTCTATGTGGATTTAACATACAGCTTTGCTCGAAAATTGAAAATTTATGAGGTGTAGTGGTTGTTGGTTTGTATGGGGTCAGAAAATTTTCAATTTGTAAATACCTGAAGGTTTCTGTTTGTGGTAAATTGTATTGTTCACATAAAGTCGGAAAAGATAGTATTTTTGAAGCTTGGAAAAAGGAGACCTGCAGTGGCCCATGCCGAAAACGATTTGGGTAATGACCAGGCTGGATAGAAGGAAGGGTTATGAAGGAAGGAGAGAAGAGGGTTTAATTTAGATTGTAGGCCAAAACGAATTTTTTATCTATCCCATATGGAAAGGCCATGTTTGGTGTAAGTATTTGTGATTGATTTCCGTTGAGCTGGGGAGAGCCAGGGGAGATTGGCAGTGGAGAGGGGATCACAGTCTACTGATTCTAATGCTACCCATAACTGTATTTCCTTAGTGGTGTGGTATTTTGTTAACCACTTAAGCCCCGGACCATTTGGTAGCTAGAGGACCAGAGGTGAATTCAGAATTTTGCACTGCGCTGCTTTAACTGTAAATTGTGCGGACATGCAATGTTGTACCCAAACGAAATTTGCGTCCTTTTCTTCCCACAAATAGAGCTTTCTTTTAATGGTATTTGATTGCCTCTGCGATTTTTATTTTTTGCGATATAAACGGAAAAAGACCGAAAATTTTGAAAAAAAATTATATTTTCTAATTTTTGTTATAAGAAAAATCGAATAAACTCAATTTTAGTCATACATTTAGGCCAAAATGTATTCAGCCACATGTCTTTAGTAAAAAAAAATGTCAATAAGCGTATATTTATCGGTTTGTGCAAAAGTTATAGCGTTTACAAACTAGGGTACATTTTCTGGAATTTACACAGCTTTTAATTTATGACTGCCTATCTAATTTCTTGAGGTGCTAAAATGACAGGGCAGTACAAAACCCCCCCAAATGACCCCATTTTAGAAAGTAGACACCCCAAGGAAATTGCTGAGAGGCATGTTGAGCCCATTGAATATTTTTTTTTTTGTCCCAAGTGATTGAATAATGACAAAAAATAAAAATAAAAAAAAAAATTACAAAAAGTTGTCACTAAATGATATATTGCTCACACATGCCATGGTTATATGTGGAATTGCACCCCAAAATACATTCTGCTGCTTCTCCTGAGTACGGGGATACCACATGTGTGGGACTTTTTAGGAGCCTAGCCACGTACGGGACCCCGGAAACCAAGCACCGCCTTCAGGATTTCTAAGGGCGCAAATTTTTGATTTCACTCCTCACTACCTATCACAGTTTTGAAGGCCATAAAATGCCAAAATAGCACAAAACCCCCCCAAATGACCCCATTTTAGAAAGTAGACACCCCAAGGAAATTGCTGTGATGCCTGTTGAGCCCATTGAATATTTTTTTTTTTTTGTCCCAAGTGATTGAATAATGACAAAAAAAAAAAAAAAATTACAAAAAGTTGTCACTAAATGATATATTGCTCACACATGCCATGGTTATATGTGGAATTGCACCCCAAAATACATTCTGCTGCTTCTCCTGAGTACAGGGATACCACATGTGTGGGACTTTTTAGGAGCCTAGCCACGTACGGGACCCCGGAAACCAAGCACCGCCTCCAGGATTTCTAAGGGCGCAAATTTTTGATTTCACTCCTCACTACCTATCACAGTTTTGAAGGCCATAAAATGCCAAAATAGCACAAAACCCCCCCAAATGACCCCATTTTGGAAAGTAGACACCCCAAGCTGTTTGCTGAGAGGCATGGTGAGTATTTTACAGCTCTCATTTGTTTTTGAAAATGAAGAAAGAACATTTTTTTTTTTCTTTTTTTTTTAAATTTTCAAAACTTTGTGACAAAAAGCGAGATCTGCAAAATACTCACAATACCTCTCAGCAAATAGCTTGGGGTGTCTACTTTCCAAAATGGGGTCATTTGGGGGGGTTTTGTGCCATCTGGGCATTCCATGGCCTCCGAAACTGTGATAGGCAGTGAGAAGTGAAATCAAAAATTGACACCCTTAGAAAGCCTGAAGGCGGTGCTTGGTTTTTGGGGTCCCGTACGCGGCTAGGCTCCCAAAAAGTCTCACACATGTGGTATCCCCGTACTCAGGAGAAGCAACAGAATGTATTTTGGGGTGTAATTCCACATATGCCCATGGCATGTTTGAGCAATATATCATTTAGTGACAACTTTGTGCAAAAAAAAAAAAAATATTTTTCCGCAACTTGTGTCAACATATAAAATATTCCATGGACTCGACATGCCTCTCAGTATATAGCTTGGGGTGTCTACTTTCCAAAATGGGGTCATTTGGGGGGGTTTTGAACTGTTCTGGCATTTTATACACAACATTAGGAAGCTTACATCCACTCTTCTAACCACTTGAAGACAAAGCCCTTTTTGACACTTTTTGTTTACATGAAAACATTTTTTTTTTTGCAAGAAAATTATGTTGAACCCCCAAACATTATATATATTTTTAAAGCAAAGGCCCTACAGAATAAAATGGTGGGTGTTGCATTTTTTTTTTCTACACAGTATTTGCGCAGCGATTTTTCAAACGCATTTTTTGGGGAAAAAATACACTTTTTTTAATTTTAATGCACTAAAACACACTATATTGCCCAAATGTTTGATGAAATAAAAAAGATGATCTTAGGCCGAGTACATAGATACCAAACACGACATGCTTTAAAATTTCGCACAAACGCGCATTGGCGACAAACTACATACATTTTTAAAAGCATTTACAGGTTACCCCGTTAGATTTACAGAGGAGGTCTACTGCTAAAATTACTGCCCTCGATCTGACCTTCGCGGTGATACCTCACATGCATGGTGCAATTGCTGTTTACATATGACGCCAGACCGACGCTTGCGTTCGCCATTGGGCAAGAGCAGGGCAGGACAGGGGTGCTTTTTTTTTTTTTTTATTATTAATTTTGCTTTTTTATTTTATTTTTAAACTGTTGCTTCCATATTTATTTCTTTTTATCACTTTTATTGTTATCTCAGGGAATGTAAATATCCCCTATGATAGCAATAGGTAATGACAGGTACTCTTTTTTGAAAAAATGGGGTCTATTGGACCCTAGATCTTTCCTCTGCCCTCAAAGCATCTGACCACACCAAGATCGGTGTGATAAAATGCTTTCCCAATTTCCCAATGGAGCTTTTTATATCCGGGGGGGGGACATTCCCTCCCACTGCTTGTAAAAGCAGTCCAGAGGCTAATTAGCCACTAGGATTGCTTTTACATGAAAGCCGGCCGCTGGCTGAAAAGAATGATACCAAGATGATACCTAAACCCGCAGGCATCATTCTGGTATAAACATTCAAAGTCCAGCAACATACCAGTACGTTGCTGGTCCTTGTTGGACATGTATTGTAATCTTTTTTTTCATGCAGCCTGTTGGCTGAACGAAAAAAAAAGATTGATCGGTGGGTATGCCCACCATTAGAATACCGCCCTTCATCCACCCACTTCTAATGATGGGCATACATGCACCATTTATATATGCCGAAGCATGGGGGCATCTTCTCGCAAAAGTTATGCCGCGTACACATGGTCAGACTTTTCCACGGGCAAGCCTCCGTCGGAATTTCGACCGTATGTACGCGGCATTAGGAGTAAAATCGCTCCTCCGCTCCTGCTGCCCCAATGCTTCGGCATATATGCTTTTTTTTTTTTAACTGTGGTGGTGAAATTACCTCCTACAGCACTGGAGTCGCAGGGATCAGGCCTGTCTCTGCGAACGCTGCAGTTATGTTTGTTGTGTTTTGTAAGTGACAGTGATCGATCGATACTGCACTTGGGTGGCCTGGGCTGGACGGAGGGGCAAAACGCAGGTGCTAGCAGGTATCTGGGCTGATCCCGCTAACACTGCGTTTTTGGGAACCCTAAACTGCTGGGGACGCTAGTATAGATCTGATCAGATCAGATATTGATCTGATCAGATACTATACCACTAAGGGGGGTGTATGCTTTACGCGTGGGTGTTAGCGTTACTGGCACTAACCTGACGCTGCCTGGGGTGTGACGCAGACCCTCTCTGACGCTAAAACCTAACTGATATCACCCGCCGGGCGATCAGGGGGTTAAACCTTTATTGGGTTATATACGGCGGGTGCCCTGACACTATAAAAAGCAAACTAACTAACCAGCGTCACCCGTAACACTTATATGATGATCACTGTTGAAAGGGTTAACTAGGGGCAATTAGGGGGTTAAAACCTTTATTAGGGTAATATATGGGGGTACCTGACGCTATATAAAAACCTGACGGCGAACCTAAAAAAAAAATTACTGGCTACCTATCGGCATCACCGACACTAAGACAACGATCATAAAAACGATTGCTTAGCGACAGTGGTGCTAGGGGGTGAAAGGGTTACCTGGGGGGTGATCAAGGGGGTTACACCTTTATTAGGTAATATATGGGGGTACCCGACGCTATAAAAACCTGCGGCGAACCTAAAAAAAATTACTGGCTACCGATCTGCATCACTGACGCTAAGACATCGATCAGAAAAATTATCGCTTAGTGACAGTGGTGATAGGGGGTGAAAGGGTTACCTGGGGGGGCGATCAAGGGGGTTAAACCTTTATTAGGTAATATATGGGGGTACCCGACGCTATAAAAACCTGCGGCGAACCTAAAAAAAATTACTGGCTACCGATCAGCATCACCGACGCTAAGACATCGATCAGAAAAATGATCGCATAGCCACGGCGGTGCTAGGGGGTGAAAGGGTTACCTGGGGGGTGATCAAGGGGGTTAAACCTTTATTAGGTAATATATGGGGGTACCCGACGCTATAAAAACCTGCGGCGAACCTAAAAAAAATTACTGGCTACCGATCAGCATCGCCGACGCTAAGACATCGATCAGAAAAATTATAACTTAGTGACAGTGGTGATAGGGGGTGAAAGGGTTACCTGGGGGGCGATCAAGGGGGTTAAACCTTTATTAGGTAATATATGGGAGTACCCGACGCTATAAAAACCTGCGGCGAACCTAAAAAAAATTACTGGCTACCGATCAGCATCACCGACGCTAAGACATCGATCAGAAAAATGATTGCTTAGTGACAGTGGTGATAGGGGGTGAAAGGGTTATCTGGGGGGGTGATCAGGGGGTTAAACCTTTATTAGGGGGGGTTAGGGGGCTACACTGGACCTAAGACTAAACTTTGGTGACACTTTTACAGTCACAAATGTCACTGATTGCAGTGATCACTAAATAAATGGTCACTGCAATCAGTGACACTGTGACTGGGGGCTGGGGGGGCTGGGGGGTGTCTGGGGGGGCCTGGGGGGGCGATTTATGTGCCTATGTGTCCTGGTGTCAATGTAGTGTTGTGTGTACTAACCTGGCATGTTCTCCTGTACGGCGCTCGGTATATGTGAGCGCCCCAGGAGAGATGACATCACTTCCTCCTTCCTGGCAGGCAGGGGAAGCTCTCTCATTCGCCGGGAGCGATCGAGAGGGGGTGGCCGGAATCGAACGGCCGTCCCCTCATGCCGGATCGCTCCCGAAGGTAAAACGACCGCTCACTGTAAAGAAGGGGGGTCCGATCGGACCCCCCAACTATACAAAGGCAATCACGTATATATACGTGATTGTGCCTGTCGGTGCCATTCTGCCGACGTATATTTACAGTGGGCGGTCGTTAAGTGGTTAACTGAGCCAATTGTGCCGCATAATAATATTTTGTAAAATCAGGTACCCCAAGGCCTCCTTTTATTCTAGGAGTATATAGTGTATTTTTAGGAAGGCGAGGTCTGTGTTTATTCCAGCTATATTGGATGGTTTTGCGTTGGAGGATACGCAAAAAATGTGAAGGAACTGTTATAGGAATTACTCTAAATAGGTAAAGGATTTTTGGGAGAATAGACATTTTTATGACAGTTATTCGACCCATCCATGCTAAAGGTATGGATGACCATGTGGAAAGTAATTTGGATAGTTGTGTTAACATCGGTGGATAATTGGACATATAAAGATCACATGGGTTGGCTGTGAAGTTGATACCCAGGTAGGTGATGTGAGTCATTGACCAAGTAAATGGGAGAGAACTTTGTAATTGTGATTGAAGTTCAGGAGATAATGATATATTCAATGCTTTAGATTTTTGTATATTAACTATGAGGCCAGATATATGTCCAAATTCGTTGAGGATTTTAAGAAGAATTGGTGCTGACAGCAGGGGATTAGTGAGGAAAATTAGGACATCATCTGCAAATAAACAGATTTTGTGATGATGGCTACCAAATTCTAGTCCCTTGATATCAGTGTTGGATCGGACGAGTTGGGCCAGGAATTCTATCGCTAAAGCGAAGAGAAGTGGGGATAGGGGACATCCCTGATGAGTTCCTCTATCAATATTAAAGGAATTTGAGCGGAATCCAGAATAGGATAAAAAGCCTTTGGACCTTGATAAAGAGCGGAAATCCATCTCAGGAAGTGGGTACCGAATCCCCATTTATGGAGGATTGAGTTTAGATAGGGCCAAGATAAGGAATCAAATGCCTTTCTTATGTCCAACGAGGGGAAGCAGGTAGGGATGTTCCGGGTACGAGCTGTGTGGGCTAAAATTGCCGCCCAACGTATATTATCTCCCACTTGTCTATAAGGAATAAATCCTGTTTGGTCTCGGTGTATTAAAGTACCTGTAATAGGGTTAAGCCTGTTTGAGATGATTTTAGCTAACAATTTTATATATATATATATATTAAGTATTGATATTGGTCTGTAGTTAGACCAAGAAGTATCATCTGTGTTTGGTTTTGGTATTATAAAAATTGAGGCCATGAGGGATTCTGGACGGAATGAGTGATCAGTGAGAAGGGAATTGAAGGCATCAACCATAAGGGGTGATAGTAGGTTAGCAATTTTTTTTATAATATGTGGCTGAAAAACCATCAATACCTGGGCGTTTTACGTGGTTTTAGTGACTTTATTGCTGTTTTGTATTTCTAATTCGGTGATCGGTTTGTCTAGGGTTTCTTGTTGAGAAATAGAGAGTGATGGTAAAGTAATTGTAGATAGGAGATTATTTAGTCTATTTTGGTCGAAATCAAGAGGGTCTTTATATAGTTCAGACAATCTTTTTTGAAATTCTTGCAATATTTGAACCGGTTTACTTGTGAAGTTATCTTTGGTCAATTTTAGTCTTATTTGTTTTTGGTTATAACCTTTTTGTTCCGTAGGGCAAGGGTCAGGAAAGTGTCAGGTTTATTAGCCTTCATATAAAAGGTGTGCTTGGATTTTAGGAGAATCTTTTCCGCTGATTCCGTCAAAAGTAAATCCAGTTCCAAACGTGTTTTATCATATTGTAATTTTGTTGATGGGTTTGGATCAGTTTGGAATTTCTCCGAAGCATCATAGAAAGCTTTTTCTAACTTCTTGTGAAGCTGCCGTTTTTGCTTATGAAAGTGAGACGCCTGACTTATACAGACACCTCTGATGCAAGGTTTAAGGGCTTCCCAATAAGTTAGAGGATTTGTATCATTAATATTATTGTTTACAATATAGTCTGTGATGGCTTTCTCAATGACCTGTCTATATGAAGGCTGTGCTAATAAACCATCATTTATGTACCAAGTTTTATGATTCGGTCGTGGTATTAATGAGGAAAGACACGGTATGATAGTTGAATCTAAGATATATGCTGAAATGTTGATATTAATGAAAAGGTGGTCAATGCGGGAGAATTGTTTATGGGGGTGGGAATAATGGGTATATTGTCGTCTAGCCGGATGTTGCTCCCTCCCTGTATCTAAAAGGGAATATTGATTAAGAAGTTGTGGGTATGAACAGTGTTGAGTGTGTATCGGGGTCAGGGATTTATCCAAAAATGGGTATATGATATGGTTAGAATCTCCACCTAATATAAGTGTGCCTCGTTTATGATTTTCTATAACAGAAAACAAATGAGTGAGGAAGGACAAGGGGCTTTTGTTTGGGGCGTAATATGACACTATAGTAACTTTGGTGTCTTGTAAAAGGCCAGCCAATATTATGTAGCGACCTTCAGGGTCTTTCATTTCTGTGTGAAGTGTAAATGATGCTGTATGATGAAACGCGACTAGGACACCTCTTTGTTTGGTAACTGCCGATGCAGTATAAATTTGAGGAAATTTGCGGCTAAGAAATTTAGGACAGGAATGGGAGGAAAAATGTGTCTATTGAAGACAGATCACATGTGCCTTCAATTTTGAAAAGGATCGAAATGCTTTTGTTCTTTTCGGTGGTGAATTTAGACCCTGCAAATTGAGTGTTATGATATTTAGAGGGCCCATTATATGCGTATAGGAAAGGGGGGGGGGTGTGTTAAGAATTGGCTATATCTATATTTCTCTGGAGAATATTGAAAGGGGAACTATAGAAGGGGGTATGGGGAAAAAAAAAAGCGAGGATCAGTTGATGGTTAAGTAATTACTCTGTCAATTAGTATGTGAACAGTAAATTAAGAAGCGTTTTTTTTTTGTCTAGAAAGAAGTAAATCGCTCCCAAAAGGAGCAAGTATCCAAAGGTTGGTAGTAAATACCAATCTGTGGGTACCCTGTATCCAGGGGCGGGCTGGGCAGGGGGCAGAGTGGCAATTTCCCCCTAGGCTGCCCTAACTTATATGCATAAAGGCCGGCGGCTGCTTACTCATGATTTTTTTTTCCCGGAGGAAGTCGGGTCAGGGCAGGGCCAATGAGCTGAGGCAGAGGGAGGGGTGCTGAAGCTCAAGCGGCACTCAGACTGAGTGCCGGCACTCACTCATGTAGCGGGGCCACTCTGTCACCCGCGGCTCCGCTCCTCCCGTCGGTCGTGCTCACACTAATCCACTGACAGAAGAGTGAGAGCCAGCCTGTCAGCTCCTGCGTGGGATTTCCCCCCTCCCTCTCCTCCAAACACTGCAGCATGTGCGGGCTCCACTCGCAGAGCCCGGCCGACCACTCTGTTCCCTCCCCTGCTTCCTCATTGGTAGGTGGAGGGTGCCCATCAGCCAGGCCTCCAGCAGCTGCAAAGCATCGTGGGACATGTAGTCCCTATTGCCAGCAGCCCAGTAGCAGTCCCAGGGTGCAGAAACTCCCCAGCCTGCCCACAGCAGGACGACGGACGAGAGGCTGTGGGGAGCGGACTGTCACTCCATGAGGTGAGAGAGCAGAGCAGAGATAATGTAAGTTTTTTTGGTGAATGTGTTTTTTTTTTTTTTTATTGAAAAGAAAGATTTCTCTCTTCCTTCTCATTGTTTCATGCTGGGAGCTGATATTATAAACCCCTTCATGCCTAAACCTTTTTTTGACACTTGTCAAAAATCTGTATTTTTGTTAGAAAATTACTTAGAACCCCCAAACATATATATATATGTATTTTTTTTAGCAGAAACCCTAGAGAATAAAATGGCGATTGTTGCAATATTTTATGTCACATAAAATATTGCATTTGAAAAACCGCACAGCGTTTTTTCAAATGCAATTTCTTTGGGAAAATACACTGTCATGAATAAAATAAAAAAAAACACTAACATTAGCCCAATTTTTTTGTATAATGTGAAAGATGATATTATGCCGAGAAAATAGATACCTAACGTGTGGGGCGCACGCGGCATGCCCTGTGATCAGTGAGTCCATGAGACTCAGCTGATCACAGATCGGAGTGAGGGGGCAGATATCGGCCCCTTACCATGTGATCAGCTGTCAGCCAATGACAGCTGATCACGTGATGAAAACAGAAGCTGGTAATTGGCATTTTGTTCCCCTCATGCTGACAGCGTGAGGAGAAAAAAAAGTTGTTTATCGTCTTGTGTAAACGGGACATCAGTCCCGCACACTCCAGACCCACTGCTGCTAAGTAGTGCCCACCAGTGCCACCTACCAGTGCATATCAGCACTACTAAGTAGTCCACGCGCTCTCAAGCTCCCAGTGAGTGGAGAACTGAGAGCAGCACAGCCAGAATAAAATGACCTGTGTGTCCTGCTGGCCGCTGGCCTGTAAGTCCTGCTGGCCCCTGGCCTCTGGCCTCTGGGTCCTGCTGGGAGCTGACCATGGCCTGTTGGGTCTGCTGGCTACTAGCCTAGGGCAACCAGATGTCCCCGGTTTCCCGGGACAGTCCCCCGACTGAGGACACTGTCCCCAGACCAAGTCCGTGCCCAATTCTGTCCCCACTTTGCAGGGCCAATCCTGGGAGGGTGCACCGTGCGCTGAGGCAGAGGGAGAGCGCCCAGGGCCGGCCCTACCATGGGTCCTGCTGGGCCTATTGGGCTGCCTCAGAAGGGAAGGGGGGGCAAGCGCCGCTGGATTACACAGAGCGGGGACCTCCCACTTACCCGGCGGCTGCTGTGATATGAAGTCCCGCCTCCTGGACCAGCTCCTATGATAGACAGCACACTGGTGACGTCTATCATAGAAGCCGGTCCTGGAGACGGGACTTCGTATGACAGCAGCCACACCGGGTAGGCAGTAGATCTCCACTCTGTGTATTCCAGCAGCTCTTCTCTCTCTAATCCCCATACAGAAAACAGACTGCATTGATGGACACTGGCGAGGCTTCATTGATGGGCACTGATCAGGCTGCATTGATGGACACTGGTGAGGCTGCTTTGGATGGGCACTGGTGATAGTGAGCTGATTCGGTGGTTTAATGGGCCACTTGACTGGATTTGCCCCCCAGGCCTAAGGCTGCCAGCCCTCCCCTGCCTGTATCCAAAGAGTGTCCAAACTGTTTGTTGGGCACTTGAGGATGTATTGGAGACGCAGTGGCTATCTCCGGGACTACAATGACCATCATGAAAATTAATTTAAAAAATATAACAACCAAGTCTAAGCCAATGGATAGCTAGAGGCATTTAGAAATAGTCTATGTTAAATCGGTAACTGTGTTTATCAAAATTTAACAGTGTTACATTCATACTAAAATTAAAACAGAATCAACATTCTAGATATGGTAAAGAAACTTATATGAAGTTTATATCATAGGAAATAGAGTGAGAATAAACCACTCTACTTTCTACTAGGATAATGTATTGCATTAAAAGGCTAGTTAAAGTGTAAAAAATAAATAAAAAATAAATAAAAAGTAACTGAATTACTAAAATAATCATACTATATTTAAGCTAAAGAGACCTAGATCTCATAGTCCATAAATGAAGATATAAACGAAGATATATAAATTTATAGAAATATAAATAAAAATATTAGGATAATATGTATGGTAGGACATATCCAAACTATGTAGGTAGACTAAAGAGAGACAAATAGTCTATTTAGGTCTACTAAACTAAGGGGTGTACTTTCCAAGATAGTATTATTTATATTCATACCACTTTGTAAGTATGCCACCTATTATAGCATATATGTATATAAGTATACATACATATATTAATTCATCATTATGTTAAAACAATATCTTTTGTTTAGAATATATAGCATTGCTATGTTAAATTTTAAATTTGGAACAAAATCAATAGTTTAAAAAAATAAATAATAACTAGGTATTAAGTTCATACCATAGGAGAAGAAAGTAGAATAAACTACTCCATTCCTCATGAAAGATAGTGTGTTATCCCTTATAAATTAATGTGTAATATTACCTGAATTACTGTAGTAACCATATTTCATCTAAGCAGATAAGGGTCTAAATAATGTGGTATATAGATGAAATATTAGAAATCAAAGCAATAATTGCAGGCGATAATTGGTCCTGACTTATAAAATTTTAGTTGTTCTGGTTATTTCCAAACTTTGTAGTTGGACTAATTAAATTAACCTATGTTTTCCATATGAGCTTTCTCATCTAAGGGGTGTGTTTTCTAGGACAGTACTGTTTACGTACATACTATGAAGAGAAAACAAACCCAGTATAATATATATGTTGATAAATACAAGCATATATATTAAATCAAATCAATTCATTTCATTGGTTCAGTGTCTGGAGTAGGTGAAGCAAAACGACTTCTCTTATGGGTACTAGAAGAGGCAGGTTGATCTGAAATATCTTGTTTGTGTTGTGGGGAACCAGAGTTTGCCCGCCTTTTGGATCCTTCTGCAGTGGTTTCTGGTGTTGACAGGCGAAGATCTAGAATTGTAGAAAGCAAATCATCTGCAGTTTTACAAGTATAGGTAGTTCCTTTGTAAGTAAAATGGATTGCAAAGGGGAAAGTCCAGCGGTATGTGATATAATGATGTTGGAGGACCTGCAGATGGGGTTTCATTTCTTTCCTTTTTATCAGTGTCTGTTGAGAAAGGTCTTGGTATATTTGGTATTGATGACCCTGGAATATGAATGAGCCTTTGTTGCGGGCTGCTTCCAATAGCTATTCCTTTGTGCGGAAATAATGGAATTTAATAATTATATCCCTGGGAGGACCATTTTCCTTTTTTGATGTTAATGATCTGTGTAGTCTGTCCATTTCAAGTCTTTCCAATGGAATAGAGGGTGCCAGTTCCAAAATAGTGCTGTGGATGTAGAGTGGAGATCTTCTATACTCTCAGGGATTCCTCTAATACGGAGGTTAGACCTCCTATTCCTGTTCTCAAAATCCTAAAGTCGATTTTGGAGGGAATAATAATCCTCCTTGAGGCATTCCAATTCTTCAGCTAGATATTGTAGCATCAAGTTCATTGGTTATTTGTTCTAGAACAGAGGTGTGCCTTCCTACCTCACGAATCTCTCTAGTCAGCTTTTCTGTAATTTTATCAGATGTATTTTGAAGAGCTTTATGCAGGACCCTTTCAAATTGATTAATTAAGTCAGAATTAGATGATGTTTGTTGTAGGGAGTAAGTAATTATCCCTAGGTCATATTCTGGCTCTGAGTGCTGTGAGGAGGCAAGAGACTGCTGCTGTTTCTGTGTGTGAGTTTGTGAGGGAAGCGGTACTGCCATTTTAGATGCGGATTTAGTCAGTGATTCTTGTGCTTTCCCTGTCTTTGGTTTAGCTCTCCTCCCACTGTACATCATTTCCAAAAGGTGCCTAAGGGTATTGGTAATATACCTGTCGCTGAATTGAGTATGTTTTCAGCCTAGACCCGGATTATCGGCCGTTTGTGTCCCGGTCGGTGCGGAGCGCTCAGGCAGACATGTCTACCTCAGGCGACTTTGCGCATGCGCCCCCCCCCCCCATATAACCAATTCTATACCCACAGTTGATCCAGAGGAAGGCAAAAAAAACAGCAGAGCATGATCCAATTTGCTACAGCAGGGGAAAAAATTCCTTCCTGATCCCCCGAGAGGCAATCGAAATTTCCCTGGATCAACTTTACCTATAAATGTTAGTACCCAGTTATATTATGTACATTTAGGAAATAATCCAGGCCTTTCTTAAAGCAATCTACTGAGCTGGCCAGAACAACCTCTGCAGGGAGTCTATTCCACATTTTCACAGCTCTTACTGTGAAGAAACCTTTCCGTATTTGGAGATGAAATCTCTTTTCCTCTAGACATAAAGAGTGCTCCCTTGTCCTTTGTGTTGACCGTAAAGTAAATAACTCAACACCAAGTTCACTATATGGACCCCTTATATATGTGTACATGTTGATCATATCCCCCCTTAATCTCCTCTTCTCAAGAGTGAATAAATTCAGTTCCTCTAATCTTTCCTCATAGCTGAGCTCCTCCATGCCTCTTATCAGTTTGGTTGCCCTTCTCTGCACTTTCTCCAGTTCCCCAATATCCTTTTTGAGAACAGGGGCCCAAAACTGAACTGCATATTCCAGATGATGTCTTACTAATGATTTGAACAGGGGCAAAATTAAATTTCTCTCTCTCTGGAGTCCATACCTCTCCTAATACAAGAAAGGACTTTGCTCGCTTTGGAAACCGCAGCTTGGCATTGCATGACATTATTGAGCTTATGATCTACCAAAACCCCCAGATCCTTCTCCACTATGAATCCCCCCAGTTGTACTCCCCCTAGTATGAATGATGCATGCATATTCTTAGCCACCAAGTGCATAACTTTACATTTATTAACATTAAACCTCATCTACCACATAGTCACCCAATTAGACAGTGCATTGAGGTTGGCTTGTAAATTGGAGACATCCTGTAAGGACGTTATTCCACTGCATAGCTTAGTGTCATCTGCAAAGACAGAAATGTTACTTTTGATCCCAGACCCTATATCATTTATAAAGATATTAAAAAGTAAGTTTTCCAGCACTGAACCTTGGGGTACACCTCTGATAAGAAAAAAGAAAGGAGGGCGCACCAACCTCGTGCATTACCGTTTAAAAGTTTTATTAAAATATGAATAAAAATGCAATAATCCTACTCACAGACGGAGCTTAGGTATAAGCTTATCGGACAATAGAGCTGGACGTTCTTGACACCCACCGACTGAACTTGACGACAGAAGAGGTCAGATAGCACCTCAAACATCTAAATAGCTGACGCGTTTCGGGGGCGCACCCCTTTCCTCAGAGCTAAGATGGTCCATGATGGCTCTCACCTACAGAACCCTCCATCCTATATGTGTGTGCACATGTACAGGGGCCCCAGCTCAGGTGACCAGCAATTAGCAAACCCCGCCTCCTGCTCCTAGCTAGCCCCGCCCATATGGTTGGGGCTTCTACTAGTCACCCCCCCATAACCTTAGGAGGCGGCCCAAAGACAGATCAAAGGTAGGCCAGAAGGAAAGAGTAGGTGTCATAACTCTAACTTCTAACAATACTGGCTGTTAATAAAACCTCAGTCCACCAATATAGCAGTGCGTGTCCTTTCTAGGCTATTCAAAAGGTGATCCCCCCATATATGCAAGGGGTGCGTGTGGGGAGGGGTAATGACATGGGCAGGAGGGCTATATAACAGTGGGGATCAAGGGATCTTACCCCAAAGGGCAGGAGCAGCTCTTCATGTTGTGACTTGAGTGATAGCCGTATTTGTCGCGGCGATCATCCCCACAGATCTGTTAGAAAGTGCTCTGTTTGGCCACCAGGAAGTGCGGGTGCCTCCTGCGTTCCAGCCCGCACTTCCGGTTGTGCAGAGACTTTGGTTCCGCTTCTCCTATGTGCAGTGCGCGTTTGCCAGCTGTACCAGGAAGTGCAGGTGTATTTGCGTTCCACCCGCCACTTCCGGTTTACCCAGGAGCCTCCCACCGCTATTCACACAGTCATTGGCCAATACAGTGGTATGGACAGCCGACCGCACCGCTCCCTCTAGTGACCGAAGGCAGGGAATGACACGGACTTCTAAGCTGGAGCTGAGTGTGAACTAAGGGTCACAAAACGAGACTGGCTAAATGACCCCCAGAGCATGGCCACACACACAGAAAAACGGAGGCTGCAGGTGCACACAGTGGCTGGGACCCCCTAGGGGGGTATAGAACAAAAGTTAAAAAGATTTTTGATTAATTAATTAATTGTTTGGAACAACCCACCAGATCCATACTAACCCAAATAAAGGGGATTAGAGATCTGGTGGACTGAGAAACCTGCGGGATGGGGAAACGCTACACTATAAAGTCCATACATGTAAAAGACATAAATTGAATAAATATAATATAAATATAAACATGGACTAATACAAACCCACTGTGTGACAGACCCTCAGAGTATTTTCCTGCTTGGACTAACGTCCAACCCAGCAGGGGCATGTGCCCTAGAGGATCTCCCCAAGGCACACATCCCATAGGCCTTACAGCTTAGTAAGTTATTAATTTAATCTATCAGTGGAGTAAGGCCCAAAAGACTCATGAGTCTGTAGAGAGCCCACTTCCCACCTATATCCAAAAACACAATACAGTCAAAATGGTTATACATTGTTAATGTTAGAAAAGCATTTTCCCCTAACCTGGTGCTCTATAAAACCCTAACAACCTAGTCAGCAAAGGCTACTCCCATCTACAAAAACCAGTCGCATGGGGACGGCCAGAAGGCAGCACCATCGGCTGCCTAACCAACCACCGCCTATAGCGACACTTGGGAGATGTTTAGCCATGACTCAAGGGGCAGGATCATTTACTTATACCAAGTGTGGTGATAAAAGACCATCAGCAAGGGGAAGGGGGCAAGCCCCATCCCTAAGCTGTCCACATTAGTCTGGCTGTGATCACACTATGTTATGCAGTTCTATTTCCTCGTTAAGGCCCTGCGGGGCCATAGTTTTTAGGGTGAAAATCCAGAAGGCCTCTCTTTTGCACAGAATCTGATATTTCTTGCCACTGTCCAGACTACTTGATATGGCTTCTATACCAAAGACCTTTAGACCATCTGTACTGCTATCGTGGAATTCCATAAAATGTCTAGGCACTGAACATTTATCTTTCTTTGTCAAGATGTTACTTCTATGTTCATTCATTCTAGTCCTCATTGGTCGAGAGGTACAACCAATGTACAGGAGACCACACGGGCAGAGTAGGCCATAGATGACGTAGGGGGTGCCACAATTGATAAATTGCTTTATCTTGTGGCTTTTTCCATCTACACCGGTCACATCTTTTTTTCTATGGCACATATGCACACAATTCCCGCAATTTCCCCCTCCGCATCTGTAGCTACCTTTTTGGTCAAAGATAGTTGTCCAAAGGGTATTTAGCCCTTTGTTCTTGTCTTTCTTCACCCTACTCGGGGAAATGATGCTCCTCAGGTCTTTGGGTCTTCTAAAGACTAAGTTTGGATGGGGTGGGAGGCATGTCTTCAAAAGAGGGTCAGATTCCAAAATTTTCCAATTTTTCTTAAAGATTTTATGTATAGTAGGTGCTTTGTTATTATACCTAGTGCAGAACCTCACCTGTGATGGTTTGTCCTTGACGTGCTTTAAAGTTTTGTCGCTTCCTGCACTACCCTCTCTGTATAACTGCAGGTATTTTTGAAAGGCCTCCTCTATATGCACTTCTTCATACCCCTTCTCCTTGAACTTTTCTCTTAGGATAAGGCTCTGTTCCTCATAATCTTTCCTTAGGGTACAAGTCCGCCTAAGTCTACAGAACTGGCCAAAGGGGACGTTCTTAATCCATCTTGGATGATGATGGCTGCGGGCATGCAGGTAAGAATTGCCCGCACTAGGTTTAAAGTGGGTTTTTGAATGAATTCTACCACTGTCATCTGCCCTCAGTTCTAGATCTAGAAATACCAGAGCTTCTTTGTCCACTATATGTGTGAAAATGATCCCGAAGGGGTTTCCCGCACAATGCGATAGGAACCCATTTAGTTCTTCATCGGTACCATTCCAGATGATGAGAACATCATCAATGTACCGTGAGTACAGGACTAGGTTCCTCCCAAAGGGGTTATTGGCCCAGATGTATTGGAGTTCCCAGTACCCCATGAATAAATTTGCATAACTGGGAGCGAACCTAGCCCCCATCGCTGTGCCCCTCACCTGCCTGTAGAAACAATCCAGAAATGAGAAATAATTATGGGTCAGGGTAAACTCTATGCAATCATAGATGAACTGTGCCTGCTGCGGGCTGAAAATGTGTGCCTCTGCCAGATAGTGCTCGATGGCTCGGAGGCCAAACTCGTGCTGAATGGATGTATATAGGGACGCTACGTCAAGCGATAGCCATCTATATCCCTTTTCCCATTTGTACGCAGTTAGTATTTCCAATGCATGGCCCGAGTCCTTGATATATGATGGCAGGTTTATCACAAGGCCCTGCAGGAAATAGTCAATATAGCTCCCGAGGTTGCTGGTCAAGCTATCTATTCCTGCAATTATGGGTCTGCCCGGCGGTCTTTCTAAATCCTTATGTACCTTCGGGATATGGTAAAAGTGAGGGACCACTGGATGTTTGGAATATAGGAATTGGTATTCACTTTTGCTCAGGACCTTACTTAGTAGTGCCCTATCTAACAATTTTTTAAGAGCATCGTTGTAGCTCGCGGTTGGATCCCATAGGAGCCTCTCGTAGGTATTTGTATCCCCAATTAGTCTGAAAGCTTCCTCTAGGTATTGGTCTTTATCTTGTATGACCAGCCCACCTCCTTTGTCTGCCTTCCTTATAATAATTTCAGAATTCTTCTTCAGACTGCTTACGGTAGCTTCAATCCCAACCTCATGACCCTTGTTCAATTTCTGGCTTTTATTTCCACAGATCTTTCTAAATTCGCCCATCACGACTTCATAAAAGGTCGGTATAAAATTACCTTTGTTCCAATGTGGATGGAAGCTTGACTTTGGTCTAAAGTTCGTTTTTACTGTTTCTTCTTCATATGCCAGGGCAGGTATCTCTTCCAAAGGTTCTGGTCCTCCTTCTGCATACAACTCTTCCAGAATCTCCAGCATATCCTTGTCTACAGTACTCTCCCCTAGAGTTGAAGTAGTAGTCTCTAGGTCTTCGCTATCCATCCCATTGATTTCTTTGAGCCTAAAGTGGCGCTTCACTGTAAGGTTGCGCACAAATTTATTTAGATCAATGAACAATTCGAAGAGGTTGGGGGGGCTTTCTGGGGCATAATTGAGGCCCCTTCTCAGCAATTCAAGTTCTTTTTCTGTGAATGTACATTTTGAGAGGTTGAACATTTTGATAGTAGAATGACTTACTATCTCCTCTGTGCTCTTTTTGTATTTCCTCCCTCCCCGTTGTCCTCTTCTCGTTGGTTTCTTAATCTCCTGGTGTTTGGGGGGGATTGGGGTCTGGATGCTTGTTTTTTCTGCGCTGCGGGTTTCGTCCTTCCCGCAGCTCCTTCCCCAAAAAAATTATTGTCCTCCCTTGATTTCTCTGTTCTAATATTATTAGTGTTCACAGAATCTGTTGCTAATTCTTTCGATGGAGCCTCCTTCCATACTGCCTGCAGCTCATTAGTGGCACTGTCCTGAATTTGGGGGTTATCTATTCTTTGTTCCTCTTTATCGCGCAAAACATTTTCACTTCTCTCCACTGGTGCACTACTCTGCACAAGGGGAGGAGGGAAATCATCATAGACATTAGATCTAAAGGGTTCATTATGTGGCCGATCGTTAGTGCTCCTAGTTCTGTTATTGTTCATATACTTGGATTTATTTCTATACCAATGTTTCTTTCTATTCCCATGATTCTTGCTACTTTTTTGGGGATAGCCATTAGTCCCATAGTGATTCCTACTCCCCTTCTCCCCCTGTTGATGGTACTGACTAATATGACCTACATCATCTCCCATTCTCTCTTCCCTTTCCTCATCCGGGAGTGGAGAATTTTTGTCTTTTCTCCAATTGAACTCACATCCATTAGAGTAGTCTTGCCTATCTCTCTCAAACTTTCCCGACTTCCGAACTATCAAGTCTGTTTCAAACTCCATAGTTTGTTCATTTATTCTATTATCCCATACAGAGAAGGTTTCTAGGTCTATATAGGCAGATAATTCCTCCTGTATGTTGGTGATATCTGACTTGATGTTCACCAAATTCCTTTCCCTTTGTTTAATAATCTTTTCTAGCCAGGTTCTATTGAATGCCCGCAAAGACTTTGCCTTTGGACGGAACCACACTACCCGTGTTTTGACATTACACCGAGAGCGCAGGAGATTTTTGTTTTTCTGTACACCTCTGATAACCTTAGACCATTCAGAGTAAGAATCAATAACCACTACTCTCTGAATTCTGTCTTTTAGCCAGTTTTCTATCCATTTACAAACTGATATTTCCAAGCCTGTAGACTTTACCTTACACATTAGCCGTGTGTGGGGAACTGTATCGAATTCTTTTGCAAAATCCAAGTATACCACGTCCACCTCTGTCCAAGGTTTTACTTACCTCTTCATAAAAATAAATCAGGTTTGTCTGACAACTTCTGTCTTTCATGAATCCATGCTGTCTGTTGCTTAAAATATTTTTTTCCAGCAAGAACTCGTCTATGTGGTCTTTTATTAATCTCTCCAGTATCTTCCCAACTATAGAAGTTAAACTAACAGGTCTATAGTTACTTAGTAAAGACTTTGTTCCCTTTTTAAATATAGGCACCACATTGGCCCTACGCCAATCCAGTGGTACTATTCCTGTCATTAATGAGTCCCTAAAAATTTGATACAATTGCTTTGAAATTACAGTGCTCAATTCTTTTAGGATCCACAGGTGTATGCCATCTGGTCCAGGCAGAGCCGCTGATAGAGCAGTACAGCCAGCCCTCCTGTAGGTGGCCCGAACTCTGTCACTTCAGAAGAGCACCTGCAGAAGAGGAGAGCAGCTGTACTGCTTTGTAACACCTGTGGATACCTTGCAGAGCTGCCTGCTTTCTCCCTCTGGCAGCTCTGCAGAGGGATCAGTTCTTTATGCTTGCTGTGTCCCGATCTGAAGCAGAAGGAGATATCTGCAGAGTCTCTGCTTGTGCCTCTGCTGGGTCCTGAAACTCCCCTTCGCCCCCCCCCCCCCCATAGTCGGCAGTGTTATCTCCTGTGAGATGATGAATGAGCAGGAAGCTCCACCTCCCTCCAGATCGTGCTCTCACTTCTCTGTGTTCATGGTGAACTCCAGGGTTTGGATGCAGAAGTGTTTCTGCTGGAGGGGGTGAGTGTGGGGGTTGCTACTGGAGTGAAGGGACAGAAATTTTAGGATTTTGGCGATGGGGTGAATATGGAGCCAGCCTAGAACTGCAGGTTGCTGCCACTGCAGTGCTGAAGCTAGCAGCCAGTGAGCACCTCTCTCTCCAGCTGACAGACATCTCTGCCCAGCTATTTCTATATACCACCCCTAAGGCCCCCTATATACTTTGCGTAGTGGGAACCCATGTTCCTGCTTGCATTTTTTTAATTTTTTTTGCTTGTTTTTCGCACACAGGGGAGCCCATTCATTTAAATGGGCTGCCATATGTGTGAAAAACACATCACAGAGGTTTTAGAATCTTTTAAGCTTTGCCACATGACAAAACACAGGTCTATTGTTTTGCATTTGGTGTACCATTAACAATTAATGGCACCACAAGCGATATGCGCATTTGCGGTGCATTTCCAAAAACGCCCGTTACCTGTGCACTTTGTCACACATGCAGAAAACGTGAAATGTGAATGCAGCCTAATGCCCAGTATACACTGCTATTTTTTTTTTGTTCAACCCAGCAGGCTGAACGGAAAAAAACTGACACCTTAGGCCAAAGCCACTGTACTAACACACATGTTGATCTCCCCTGCTGTTCTATTGTGTTCTGACAGGGGGACGGCTTCCCCGCCAGAACATTCCAGTCAGCGCTCTCAGCCATTGGGAGATGGTCAGCAGACCTTTTTTGGTCATGCCTAAGGTTGCCACCTCATCCCTTTAAAACTGAACACATATTAATTACACAGGTTCTGTGGCTGATTAAGGTGTAATTAAACTCACTTGGTGCCTTATGTGCAATAAATTTGCCTCAGAACCTGTGTAATTCATATGTGTTCGGGTTTAAAGGGATGAGGTGGCAACCCTAGTCATGCCCCTTAAGAAGCCGGCTGTCATATAGTCAGACAGGACTGTATACATGCCATGGCTGTGATGCTTTACTTCACAGCTGCAGCATTTTTAACGCAGGCTGCAGAGTTTGAAAGGCAGCACCACCTGTCAAACTTCTCATTGAGTTCAATGGGGCTGCTCTGCACCTTGGCTCACTGTTGCAATGTGGTCTTGCAATTTAAAATTACTATTAAGCAATTGGAAAAAAAAAACAGGAAGTTGCAGTAGCGAGGCTATAATTTCTTCCATGGCTGCAAAGCATACCATTGCAACCATGGCATTTTAGCGATTTGTTATTTCCGGGGGGGGGGGCCCTGACAGGTAGGTTGTACGGGGCCCCATGATTTCTAACAGTAGACCTGGGTCCAGGTGCTTTATCCACCTTTATTCTGTCTAAATATTTCTGGACCATATCAATTTGGAGCCATTGTGGATTTGGGGCTGTGTCACTACCACCCCCATTATGGACATGAGCTCCCCCATGCTCCTTTGTATACACAGAGCTGAAGAAAGTATTTAATAAATTAGCCTTCTCTTTGTCCCCAGTCACCCACTCTAGATTATTTTGCAAAGGGCCTACATGCTCAGACTTGACCTTTTTACTATTAATATATTTGAAGAATTTTATGGGGTTTGTCCTACTATCTTTTGCAATCTGTCGTTCGTTTTGAATATTTGCATCCTTGATTTCCTTTTTACATATTCTGTTATATTCTTTGTAACATTTAAATGAAACTAGTGTTCCTTCATTTTTATATATTTTAAAAGCTCTTTTCTTATAGTTTATAGCTTTTTTAACTTTGGCCGTGAGCCACGTAGGTTTCATTTTTAGCCATTTAAACTTATTGCCCATGCGAATATACTTTGCAGTAAGTTCACAAACAGTCTTTTGGAAGAATTCCCATTTCTGTTCTGTGCCCATTGATGCCAATATTCTCTCCCAGTCTAAGTCCTGGAGAGCAGCCCTCATCCTTGGAAAATTTGCTTTCTTGAAATTAAGTGTTTTTATCTTTCCTGTATGTGATTTTTGCTTACAGCTAACATCAAATGAAATCATGTTATGGTCACTGCTACCCAGGTGTCCCTTTATCTTAACATTAGTAATATGCTCTGCATGGTTTGAGATTACCAGGTCCAACAGAGCATCATTTCTAGTTGGGGCCTCAATAAACTGGACCATAAAATTGTCCCGTAATAGGTTTATACATTGTTGCCCTTTAACTGTCCCAGCAGTGCCATTACTCCAGTCAATTTCTGGGTAGTTAAAACCCCCCATTATTATCACCGTCCCAGTCCTTGCAGCCCTTTCCATCTGTGCAAGGAGCTGAGTCTCCACCTCCTCATTAACATTGGGTGGTCTATAACAAACTCCAATGATTAACTTTGAACTACGCACATCTGTATGCAGTTCAACCCATAATGCTTCAGACTCATCACACTCTCCATCCACCAGGTCCTCTTTCACACTCGCTTTGAGATCACTTCTCACATAGAGACAGAACACTCTACCTTTCCTTTTTACCCTGTCTTTCCGAAAGAGTGCATAGCCAGGAATAATAATAGCCCAGTCATGTGAGGAATGAAGTCAAGTTTCAGCAATACCGATTACATCATAGCTCTCCTGATGCACCAGAACTTCCAACTCATCTATTTTGCTTGGCAGACTTCTGGCATTGGTGAACAAACACTTTAATGTATTAATATATTGGGGAAGACCAAACCACTGGAACCTACGTGGTTCCCCCTGAAAATGTGCTTAACCGGCTCTGAACCCAACCCACACCTGGCCGACTACATATTGAAGAGATAGGATGAAAATTGATTGTCTTCCAAACCTAACCCCGTAAACCTTTCCAGCCAACTGACTTGAACTCTGGACGTCGGGGACCTGTTCTCATTTAGCCACAAGCCCCCCCCCACCTTAGGGCGCACAGCTAAAACCTCTACCGCCCCCACCGGACATAATGTAGAGCCCATGCCCACCTAATCAGCTTTTTTTTAAATATATATATATATATATACATATATATATATATACTGTGAGGGGGTTAGCTCGGCAGCGGGTGTGTGTGACCCCCGAGATGGGCTCCCCACACAAAAACAGGCCCAGCAAACGGTGGTTGTGGTTTTCAAAATCAAAAAGGTGCGGTTTATTTTCTATTTACAGTGACAAAACACAGCAAAGCAAAAGAAACATAAACAAAATAAATCCTGGTCAACTTGACCTCTGACTAAACATACAGGTTTCCTAACTAACAACTGGGATCAGCCTTGTGCTGTCCTAGTCCCTAAGTCCCTGGTTTTAAATGTCCAAGCAAATAGCCACACAGGCTTTGTCTCACCGCACAGGGGTTCACTCTCCCTAGACAGTCCACACAGGTCTGGTTCCAGGCATGAGCTAACATCTAATGAAGCTGGGAGTTCTTATAGAGGCCTAAATGAGCTGACAAGCTTCAGCTGGTCTCATCAACTCCCTGTCTGTACGACGCCCCACACTCTCCCTAGAGGTATGAGTCATCCATGAGCCCACTAGCCTTATACAACTCTCCACCTAGTTGTATAAGTCGGCGTAAAGCCTGAATCTGGGCGAAATATATCTACCCCCCTGGATGCAACCAGGTGACTTTACCTTCCTGCTGTCACATACCCCCCCCTCTTGTTTTAACCTCGGGGTTGGAACACCAGCAATCAGGCATTCATGTACTCGAGACAAAGCATCCACATTCCCCATTTGAACGCCAGGGCGATGCTTTACTGTGAAGTTGAATTCCTGGAGGGCCAGGAACCACCTATGCACTCTTCTATTTGTTTCTTTGTTTTGAGCCATCCACTTTAACGGAGCGTGATCCGTAACCATGTCAAAGTGCCTACCTAGCAGGTAGTACCGAAGGGAATCTAGAGCCCACTTCACCGCTAAACACTCCTTTTCAACGGTGGCGTAATTTACCTCATGGGACTTCAACTTCCTGCTGAGGTAAATGACTGGGTGCTCTTCCCCGTTCCAGACCTGGGACAATACTGCTCCTAACCCCACATCTGACGCATCACTTTGTACGACAAAGTCTTTAGAGAAGTCGGGTGAGTACAACACTGGCTGGCTACATAAGGCTTGTTTCAAGAATTGGAATGCTGCCTCAGCCTCGGGGGTCCATTTAATCATGACCGACCCTTTCCCCTTCGTCAGGTTGGTTAGGGGCACAGCCTTAGAAGCAAAGTGGGGAATGAATCGCCGATAATACCCAGCGATTCCCAGAAAGGCTCGTACCTGCTTCTTGCTGTTGGGACGTGGCCAACTCTGGATGGCCTCGACTTTGTTGAGTTGGGGTTTTATTACTCCCCTCCCAATGGTGTACCCAAGATATTTGGCCTCCTCCTGCCCAATGGTACACTTCTTGGGGTTAGCCATAAACCCCGCTTCCCGAACAGAGTCCAGGACTGCTTGCACTTTTGGCAGATGTGAGGCCCAATCTGTGCTATGGACAATTATGTCATCCAGGTAAGCCGCAGCATACTTCCGATGGGGCCTCAGCATCTGGTCCATTTTCCGCTGGAATGTGGCCGGCGCATTCTGTAACCCGAACGGCATTCTTTTATATTGGAACGCCCCGTCTGGGGTTACAAATGCGGTTTTCTCTTTGGCCGACTTGGCCAGGGGGATTTGCCAATACCCTTTTGTGAGGTCAAGAGTCGTCATGTATCGGGCTGTTCCCAGCCGGTCGATCAACTCATCTATACGTGGCATGGGGTAGGTGTCAAATTTTGTAACTTTGTTCAACTGTCGAAAATCGTTACAAAATCGCCAGCTCCCATCCGGTTTAGGCACCAACACAATGGGACTAGACCAATCACTTTGGGACTCCTCTATCACCCCTAAGTTCAGCATTTTCTGTACTTCCTCCCGTATTGCCTCCCGTCGGGCCTCTGGGATCCGATAGGGTTTTAACTTCACCCTTTCACCGGGCGGGGTAATGATGTCATGCTCTACCCCAGATGTTTGTCCCGGCAGCTCAGAGAATACCTCCTTGTTGCGAAGCACAAACTCCTTAACCTCCTGTTGTTGGGGTTGTGACAAGGTGGCTGCTATTCCAACCTCCGGAATCACGCAACCAGTTTGAGCTGGTGACCAAGTGTCTGCGACTAGGGACTCTCTATCCCTCCAGGCTTTCAACAGATTAACGTGATAGATCTGTTCGGGCTTTCGCCTTCCTGGTTGTCTGACCTTGTAATTCACTTCGCTCACTTTTTCCATTATCTCGTAGGGGCCTTGCCATTTGGCAAGGAATTTACTTTCAACCGTAGGGACAAGTACCAGTATCCTATCCCCCGGGGAAAAGGTACGGGTCTTGGCTCCACGGTTGTACACTCTCTGCTGTGCTAACTGCGCTTGGGCCAAATGTTCCTTCACGATGGGCATTACCTGTGCAATTCGGTCTTGCATCAGGGCGACATGCTCAATCACACTCCTGTGGGGAGAACTCTCACTTTCCCAAGTTTCCTTGGCAATATCCAACAGCCCTCTTGGGTGTCTCCCATACAGTAACTCAAAGGGGGAGAATCCCGTAGAGGATTGGGGCACCTCCCTAATAGCAAACATCAGATAAGGAAGTAGACAGTCCCAATCCTTTCCATCTCTATCCACCACTTTCTTCAACATTTGTTTTAGGGTTTTGTTGAACCTTTCAACCAGCCCATCGGTTTGGGGGTGATACACAGATGTACGTAATTGCGTCACTTTGAACAATTTACACAGCTCCTTCATAACCCGGGACATAAAGGGTGTACCTTGGTCCGTAAGCAGTTCTTTACAAATACCCACCCGGCTAAACACAAGAGATAGCTCTTTGGCTATGGTTTTGGCCGAGGTATTTCGGAGAGGGATCGCTTCTGGATAACGGGTGGCATAGTCCATTATAACTGATATGTACTGGTGCCCCCTAGCGGACTTGATTATAGGACCTACCAAATCCATGGCGATCCTCTCAAACGGGACCTCAATGATGGGTAGAGGGACCAGCGGGCTACGGAAATGTGGCATCGGGGCCGACCTCTGACACACAGGGCAGGAGGAACAATAATTTTCTATGTCCTTCATCACCCCCGGCCAATAGAATCTCTGTAATACCCTCTCTCGGGTTTTCTCTGTCCCCAGATGACCTCCAAGAATGTGCCCATGGGCCAACTCCAACACCAACTTCCTGTAAGGTTTGGGCACCACAAGCTGCTCAACGGTTTCTTCTGCCCTTTTTGCCACCCGATACAGTAGGTCCTTCTCTACGCTGAAGTATGGGTAAGTGCAGGTATTATCTGGGTTCACTAACTCGCCATCTATTTTCACTACGTTTTCCCGTGCCTTTATTAGGGCGGGGTCTTTCAACTGTTCTGTGGCAAAGTTTTCCCTGTGAACCTCAAGATCAGAAAACTCCACAGACGGTAGGTTTTCGTCTGAGGAGGTGGGCTCCTCTCCAGTTTCTTGAGTCTCCCCTGCCAATACTGATAAGGGAAATTCTGGAGAGTCCTCACCACTCTCAGGGGAGTTCTGGCTATCACATTCCTGGTACATAGGGGCACCAGTGGGGGGCTCAGGATCATCCCACAGTTCCCAGAACTTCGGAAAATCCCTTCCCACAATGGCGTCATGCGGTAACTGAGATACTAAGCCCACTGGATGAGAGAGGGTACCTTTGGGGGTCTCGAAACACACTGTAGTCACTGGATACTCTCGGGTGTCCCCATGCACACAAATAACAGCTACCTTGCTATTCCCAGAGACCTCTGTTTTAACTAACTCAGCCTTTATCAGGGTCACAAGGCTACCTGAATCCAGCAATACCACAACATTTCTACCATTAACACACATTTTGCATAAATGTTTCTCAGTTCCTCGAATGGCAGTGCATGCGACTGTCGCACACAGCGACTGACGTCTGCCCGTCAGAAAGTCACACTGCATGGGTTCCTCCACAACCGGGCAATTGGCTGCAATATGTCCCGCTTGCCGGCAGCGGTAGCAAACGATCCTTCTTGCGGCCTCTTGAGCCGCTGATTTCCCAGGCTGTTCTCGCCAAACTTGGGGTAGAGCTCCCACCCTCTCACTCTCTCCACCCTCACCCCTTGGAATCCTCTTATCCGCCCCTGGGGATGGTCTGGTCTTAGGGTGGAAAGTCCGAGTGTCTCTGGAAGAGGCCGTCAGGTTCTCTGTAGCCAAGTATTTCTCCACACGATCCACAAGACCATCGGCCGTCTCTGGGTCTCCATGGCTTACCCACTTTTGGATGGCAGTAGGAAGAGCTCTCAAAAACCGATCCATTACAACACGTTCCACAATCTTTGGTGCGGACAAAGTCTCTGGCTGTAGCCACTTTCTGCTCAGGTGAATGAGATCATACATTTGAGACCTGGGGGGTTTTCCAAGCTGGAAAGTCCAGTTATGCACACGCTGAGCCCGGACAGCCTGGGTGACACCCAGCCTTGCCAATATTTCAGCTTTTAGCATCGCATAGTCTTTTGCTTGGTTAGGCTCTAGGTCATAGTAAGCTTTCTGCGATTCACCAGTTAACAGAGGAGCCACCAGTCCAGCCCACTGCTCCTCAGGCCACTTTTCTCTTTCAGCGGTCCTTTCAAATGTGGTCAAAAATACCTCTGGATCATCCTCTCCAGTCATTTTTGTCAATAAACGACTCACCCCAAAGGACGCGGTATTAGTGGGACGGCTTTCCTCACTGGTCTGCGGACGTTGCTGCATTGCTGCTTCCATCTGTTGTTGTAGTCTCTGCTCTTGCTTCTGTAACAGGTCTATGAAGCGGGCCTCAGATTGCTGCTGGGCTTGTTGCTGAGCCTCCAGACTCTGTTGCAAAGTTGCGTTTGTCTGCTGCTGGGCTGCAAGGCTCTGTTGATGAGCTTGCTGCTGGGCTGCAAGGCTCTGTTGATGAGCTTGCTGCTGGGCTGCGAAGTTCTGTTGTTGAGCTGCAAGGCTCTTTTGCAAACCTGCATTTGTCTGCTGTTGATTGGCATTTGCTAGAGCCAGCTGCTTCAGTATCTCCTCCATGCTGGCTTAAAAAAAAACTGCCACTGGTTCTCCACCAACTGTGAGGGGGTTAGCTCGGCAGCGGGTGTGTGTGACCCCCGAGATGGGCTCCCCACACAAAAACAGGCCCAGCAAACGGTGGTTGTGGTTTTCAAAATCAAAAAGGTGCGGTTTATTTTCTATTTACAGTGACAAAACACAGCAAAGCAAAAGAAACATAAACAAAATAAATCCTGGTCAACTTGACCTCTGACTAAACATACAGGTTTCCTAACTAACAACTGGGATCAGCCTAGTGCTGTCCTAGTCCCTAAGTCCCTGGTTTTAAATGTCCAAGCACATAGCCACACAGGCTTTGTCTCACCGCACAGGGGTTCACTCTCCCTAGACAGTCCACACAGGTCTGGTTCCAGGCATGAGCTAACATCTAATGAAGCTGGGAGTTCTTATAGAGGCCTAAATGAGCTGACAAGCTTCAGCTGGTCTCATCAACTCCCTGTCTGTACGACGCCCCACACTCTCCCTAGAGGTATGAGTCATCCATGAGACCACTAGCCTTATACAACTCTCCACCTAGTTGTATAAGTCGGCGTAAAGCCTGAATCTGGGCGAAATATATCTACCCCCCTGGATGCAACCAGGTGACTTTACCTTCCTGCTGTCACAATATATATATATATACAGCCTCAGCCCAGCATTCCCAATCATCCCCGCAGGTGACCACCTGAGCCTTACCCCCCCTGTACTTCTTGAAAGGGCTAACCAGCTCGCCCATCCTACCATCACCAACAGAACGCCGGGGAGTGAAAGCCGTTGGGAACAAAGAAACTTCCTAGACCGATGAACCCTGACAAACCCAATGGGCTAAAACCTTGCGCCGAATCTCCAACGACACAGTGCGCCCCGTGTCCCCCGCGCTTAGGAGAGAGCTGATACCCTCTCAGTGCTTGTCCTAAAATTGTAAGGAAATACCAGCCACCCTGCGATTTAAAGAAAAGGCGCCAAACCTGCTAATTCAGGGTCCGCGAAACCCAGTACAGAACCTGCAACCAACCCCTGGGACCTCCTGTTCCAACCCTGCTGGATGCACCAACGACAGACATTACTGCCAAACCCTACAGAATGCAGCCCTAGTCCCATCCCTTACTGACCTTTTACAAGCCATCCAGAACCGACCCTTGGCACTCACCCACAAAATCCTGGACAATGAACCCCCTCATTGCCCTGATGCCGCCTCCCAACTACCGGGATACATCCCCGCCGCAAGCTAGACCAAGCTTTAGCTATGCCGTTCTCATCACCGACAGGTGAACAGCACCAATAAACCCATAACTGCAGCCCTCTAAACCCCCACCATGGCCAGCATCACCGGAAATAATACCAGTGACACAGATCACGTATCAAACTGGCTTACTGCATAATTGCGGCAGGGTACCGTACTCCACCAGCCTTGGAAGGAAACCCCACAACCCGTCGAGCCGACTGCATACGTGTAAAACCCCAGATCGCAGCCACTAACCTGCCCGAACCCCCCAATGCCCGCTCCATTAAACTAAACCAGGAAAGAGTGCCCCCCTCACAACTCCTCCCTGTGTTCCTTTTGAGTCTATCAGGCGAGTACTCACCGAGGCCGAGAGTGGTTCACCCTTGCACCCAAGCGCACTCCGCCCCCTGGAGGTGAGACAGGGAGAGGACGGCACAAGGGAGCACTGGCTACCAGCAGGTAGAGGTGTCTTGCTGGAGGGTCTAGTGATGAGTAGACTGAGAGCAGGCCGGGGATCAGACACCAGGAGTTGACAAGTTCAGGCAGGAACCAGCAGCAACTGAATAAAGTCCAGGCAAGAGCTAGCAGCGGATAAACAAGTCCAGGCAGAGACTAGAAGCAGGCCGAGCAAAGAAGTCCCAGGTGCAGGCAGAGGGTCCAGGGCTGGAGACAACAGTGGATCCGAGTCACAGGCCGAGGGTCAAACACTGGGAGAGAGGTAGAAGTCCATAGAGCAAGCCAGGGGGTCAGGTGCAGGAGAGGTAGTAGAGTAGTCAATCCGGTCTGGGTCACAGCAGGAGATCAAAACTTATTTTTCAGGCACTTGGAACAAAGGAACACTGACAAACCAGCAACCAGACTGTGTCACTGAGCTTGTTTAAATAGGCCCGCCTGTAATCCCATTGGCGCACCATCGCAGCCCCATCCTCGGGGCCCCTAAAAAAAACATACACCTCCCATTGTGTTAGAGTTGGCTAAACTAATGGCCACCTGTGCGCTAGAAGCCCCCCCCCCCACCGTCCCAGCCATGTCCACCCCACCTGCGGCAACCAGGCTGCCAACGGGCCCACTTGTGCCGTTCGCCCAACCAGGAAACCTCTGCACTTCCTTATTGACCCCGGCAGTGGCGTGACCACGGGCCGAAAGAACCTGGGGGACCCCCCACGGGAAAACATAACCACGTCTCCCTCCCCCCCCGCTGTGGCCTAGGCCCAGCCCAACTAACCACCTCTGCTAACCCGCAGACTGCCCAGAAATAGAAAATTATAAAATTGACTTACCCGGCTGCCTAGGACGGGTCCCAGAAGCCAAAGGTCCCGCCTCCGTCGCGGCCGACTGTCTCTGGGGCTTTTTCTCCTCTTCTGACACTGACTGCGCCCCGACCTTCCATCCCAGCGAGCAACAGCCCTCCCGGGGGAGTGCCCCAGGATGCCGAGGATCTGCACTGCTGCTGGCCCCCCTCCTTGCGCCAGATCCGCCCACTGGCCTCTACGACCCCGTGCCCGGTACCGCATGGGAGGGGGGCACCTCAGTCTTCTGGCCTGTCCCCGTCTGCTGTGCATCCCCTGCGTCTGCCCCTGGTTCATTGGGAGTCCCCGGCCGTGGCAGTGGAGGCCCGGCGGCCGCAGCTGACTGGTTCTCCCCGCCGAATCACCGCCCCCTGCCGACTCCCTGGCAGGGGGGGGCGCGTGCTCCTCAAGCAGTATCAGGATAGGGCCGCAAAACTGCCTCTTTGTAGCCAGAGCATCCGCCTGCCGCTTTTCGTCCGGGGGGGACCCCGCTGCCGTGTAGCCTCTGCGCCTGCCCCTGGTGCCCGGAGAGTCGCCAGCCGTGGCAGTGTAGGCCCTGCGGCCATCACTGCCCGGTTCTTCCCCGCCGAGGCTCCGCCCCCCGCTGTCACCGCCAAGGGGGCAAAGCCCGCGTGCTCCATACTGTTGTAGTGAGGGACGCAAACTCTGTCCCAGTGTCTCTGGAGCCCCTGCCTGCCGAGTTCTGGCCTTGAGGGGGGGAGGACCCCCCATTTGCGAGCACCGTGGGCGGCCATCGCGGGAGATCCAGGATGGGCCAGATCAGACCATCCAGCATGCTGCTGTCCCTGTGGGAGGAGGCCTGGGAGAGGGCTCCGGAGACACAGATCCCCGAGCACCTGAGGACCCGGCACCGGAGCCTAAGGCCACTCACCCAGCACCAACAACCTCCCTGCAGGCATCCATCCATCTCCCCGTGCCGCCGTACCGTCTGCAGCTGGGCCCTCCGACGTTCCCAGCAGCAGGTCTCGCTCCGTAGTAAGCTCCAAGCTTGTTCCTGTATGCTGCACTGATGCTGGGGAGGGGCCAGCTCCTTTTTACTCTCGTGTCCCCTCCTCCCCAAGTTTCCCTCAATCGGGTAAGACCTCTCATTTCTGTCTGTACCCTGGTAACCCTGTCATGCCAGCCCTCTGATATTTCTTCATTTTATTTATTTTCGCTCCGGGCTTTCCTTTCTCTGTGTTGGTACAGACTTACAGTGACACAAGCATTCTCAGTAAAATAACAACAGGCACACTGCACTTTGTTTACAACTATTTCTGGAATAGTAATTTGTGTGATTTTTCCATTTCGTTAATGACCCAGTGACTGGGTCAAAAATTCTAGTATTGCTGTTCAATTCCAACAAATTCCCAAGTTAATATATTGTAACATCATGGTAATGCACACAGGACAGGTAATTGTGCATGGGCCCTTAAGGTTTCCTATTAAAAACACACTAAATTGTAGGGCAGAGATGTGATCCTGTCACATAAAAAAGAATTGGATTCCTTAAGCCCTTAAGCTTTCTCCTGGTATCTGAACAAGTTCATTAGGGATTAAAGGATCAGTGGTAGAAAAAAATATTTAATAAAAAAATAATTGAAACTGAGCACAACTAATCGTGTTTGTCTAGTTTAAGAAAATCACACAGATTAGTAATCTACATTCATGGCCGGATTAACATAGGGGCTATTGGAGCTGCAGCTCCAGGCCCCTTCCTCAAGATAGGCCCATTTGCCCAAAAAAAAAAAAAAAAAAAAGGTCGAGCAGTGGTCACAGAGACCCCATGGGGTGTAGGTAGCTGAAGAAATGTGGGGCTCCTATCATTTATGGTTCCGGAGATGCACGGATGCTTGCGCAGCCTGTCAGAAGCTACATACAGAGCGGATCGTTTAAATACAAGCTGGCACACTCTGCAGCAGACTGAGAGGATAAACTCACAGTGCTTATAATAATTATTTGTATATTACTTATGGTAATTAACCCCTTGCCACCCAGGCCAATTCTGATGCCCCGTACACACGACCGACACACGAAGAGAGAGCAGATCTCTTTTTTCCAGTCAGGAAAAAATCCTAGCGGGAAAACGGTTCGTCTGTATGCTTTTCCTTTGGGAAAAAAAACACGCATGCTTGGAAACAATTTGACGCATGCTCGGAAACATAGAACTTAATTTTGACGGCTCGTCGTAGTCTTTGGGGTCTGGACCCCAAAGCATAATTTCCCCTCGTTGATGGGGACAAGGGCCTCATCCCCACAACCCTTGCCCGGTGGTTGTGGGGGTCTGCGGGCGGGGGGCTTATCGGAATCTGGAAGACCCCTTTAACAAAGGGGACCCCCAGATCCCACCCCCCCCTATGTGAATTGGTCACGGGGTACATTGTACCCCTACCATTTCACAAAGAAAGTGTAAAAAATTGTAAAAAAAACACACAGACACAGTTGGGATAAGGGGGACAGGGTCACGTGACGGGTGGCCCCGTCCTCGGCTACATAAGACCTGTCAGGCTTCGGCGGCGTCATTCCCGGGGTGTCTCCGCTCAGGTAAAGAGAAGACCGTGTGCTGTTCCTCGTCGCTGGAGCCTGGTTGATCATTCATCACAGGATACCGACATCGCTGGAGTGGAGATCGAGAGTAGATTACCACCATTGGTGTCTTTTTTTTTTTTTTATTATTTTTTTTTTAATAAAGGACTTATCCCAACTGTGTCTGTCTGTTTTTTTACAATTTTTTACACTTTCTTTGTGAAATGGTAGGGGTACAATGTACCCCGTTACCAATTCACATGGGGGGGGGGCGGGATCTGGATCTGGGGGTCCCCTTTGTTAAAGGGGTCTTCCAGATTCCGATAAGCCCCCCGCCCGCAGACCCCCACAACCACCGGGCAAGGATTGTGGGGATGAGGCCCTTGTTCCCATCAACATGGGGACATGGTGCTTTGGGGTCCAGTCCCCAAAGCATCCTCCCCATGTTGAGGGCATGTGGCCTGGTACAGTTCAGGAGGGGGGGACGCTCTCTCGTCCCCCCCTCTTTTCCTGCAGCCTGCCAGGTTGCGTGCTCGGATAAGGGTCTGGTATGGATTTTTAGGGGAAAACCCCACGCCATTTTTTTTTATTATTTGGCGCGGAGATCCCCTTAAAATCCATACCAAACCTGAAGGGTCTGGTATGGATATTTGGGGGGAACCACGCGCCATTTTTTTTTTTTACATTTGGCGCAGGGTTCCCCTTAATATCCATACCAGACCTGAAGGGCCTGGTAATTGAATTTGGGGGGACCCCCAAGCATTTTTTTTTTTTATCAATGACTTTCAATGTCTTTTCTCTCTATTGCCGGGACCGGCAATTCATTACAGCCGCGAGTACTTTTAAATGACTTTTTTTCCTTCAGAAATGACATTTTGCGCAGAGACTATTCTAAGCACGGGAAACAAGAGCTGCTTTACAGGCATACTATATACACCCCTGAGGTACGAAATTTAAAATAAACTTTTTTTTGCATTGATACATGTCCCCTGGGGCAGGACCCGGGTCCCCAAAAACTTGCATATAAGCCTTTAAAATTAGCACTTCAGATTTCTCCCATACACTTTTACAGGGTGTTCCTTGGCTTTTCCAATTTGCTGCGAACACCCCAAATTGTTCGCTGTTCGCCGACTCAAACTCGAAGCTCATCCCTAATCTTAAATGACACAACCCTACAGTTTGAAATTATCTGGAATCCCTGGGCTAAATATGTAGGGATCTCTATTGTTAAGGGTGTCTCTACGGATCTCTCCCTTTCTCGACATTAAGAAAGACACGTATCTCCCCTTCTAATGTCTTTTCTCCTTTCCTTCTCTATTTCTATCCTTTTTTTTATTTTATTTCTCCTTTATTATCCTCTGTTTTGAGGATACCTGGAAATGACACAAGAGAATCTCACCTCTCAGGCTTTTTTTTTTTAATTATTATCATATAAGCTATAGGTAAAAAATCTTTGTTTCAATTTACTGGGCTGACTATTTATGACATAAGGACCTCTTAAATCGGGGGTTGGGGTCATCGGAGGGGTGGGGGGTTCTCTCCGCCGGCACAGTGTGTTCCCTTTAGGGGTGCCGGGGGGGTTGAGAATACCTCTATTCTTTGGATGGTCATCCCTGAGCTAGATGATTTCTTAGTTGGACCTAATAGGGTTATATTACCCCCCTATTTTTTTATTCCTATTAATGTAGCTATTTATTACTCATTCGTTTAAGCTTGTCATTATCCAGGATTTATTATTTCTGTGACTTTAAAACAATTATTAATTGTATCAAATTGTATTCTATATACTATGAAAATAAAATATTTTGAAAGAGAATTATTGCTCTCGCTCTAACGATCATGGCATATGTATGTTACCTGTGTGTATCTGGCTCTGATACTAGTCAGTGCCTACCCAGCCACTGACTAGTATCTCTCCCCAGCCTGTCCCCACACACCCTCTCCTCTGCTGACCTGTGAATGGGGGAATCACCCCTGCAGTGTTATTGTGTTCTGCCAGTGAATACAATGATTAGTGTTGCTAACTATAGCTGGCAGCACTGATTGTTAAACCTACAGGCTGATTGTACTCAAGTCTATTAATAGATTGACTTGTGTAAAACCAGCTAGCCCAAACATAGATCGACTATGGCTGGTCTCTGCTTAATTAGCTTAATTTCAATCCATGTATGGCCCGCTTAACCACTACACAGTCCCTAAAGATCATTCCACAAACCTTTACATTTTTCCTTCTCAGATTCCTTCATCCTCCTCACCTGTACATAGTGCCCACTGTCATACTCTCCACACTTCTCTCCTTTACATACTGCTCACTGTCATACCCTCCACACTTCTCTCCTATACATAGTGCCTGCTGTCATACCCTACACACTCCTCTTCTGTACTTAGTGCCTGCTGTCATACACTTCTCTCCTGTACATAGTGCCCACTGTCGTACCCTCCACACTCTTCTCCTGTACATACTGCTCACTGTCATACCCTCCACACTCCTCTCCTATACATAGTGCCCACTGTTATATCCTCCACACTTCTCTCCTGTACATAGTGCCCACTGTCATACCCTCCACAATCCTCTCCTGTACATACTGCTCACTGTCATACCCTCCACACTCCTCTCCTATTCATAGTGTCCACTTTCATACCCTCTACACTTCTCTCCTATACACAGTGCCCACTGTCATACCCTCCACACTCTTCTCCTGTACATACTGCTCACTGTCTTACCCTCCACACTCATCTCATGTACATACTGCTTAGCATAGGTGTGCACAGGGGGTGTGCCAGGTGTGCCTGGGCACACCCTAATCACTCTGTGCTGTGCCCATTCCTCCTACTGCTCAGGCTTCCACCTGTGTTGCGCTCCCTGCCGCAGTGCTGCTGGCTTCCCTCCTCCTCTCTCCCCCCTCGGCTGCTGCGGGGGATATTTCAGGGTGGAGAGTTTGGGAAGGAGCTAATTGATATGTCATTTACCGACCCCTTCTTTTTCTAAATGAACACACTCAATTGGACATGTGCAATTAATTTCCTTTCCCAATTTGTTTTTTCTTCAAAATTCTGCATATTCATTTATTCGCATTTTTCCGAATGGCTATTTGACAAATTTTTTCGAAGACAATTTCTAAAAGAATGAAAATCTGAAGAACAAAAAATATTTGGATGATTTTGTGTTCCGTATTTTCTATTATAATTAAATTATTAACCATTATTATTATTATAGTTTTTTATTATTATTATTATTAATAATAATAAATAACAATAAAAAATAAAAAACTATAATAATAGTTATAAACAACTAAAATTATCGGTATTGGAATTTCCTTTCAAATTTGGCTAACTGTTAGTGAACGTAACCAATACGAATTTATCCGAAGTTACAATTTTATTTGAAAAAAATGAATGCTGCATCCCTAAACAAATGGAACGTAACGAATACGAATGCATCCGAAGTTACGAATTTTCGAAATAATAAATGCTGATCATAACGAATGATCCGAGAAACGGGAAAAAACCCCAGAATGAAACGGAAAAAAAAACAGAATTTTTCGGCAGTGCACATGCCTACAATCAATCAATAAACTGTGTTTACTATGCTTCAGCTTGTGAATGAACAGGAAGTCTCTCAGCACAGAGTACTTCTCTTGTGTTCACTGTCCAGAAAGTCATGTGTGTTTGGGGTGCACACCCTAATGCAGTAGGCTGCGCCCACCTATGCTGCTTAGCATCATACTGTCCACACTCCTCTCCTGTACATACTGCCCACTTTCATAAACTCCTCTATTGTACATAGTTCCAGCTGTCATACCCTCCACATTCCTCTCTTTTTACATACTGCTCGATGTCATACCCTCCACATTCCTCTCCTGTACATACTGCCCATTGTCATACCCTCCACACTCCTCTCCTGTACATGCTGCCCACTGTCATACCCTCCACACTCATCTCATGTACATACTGCTCAGTATCATACCACCCACACTCCTTTCCTGTACATACTGCCCACTGTCATACCCTCCACACTCCTTTCCTGTACATATTGCCCACTGTCATAAACTCCTCTATTGTACATAGTGCCGGCTGTCATACCCTCCACACTCCTCTCCTGTGCATACTGCCCCCATCATACTCTCCACACTCCTCTCCTGTGCATACTACCCACTATCATACCATCCACACTCCTCTCCTGTACATACCGCCCACTGTGATACCCTCCACACTCCTCTCCTGTACATACTGCCCACTGTCATACCCTCCACATTCCTCTCCTGTACATACTGCCCACTGTCATACCCTCCATACTCCTCTCCGGTACATATTACCCTCTGTAAAAACCCCCGAACACTTCTCTCCTATACATAGTGCCCACCGTCATACTCTCCACACTCCTCTCCTGTACATACTGCTCACTGTCATACCCTCCACACTCCTCTCCTATACATAGTGTCCACTGTCATACCCTCTACACTTCTCTCCTATACATAGTGCCCACTGTCATACCCTCCACACTCTTCTCCTGTACATACAACCTACTGTCATATCCTCCCCACTCTTCTCCTGTACATACTGCTCACTGTCATACCCTCCACACTCCTCTCCTATACATAGTGCCCACTGTCATACCCTCCACACTTCTCTCCTATACATAGTGCCCACCATCATACCCTCCACACTCCTCTCCTGTACATACTGCTCACTGTCCTACTCACCACACTTCTCTCCTGTACATAGTGCCCACTGTCATACCCTCCACACTCCTCTCCTATACATAGTGTTTATAGTGATGATCTCGCGCCTTATGAAATTAATTAAATTAATGAATAATTAAGCTGCAATCCCCAAAATTTCAAAACATTGAAACTGTAAGTGGAAGTGATTATATGTGCTAAATAAGCAAATATGGTGGGGGTGCTAAACAATACTAATAATATTTAATTTATATTAAATTGTATTTAGTAGTAAGTGAAAAATATGTTAAACACCAGCCTGCCTGGACGGACCACAAACAATAGTCTTAGTCTATCCAAAGATAGTAAACAGCCTGGAAGCAGTACCCTTAATATATAAGATGGCTGACAACCCCTATCTGCCAACTAGATTATAATACATGTGAAAATAAAAATATTGAATGACAACAATACTTAAAACATGCAGTGATAATGATAGTGGAATGTCCCAAGATTTGAATGAATATAATCAAAGAGAACAAATAGTAGTCCATATAGTGCAACCAATGAATTTGATCCTGGATGATATCTGCATCCAACAGGAGAAATAAATTGAAGGAAATTGCTTGAAGTGATAGCCTTCACCACCTTAGTGCAAAACACCCGATAGTGCTCGTGTTGAAAAATTGGCTGCTTACCAGATAATGTTGACTCTTTTAATTAAAAAAGAAGTCAAATACGCTTTGTGCAAGTACCACTTGCTGGTATGGATAATGGTGTCAAAAGAGCAGGCATGAAGGATCCCTGCCTCGCGGAGGCTCGGATGGAGCAGTGCGGACCGCAAGAAAGAAATAGAATGGAAAATAGTGTAATCCCGTTTATTTAAAATACATAAAATTAAAATAGCCAAATGCCCCCTTACTTGGTTGGTGCCTTGAGCCCGGCACTGAGGCTGAAGAGCGTGGGCTGATGTGGCTGGTATCTCATGGAAAGGTGAGCCGGCGTGCGTTCCACCTATGGCAAACGATGGACCAGCGGGACCGGAAGTGTCGTCAGATCGTAGTCTAGCGCCTCGACAGCTGTTTCGTGTATGCACGTCGTCAGGAAGCGTGCTAGACCACGTAGATCTGACTGTTAAATACGGATGTCAATCACAATAGGGGGAGGGGTTACCGGACTGAGATCCAGCCTCAATGCCGTCTCACCGCATAATACAAATACAGCACAATGGAAATCTATAACTAATTGTACAATGTAAGTTGTAGAAAAACAATCCACTGCCTACATCCCACCTATAACATGGCTTGTAATAAAACATTATCTAAAATACCCATACATCAACCCTGTCAATGTACATTATTAAATGATGAGTTCCGCTCGCACCCCCTAGTGGGTGAATACGGCTCTAGCCCATACCTAATATTACATGTTGCAATAAATGTGTAATAATGCAAAGACATATCCTGGACAGGGTATAGATATTAAATAAAAAAAAATAAAAAATAAAAATATATTGGAATAATTATATAATTCCACAATTGATACAATAAATTGGGGGTCCAACAGGTGCATAGATTTACTAATTTAATTATTCCAATATATTTTTTATTTTATTTTATTTAATATCTATACCCTGTCCAGGATATGTCTTTGCATTATTACACATTTATTGCAACATGTAATATTAGGTATGGGCTAGTGCCGTATTCACCCACTAGGGGGTGCGAGCGGAACTCATCATTTAATAATGTACATTGACAGGGTTGATGTATGGGTATTTTAGATAATGTTTTATTACAAGCCATGTTATAGGTGGGATGTAGGCAGTGGATTGTTTTTCTACAACTTACATTGTACAATTAGTTATAGATTTCCATTGTGCTGTATTTGTATTATGCGGTGAGACGGCATTGAGGCTGGATCTCAGTCCGGTAACCCCTCCCCCTATTGTGATTGACATCCGTATTTAACAGTCAGATCTACGTGGTCTAGCACGCTTCCTGATGACGTGCATACACGAAACAGCTGTCGAGGCGCTAGACTACGATCTGACGACACTTCCGGTCCCGCTGGTCCATCGTTTGCCATAGGTGGAACGCACGCCGGCTCACCTTTCCATGAGATACCAGCCACATCAGCCCACGCTCTTCAGCCTCAGTGCCGGGCTCAAGGCACCAACCAAGTAAGGGGGCATTTGGCTATTTTAATTTTATGTATTTTAAATAAACAGGATTACACTATTTTCCGTTCTATTTCTTTCTTGCGGTCCGCACTGCTCCATCCGAGCCTCCGCGAGGCAGGGATCCTTCATGCCTGCTCTTTTGACATCATTATCCATACCAGCAAGTGGTACTTGCACAAAGCGTATTTGACTTCTTTTTTAATTAAAAGAGTCAACATTATCTGGTAAGCAGCCAATTTTTCAACACGAGCACTATCGGGTGTTTTGCACTAAGGTGGTGAAGGCTATCACTTCAAGCAATTTCCTTCAATTTATTTCTCCTGTTGGATGCAGATATCATCCAGGATCAAATTCATTGGTTGCACTATATGGACTACTATTTGTTCTCTTTGATTATATTCATTCAAATCTTGGGACATTCCACTATCATTATCACTGCATGTTTTAAGTATTGTTGTCATTCAATATTTTTATTTTCACGTGTATTATAATCTAGTTGGCAGATAGGGGTTGTCAGCCATCTTATATATTAAGGGTACTGCTTCCAGGCTGTTTACTATCTTTGGATAGACTAAGACTATTGTTTGTGGTCCGTCCAGGCAGGCTGGTGTTTAACATATTTTTCACTTACTACTAAATATAATTTAATATAAATTAAATATTATACATAGTGTTCACTGTCATACCCTCTACACTTCTCTCCTATACATAGTGCCCACTGTCATATCCTCCCCACTCTTCTCCTGTACATACTGCTCACTGTCATACCCTCCACACTCCTCTCCTGTGCATACTGCCCCCATCATACCCTCCACACTCCTCTCCTGTGCATACTACCCACTATCATACCATCCACACTCCTCTCCTGTACATACCGCCCACTGTGATATCCTCCACACTCCTCTCCTGTACATACTGCCCACTGTCATACCCTCCACACTCCTCTCCTGTACATACTGCCCACTGTCATACCCTCCATACTCCTCTCCGGTACATACTGCTCACTGTCATACCCTCCACACTCCTCTCCTATACATAGTGCCCACTGTCATACCCTCCACACTTCTCTCCTATACATAGTGCCCACTGTCATATCCTCCCCACTCTTCTCCTGTACATACTGCTCACTGGCTTACCCTCCACACTCATCTCATGTACATACTGCTTAGCATAGGCGTGCGCAGGGGGTGTGCCTGGGCACACCCTAATCACTTTGTGCTGTGCCCATTCCTCCTACTGCTCAGGCTTCCACCTGTGTTGCGCCCCCCCACCGCAGTGCTGCTGGCTTCACTCCTCCTCTCTCCCTCCTCGGCTTCTGCGGGGGATATTTCAAGGTGGAGAGTTTGGGAAGGAGCTAATCGATATGTCATTTACCGACCCCTTCTTTTTCTAAATGAACACACTCAATTAGACATGTGCAATTAATTTCCTTTCTGAATTATTTTTTTCATCAAAATTCTGCATATTCGTTTATTCACATTTTTCCGAATGGCTATTTGACAAATTTTTTCAAAAACAAATTTCTAAAAGAACGAAAATCTGAAGATCAGAAAGATCAAAAATCTAAAAAAAAAAAAAAAGAAAATCAGAAAGAACGAAAAACATTTGGATAGTTTAGTTTTCCGTATTTTCTATTATAATTAAATTATTAACCATTATTATAGTTTTTTATTATTATTAATAATAAATAACAATAAAAATATAAAACTATAATAATAGTTATAAACAATTAAATGATAGTATTGAAATTTCCTTTCAAATTTGGCTAACTGTTAGTGAACGTAACCAATACGAATTTATCCGAAGTTACAATTTTATTTGAAAAAAACGAATGCCGCATCTAAACAAATGGAACGTAACAAATACGAATGCATCCGAAGTTACGAATTTTCGAAATAATAAATGCCGATCATAACGAATGATCCGAGAAATGGAAAAAAACCCTGAATGAAACGAGAAAAAACCCTGAATTTTTCGGCAGTGCACATGCCTACAATCAATCAATAAACTGTGTTCACTATGCTTCAGCTTGTGAATGAGCAGGAAGCCTCTCAGCACAGAGCACTTCTCATGTATTCACTGTCCAGAAAGTCACGTGTGTTTGGGGTGCACACCCTAATGCAGTAGGCTGAGCACACCTATGCTACTTAGCATCATACCGTCCACACTCCTCTCCTGTACATACTGCCCACTTTCATAAACTCCTCTATTGTACATATTTCCGGTTGTCATACCCTCCACATTCCTCTCCTGTACATACTGCTCGATGTCATACCCTCCACATTCCTCTCCTGTACATATTGCCCATTGTCATACCCTCCACACTCCTCTCCTGTACATGCTGCCCGCTGTCATACCCTCCACACTTTTCTCATGTACATACTGCTCAGTATCATACCGCCCACACTCCTCTCCTGTACATACTGCCCACTGTCATACCCTTCACACTCCTCTCCTGTACATAGTGCCCATTGTCATAAACTCCTCTATTGTACATAGTGCCGGCTGTCATACCCTCCACACTCCTCTCCTGTGCATACTGCCCCCATCATACCCTCCATACTCCTCTCCTGTGCATACTACCCACTATCATACCATCCACACTCCTCTCCTGTACATACTGCCCACTGTCATACCCTCCACACTCCTCTCCTGTACATACTGCCCACTGTCATACCCTCCATACTCCTCTCCGTTACATACTACCCTCTGTCAAACCCCCCACACTCCTCTCCTGTACATACTGCCCACTGGCACACCCTCCACACTCCTCTGCTGTGCATACTGCCCACTGTCATACCCTTCACGCTCCTCTGCTGTACATAGTGCCTTCTGCCATACCCTCCGCACTCCTCTCCTGTACATAGTGCCTTCTGCCATACCCTCCGCACTCCTCTTCCTCACCTGCACATACTTCCCGCTTTTATACCATCTATACTCCTCCCCTATGCCTCTTACCCACAAAAACGGTTCTTTAAAATTATACTGAATATCCTCAATGTTACCAGCTCCTCTGTTAGTTCAACTAAAGGAAATCTTCTCAGTCCTCATATTTGTTCTGCCCATTATTAGTACTTATTTAATTTTGTGATTACTACTGTGATGTATAGAGAAACATAGGGGACCTCAGCTACTCTATATATAGCATTTTTTTTTTAAAAGTGTCCCTGAAAATATTTTTGAAATGTTGGCAACTATGCACTTAGGCACTGCCCAAGGGCCACCGGGTCAGTAGGGGGCCCCATGAGAGGCTCCTGGAAACCTGTTATATGAAAGCGGTAGTAAACTTTGCTAACATTACTACTTTTTAGAGGCCCTGAGGTAGCTTATGCAACGATGTACAAGTATGCACAACATATTAGCACATTGGAGTACACTTAAATTGTCAGACTGAGCTCTCCAGTGCTGTGATCAATCTGGCGGGGCCGGGCGCTTCCATCTTCACTGGTATTCCTTATGGGTTCTGTGCCTTCGGTCTCTTGCCTTGGCAGGGCTGCATTGATGTCATTTCCACACATGCTCATACACATCCTCTCTCATCTCCCCTTTCTCTCTCATCCTCCCTGCCTCCGTTACCCCTCACCCCTCTCTAACCCTCTCTCACTCTCTCTCTCTCTCTCTCTAATTTAATTTGTTATAACAAAAAATTGTTTGCATTTTTTTTATTTTACTTAAGAGGCCCCACCAAAATCCTCATCACCAGGCCCATGATGTTCTTAATCTGGCCCTGCCTACATTGCACTGTGTACTTTGCTGTCTATTTTCCACTTTTATGACCTCCCTTCATCCTACCCAGCTCTCTTACTCTTTCTTGTATCTTGAATTGCCTTATTCTTTATTTTGCCTTTATTTCACTTCATTCTTCCACTTTTCATTCTCCTTCTCCATGATGTTTTCCTCTTTCCATATGTAGTTAATAATTGTTGCCACATGATGCTAAATGAATTTAAAATATTAATAAAAGACAGGACAAATGTTGGTATTAACACGATTTATTCAGCACAATATGCAGTGGCCACCAAATACTATGTGGTGCATGGCACATGCTACAATGTTTGTTGCATCTTTTGCCTGATGTCAGGGTAGTTTATGCATCTCTCCCATATCCATTTTTACAACCCCTTTGCACAACCCCAAAAAGTCTACTCGGAGACGAAAATTATCCCATGTACCTTTCCTGTGATGGAAAATGTATAATGTATTAAAGGGACGATTGTATCTAGTCAGGAATGGATACTTAAGAGAATTTTCTGAAACTGCAGCTCAGTTTAACAGATAAACAACTAAAGCATATCTGATCTGCCAGAGGGAGTACCTGTTATTTCTGTTACAGTGGCTGTACTCAATTACATATACATGGATAAAGCACTAGGATTATCATTCTAAAAGTGTACATCTATCCATGTCTGCTTCTGTCCATTTTTTAGTGCTTTATTTTTTGTGCATTCATTGTTCTATTGAGTATCACAGTACATTAAGGCCCCTTTCACACTGAGGCGCTTCTAAACTGCCAGTAAAACACTGATCGCTTTTGAAGAGCATTTCAGGTGCTTTTCAAGCGCTTTTAAAGAGCTTTCCATTAATTTCAATGGAGAGGGGCGTTCTTTTACCGCCCTGCCAGTGCACTGCCCTAGTGTGAAAGCATTCATTGATTTTAATAGAAATAGGTTTTCGTGAGCTTTTCATGCGCTTTTTTTAACGTGAAAGCGCCTGAAAAGCGCTTCAGTGTGAAAGTAGCCTAAGGCATGTGCTTTGTTTTGCTCTAAAACACACGTTAAAATGTGAAGATATGAATGAGACATTAGTAATGTAGTTTCATTGTGGGCTCAATTACTGATAATTATTTCTTTTTTTGTCATTTAAGTTTTATATTTTTCATCAGAAAAAAATCATTACAGAATCATAAATATTAAAGATGATTACAATTGACTTCAACAAAAATCTCAGGTATTATTACCATAGAAACTTAGACAAATTATTATCGTAAAAACCAATACTGACAATGTTTAAACAAAAAGTAATAATATCTATCCTCATCTTGGTCAAGTATATAATCAAGTAATCTTATAAACTGATAATAACTTATATTAAGAAAATCTAGTTCCCACAAAAATAAACCGAAAATATGAAGGGCTCCTACTCCCCTCCCCAGCCACCCCTAATGGGAACACACTGTGACTGGGAAGGAGAGAACGTCCCCTGCCCGGCCTTCCTGTCACCACCAACAATCGTCGGTAGAGACAACTGGAGAGATATAATAGAAAAAAATTAATTTGTACATGCAAAAAAAAAAACACAATACTCGACCTAAGTATGAAAATTAAGAGTTGTTCTCAGACTTGTTAGAGCTAAGTTCAACAGTCCAAGCCTCAAACAATAAAAAAAGGAATCTGAGCCTGAAACTATTATATTTTATCTGATGTAATAAAACAATAAACATACTATGAAATAATAAAAGCCAAAACCGAGAGAATAAAGTATAGGATAAAAATAAAGAAGGGAAAGAAAAAGAGGAGAGAGAAAGAGAAAAAAAAAAAAATTCTCAAAGATATGAAGTGAAAAGATTATAGAATGCCTACAAACCAAATATACATTCTAAAGATCAGTGATTGGTGTTGATGACCAAGTTATGTGACAAAGAGATTCCCATAAATCGCGCCCAAGGTTCCCATATGGCTTCAAAATTTGAGGTCTCGTCTAACAAGAAGCTAACCAGTTTTTCTTGTTCCATAATCCAGGAAACTTTTCGTTTCATGGATAATATAGATACCAAAGGTTTCTTCCATGCCCTTGCAATAGTTAGTTTTGCTCCCGTTAAAATAAACAAAATTAGTTTACGAGTGGCTTTAGGAATATGAGGTAAATGTCCATTGAGTAAAGCAATTGTGGGAGATTGATGTATCGGGCAACCTGTAATATTGCGTAAAATGTGAAATACCTTATTCCAAAATCCACGAATTCTTGGGCACTCCCACCATCTGTGGATCATAGTACCCAGTCCCTGACATCCCCTATAACAAAGAGGTGAAACAGAGGGGTACATAACAGTCAATCTCGTGGGAACTAGATACCATCTTGTAAAAAGTTTTATATTGGCCTCTATGAGCGAAGTATTGCAGAGGCCTGAAGTCGAGCGAGAGTAGCTTGCATGCCAGTCTACAATATTTCTATCAATTAGGAGTTCCTTCTCCCAGGCCAACATGTATGGTAGTTTCACTAAATTGGATGCCAGTGACTTGTAGATCACAGAGATCCCCCCCCCCCCTTCGCTCCACTGTCTGTCCACACCAATTTTCATAATCTGTAAAGTCTCGGGATGAATATCCAGTTTTACACCTAGAATGAATTAAATTAGAGATTTGATGAAATCTCGGTTTTTCGGATAAAGGGAGATCTAATTTGTTCATAAAATATTCAATAGGTAAAGGGCCTATAGAGGAAAAAAATTGACCAATGCGGTACAACCCCTTGTCGTACCACCATTTAAAGGTTTGAAGGTCCAAACCTTGATGAAAAAAGGGGTTTTTGAACACCGGGGTCAAAGGTTGAGCTTTAGAGACCAGCGAGGGAAGTTTCCGAAGTGAATCCCATAAAGATAAGGATTGTGAGAGTGATGGTGATAAGATGGGAGGTCTATTTCTGGGAGGGCACCACAACAGGTGTATTAGTGATGAGGATGGAACAGCTTGATTTTCAATTGATATCCAATCAGGAAGTTCTGTGTTAAAATATAAAGCAGATAGTTGTGCCAATCGTGCTGCTTGGTAGTACCATAAGAGATTCGGAAGACCTAACCCACCCTGTTTGGGAAGGTTGAATAAGCATCTGTTTGAGAGTCGTGGACCTTTATTGTTCCAAATGAATTTAGTGAGCTTACTTTGAAAAGATTTCAAATGATCTCTTTTGATTGGAATAGGAAGTGAACGAAATAAATATAAAAGCCTGGGCAAAAGGGTCATCTTGACTGAGTTAATCCTGCCAATCCAAGAAATACTGTGCGACTCCCAGTCTTTGAGATCGAGTTCGAGTTTCTTGTACATAGGAGGGTAGTTAGCTTGGTATAGATTTTCAAATTTAGATGTAACATTAATTCCTAAGTACTTAATGAATGAGCTGCTCCACTTGAATTGGTAAGTTATCTGTAAATCGGACACTATAGAATCTGGGAGAGACACGTTAAGAGCTTGAGATTGAGGCCTCGTACACACGACCGATTTTCTCGTCGTAAAAAACACGTCGTTTTTTTCGACGAGATTCTTGTTAAGCTTGTCGATTTTCTCGTCAAGCTTTCTATGCGTACACACTGTCATTTTCCAATTTCCTCGTGGTTCTCTGCGCTCACGTCCAGCACGTACGACGGCACTATAAAGGGGAAGATCTTTTTTCTTGGCGCCACCCCTTGGGCTGCTTTTGCTGATCTCGTGTTACCGCGTGTGAAGTAAAAGTTTGGGAAGAGACGATTCGCGCTTTTCAGTCTTCGTACTTTTCAGATCGTTTTCTGCCGTTCAGTTTGTGCTTGTGGGTTCGTATCTTGACTTTCAGGGCGTCTAGGCAGGTCGTATCTGTTTTACAGTGCGTTATTGCCTGTTCGTTTCTGAATTTCAGTTCGTTATTCATAGGCCTTGCTGTTCTAAAGTGCGTTCTGTTCTGTACGTTCTGATTAGACGACCGTTTCCTAGCCATGTCGCCTGGACGTTCTCGTCGTCGAGTTCGTGCTGTGCGTGCGCTTGGTGTTGGTCTGCTTGTTTTGGACCAAGACCAGTCCATGAATGGTGTGAGGAGGAGTTCATGGACCAAGAATTGGTTGCTCCAGCGGGACCAATTCTGCCACATGCCTCTGCTGCGGGAGATCGTCGAGAATAATCCTGAGGACTACAGGAATTTTCTGAGGATGTCTGACCCCGTTTTTCAGGAACTGTTGGCTTTGGTGTCCCCCTATATTACCAGGAAGGACACCGTTATGCGGGAAGCCATCAGTGCTGAGCAGAGGCTCATCGCCACGTTGCGTTACCTGGCGACAGGGAGAAGTCTTCAGGACTTGAAGTTCACCACAGGCATCTCCCCCCAGGCTCTGGGCCTCATAATCCCAGACACCTGTTCTGCTATTATACAAGTCCTGCAGGAGGACTATATTAGGGAAAGTTTTCTCCCTTAACATCACATTTTATGTATTACATGTATGCTAATGTATTGTATTTCTTTCATCCTTCCCTAATTACCATGATTGTAATATGCTGAGAATGTCCCCTTTGTCCCCATGCATGTTGGAAGCTTTAGATTGCCCCTTTTTTTCCTCCCTAAATATTTCCCCTCACTAACTTTTCCAGCAGGGGCGCCTGTTGCTCCAAATGTTGGGGGGTTCCAACCCCAATTTCGGAAATAAACTTCCTCCTTTTTTGCTCTGTTGCCTAATAAACGCCCCCAGTTGTCCCCTCCAATGCAGCCATTTAGTCCCCTCTAATGCAGCCAGTTTCCCCCCAGCCCTGCACTTACCTTCTTGTGGTCAGCGCCATCCTTCTTCTGTCCTTGATGTCTTCTCCTTCCCTTCATGTTGCATCAGCCAATCATGTTACCATTAAACAGACTTGGTGAACATGATTGCCAGAGCAGCCTGTCAGTGTTTACACAAGGAATGCCCCCCTCCTTGCGTCCCCGATTTTTCTTTGAGGAAGCCAATTACATCCCTCAGGTTGTAATTTGCAAGACTTTTTTAATACCTGTTTCTGCTCTGCAATTTTAACCCCCTAAATGACGCAATTATTCATATGTCGGTCGCTTTACAAGAGGCCATCCACCTGAATAGTGGGCGGCATAGACAATACATAGGTTCATGCAACGCATGAACCTATGTATTGTTCTGAGTGATGGGCACAGGAGAGAGGGGACAGTGCTCCAGCGCCCACTCTGGACGCACCGCCACTGCAATGCTATCCTTTGGCCAAACACATCTCCCCCCCCCCAAAATAATTTAGTAATGGCCCATCAGAGGGGGTGATGAATATGATAAATGAGCCTTCCATTATACTTTTTTTACACACCTTAATAAACGTATAATTTGATTGATGTTGGTCTCTAATTTTTTGGGATAGAATTTCCTTGTAATGTATGCCTTTGTTTTTCTAATATTATTTCATCTTGTTTCACTCCACAGCTTCCTTCCACGCCACAGGAATGGCAGACTGTGGCATTGGAGTTTGCCACGCGGTGGGACTTCCCCAACTGCGGTGGTGCCATAGACGGGAAGCACGTCCGCATCGTGCCGCCACCCCGTTCTGGATCCTACTACTACAATTACAAGGGGTTTCATAGCATTGTGCTGATGGCGGTGGTGTCAGCACGGTATGAATTCCTCTATGTTGATGTAGGGAAGAATGGCCGGATGTCCGATGGGGGATCCTTCATCCAGACGGAGTTTGCCCTCCGTCTCCAGAGTGACGACCTTGCATTGCCACCGGATGCAGGGAATATTGAAGGACTCCCCTTTGTTTTCTTGGCTGATGAAGCCTTCGGACTCGGACGGCATCTTATGAGGCCATTTCCACAGAGGACCCTGACCCCAGAGAAGAGTGTGTTCAATTACCGGCTGGCCAGGGCCCGAAGAGTCGTTGAAAATGCCTTCGGCATAATGGCCAGCCGGTTCCGCCTTTTTATGACTTCCATCTACTTGGCGGACTACAAAATAAACTATGTAGTGTTATGCTGCTGTGTGCTACACAACTTTCTGAGCCAAAAATCACATTCCTATATGGCCTCAGTTTTGCCAGAGGCTGGACTTTCCCCTGCAAATCCCCTTCCGGGCCTGGAATCTGCCCGTCTTGGCTTGCCCCCCCAAAATGCCCGTGTGGTTCGTGACAAATACATGGAGTATTTCACGGGTAGGGGGGCAATTCCTATGCCAGCCTATGTCTAAGTATCCCAATAAAAATCTTGTTTAAACCTTTAATTATTTGTTCTTTCCTGTCTCCTAGTTTGTCTTTGTGCATTTGTAGTGGCAAGTGTATTTTACTTTAGTAAATAACAACCAATTTCACTATGTTACCTTACAAAAGAACCAAATAAGCTTAGAGAGTATTATAAAAAGAAGCTACACGTTGTTTGTGGTCAAAAATTTTACTCTCTGCACATTTTTTTTTGTTTTACTTTGGGGTTGGCCTGGCCACAACCCGGCAAATTTTGGCTTATGAAAATACAAAAATACCACTTGCATTTCTAAAATGACAACATTGGATACCTCTGAGCAATCTGAGACATTCAGTTACACAAACTATGTCTCTATGTGCCCGTCCTAATATGGGGTCCTGCCACCCCTTGCCCAGCCCAAAATTCAATATGCACACATTTTTACTTTTTTGCAAATAGGAAGTTTACAATCCTGATCCCTATTGTCAACATGTGCTATCTGCCATCAGGGGTGATCAATGGACGTGTTTTGGGGGTGCATCCCCTTCCTCAGTTCACCGACTTTTGATACGAGGAAGGGGTTGCACCCACAAAAGACGTACATGGATATCCCCTGATGGCAGATAGCACATGTTCACACACTGTGTGCATATTCAATTTTTGGCTGTTTTGTTACTTAAAAAATTAGAAAAAATATAAAAACAAACATGTAAAAACAAATGTGTTTGGATGGCTTATTGAATTCTCCCCAAAACATCGAGAATGTCTTTAAATGTTTGTTCCATCACATGGATTCTTTGTTTAATTAGGTCCAGTTCCGTGCTACATTCCATCACTTGCTGGATGAGGCGGAGGGCACTGTCAGCAGAGAACGGTGTGCTATCCTTCACAACATTTCCATCCCCTAAAAACCATAAAAAAAAATTAATCAAACTCTGCAGGCCTACCTCGCTTACCTTAAGCTGTGGTGTCAGATACTGACCTGTTGTGGTGACCAGATCCACAACGTCATCCACCTCTCCTTCCTGCACTTCTCCTTCCTCCACCTCAACTTCCTGCACATCTTTCGGTTGTGGATCTTTGGGAGTTTGGGGTTGCTTGGAAGTTGTGGGGTGCATGTGCTCCCTGGAGTGTCCTCCTCCCAGGCTTCTCTCCCCTATGAGAATAAAACCAAAGGTCTATTTATCACACTGTAAAAATCTCATTGTTAAACTTAAAACAGGCTAAATTGTTTGGAAGTGGGGTACAAGTGTGTGTTTGTGCGGAATTTAAAGAAAAATGCATTATTTATGACCCCAAATATGTTTAGTATTCACATTTGGATGTAATTTTTTGGACATGGAGGCACCACAAATAAACTCTGATGCACCTGTGTGGGACACCCAAAAAAGGCGGGTCTGGTGGCCCACACTATAGTGCTCCAAAGTACAGATGTGGAAGCAGCTGCTGAGTGTCCTCTCCTTTACACTGATTAAAGTTTGCATTTCATTCTCCTTACAAACACATCATCTAGACTTAAAAATTATCCACAATACTTGGTCAAAAATGGCAGATGTCTAATTACTTTTGGGGGTCTTAAATAAGCCAAAACCGCGGATAGTGGCCGAACGAAGTGTCGGTAACGTAACGAACGATTACTGTGCCCAACCTAGTTCAAAATATTACATTTTGGAAGGGAGTACAATATGCTAAAAAAAAAAAAAATGACAGTTTCTAAAAAGATTAATAGCAGAAAGGTCGTCATTTTACTTACTTTTAGCGAGCATCCTCTTTATGATCCTCAACTGGTCTAGCTCCCTCAGTTTGAGGTCTGACCACCTCTTTCTGAGCTGCTCATTTGAGCGTTTCACCCCGAACTTCGCCCTCAGACTCTTCACAACTTTAGTGAGGATTTTGGCCTTCCTTCTATTTGGTTTGATATACGGCCCATGCTTGGCATCATAATCAGCCTTGACCAAGATGTCCACCATCTCCGCCATCTCCGCAAAAGACATATTCGATGCCTTGAATCTCCTCCTTGATCGTGACGTGTCCTCGGTCTCCGGGCTTGTCTCTTCGCTAGTTGCGGAATTATCAGACACCTGCTGTAACTCCGCCATATCTGTCTGCGCGCCGAAAGAGAAGGGGCGGGGAAAAGATGTTAGTTAGAACGTCATGGGCGGGCGACGTGTGCGGAGCGACGTGTTCGAATTTGGACGCATGCGTGGTGTGTATATAGCAAACACACATGTGACTATAGTACGTTCGGTGTGCGGAGAGAGGAGTTCAAGTGACGGACGTGCGAACGAAGGTATGTGATTTTGTGAGACTTGTAAAAATTGTTGGCCTATACTGTCTTGAGATTGGTGGAGGATATATATGGTGACTAGGATGTGAAGGAGGTTAGACTGTTTGCCTCACATTATTTAAATATAATTTATTTTACTTGCAGATACAATATGAATGTCTTTATTAGCGACAAAGAGTTCCTGGCGGAATTTATTGACCGGGTAAGGGAGCTGCCGGCTCTGTGGGAGACCAAAAACCCCATCCATAAAAAAAAAGGGGTGAGAAAAGCAGCGCTGGAGAAGCTGCTCCCATTTGTGCATACCAAGGTGCCCACAGCCACAGCAAAACAAGTGGACACTAAAATTGGGAGCTTGAGAGGTACCTACAGGACTGAACGCTCTAAGGTGCTGGCTTCTCAGAGGTCAGGAGCAGCAGCAGATGATGTTTATGTCCCGATTTTGTGGTACTACAGCAGGATGTCCTTCCTGGATGACCACATTGAGCCAAGGCCATCACTCTCCACTCTTCCCCCCAGACTTCCCTGCAGCCAACCTGAGCCTTCTCTGGAGCAAGAGGAGGCAGCCATCCTGGATGATCCTGATTTGTCCATCTGGAGCCAGGTATAGTATTAACTGAAAATGTAGTGGGATAAAATTAATGTTTCCCAAATATGTCAGGATGAGAAACATACATTATTTTGTATTACACAAGTGAAATCATGATCTGTAGACATTATTCTGCACTTAATTGTGTGGTAAATAGTCAAGCTGATGTAGTGGTAAATTTAAAGCAAGGATTTATGCATTTACATTCTAATTGCTTCCATCAGGATTACAAAGTTTGATGCAAAGATTAAACCAACATATTAAACTATGTTTCTTTTTCATACACAGGATGAAATCAGCCAGGAGGAGGGTCTGGAAACTGTCAGGCAGGAGGAGGAAGGGCCCAGTGGCAGCCAGGAGGTGGCAGGGCCCAGTACCAGCCAGGAGGTGGCAGGGCCCAGTGGCAGCCAGGAGGTGGCAGGGCCCAGTGGCAGCCAGGAGGTGGCAGGGCCCAGTGGCAGCCAGGAGGTGGCAGGGCCCAGTGGCAGACAGGAGGTGGCAGGGCAAAGGAGAAGCACCAGATCCCAGGTGCCTCCCATCAGGCTTCACAAAAGAGGCAGGAGGGACAGGACCACCAGTGAGGCAGCAATGGCCCTTATTAAAGAGGCCCATGCCACCCTCAAGGAGCCCACATCCCCTGAAGAGGCCATTGCCGGCCTAGTGGAGGCTAAGTTCAAGGTGATGAGCATGGAGCAACGCCTCCTATGCGAACCCCTGCTCATCACCTTGCTCAACAAGGGGGTGATGGAGCAAATTACCCCCAATACCGCCATATGTGAGGTGGCCCAACTGACCCAACCTCAACCTCCACCTTCCTCTTCTGCCCCACCCCCTTCTGCTACACCTCCACCTTCTGCCCCACCCCCTTCTGCTACACCTCCACCTTCTGCCCCACCCCCTTCTGCTACACCTCCACCTTCTGCCCCACCCCCTTCTGCTACACCTCCACCTTCTGCCCCACCCCCTTCTGCTACACCTCCACCTTCTGCCCCACCCCCTTCTGCTACACCTCCACCTTCTGCCCCACCCTCTTCTGCTACACCTCCACCTTCTGCCCCACCCCCTTCTGCTACACCTCCACCTTCTTCTTCTGCCCCACCCCCTTCTGCTACACCTCCACCTCCTCCTCCTGACAGGAGTACCCCTCCAGTGGGCCAGCCTCCAGCTAAACGAAGAAGGAAGGCTGCAGGAAAGGCTGCAGGAAAGGCTTCAGGAAAGGCTGCAGGAAAGGTTGCCAGGAAGAAGAGGAAGTGATGGCCTTGCTTCATTGTGGTCGCACTGGTCGGACAGAAGGCAGCCTGTTGTAGTACCACACACTTGGGACATATATCTCACCTGCTGCTGTTCCTGACCTCTGGGAGGCCAGCATCAGATTGTGTTCTGAAATGTGGGCCTTCTCAAGCTCCCAATTTTAGTGTCCACACAGGGTTGCTGTGTGCTCTGGGGTCCCTGGGATGCACAAATGGCAGCAGCTTCTCCAGCGCTGCCTTCTCTTTATTTAATTTATAAACATGAATAAATGTGTTTTTTGTTTAAGTTCATACTTGACTATGTGTATTTTTAAATAAAAAAAAACAAGCTTTGGAGTAAGCAGATACATTTGACTGACAATAAAAGGCACAGATATCACCCCCCCAAAAGAATAACTAAATCTGATTAGCTCAAAAACATGGTGTGAAATTTTAAAAATATAGATTAGAAAATTAAATGGGAGATCGCTATCAAAACATTGAGAAATTATAATTAACATCATTTTGAAAAATCTAACCATTTAAATTATTCCTAAAAACTTGCACGATATAATACACATAAATCTTATAAAGAGCAGCATGAAAAAGGTTAAAAATAAGGCAGAACTCTGTGTGAATATCAGCAGCAAAAGAAGGTCTCTCGTTTTGATTAATGTAACATTCTAACGAAGAATTCAATGCAGAACATTTAAACGATGAAATATTTATGAGCGTGACGAATGTGCTCTCTCCATTATGAAGGCTTGTTTTACCAGAAGATGCGCTCCCGTCTCATAGTTGCTTGTGAGCATGCGCGCTTTTGGAAGAGTCGTAAAAGCATACACACGAACCATTTTCTCGTCACAAAACAGGCCGACGAGAAACACGACGAGGAAATCTGGAATCCTGACGAGAAAATAGAGAGCAGGTTCTCTATTTTCTCGTCGAGATTCTCGTCAAGTTTCTCGTCGTAAAACCATACACACGAACGTTTTTCTAGACAAAAAAACTCTCGCGGCACTTTTCTTGACTGTTTTGGACGAGAAAATCGGTCGTGTGTACGAGGCCTAAGACATATTAATTCTGAGACCTGAAAGAGTCGAAAACTTATTAAGCAATGAGCAAACCTCCGGTAAAGAAGACCGTGGAGAAGTGACAAAAAGTAAAAGGTCATCTGCGAATAAGGCACATTTATGGGTATCTTGACCACATTGCACCCCCCTGATATTCGGATTACTACGAATGGCAATGGCTAAAGATTCGATCATAATAGCGAATATCAGGGGGGATAGGGGGCAACCCTGACGTGTACCTCTTCCAATCTGAATAGGGTCGGAAAAAATTCCTTGCATTCTGATTCTGGCCTTAGGATTAGAATAAAGGGCTTCTAAAATTCCTAACATATTCTGTCCAAATCCCCAGCATTTAAGTACAGCGAATAGATATGTCCACGACACCGAATCGAATGCCTTCTGGAGGTCCAGTGACAGTAACATACCCTCCTGTTTATGACCTCCCTCCCAATTAGATTGTAGGATTGATACTAGGTCAACCGCTCTTCGCACCTGATCAGGACCTTGCCTACCGGGTATAAAACCGACCTGGTCTTTGTGAATATAAGATCCTATAAAAGAAGCAAGTCTGTTCGCTAATATCTTGGTTAATATTTTAAGATCATTATTGATTAAGGAGATTGGTCTGTAGTTTTCTATTTGACTAGTATCTTTATCCGGTTTTGGGATCACAGAAATATAAGCCATATTTAGTTGATTATCTATCGGGGAACCTTTAGACATAAAATTAAAAAGTCTAGTTAGGTAAGGAGTTAGGATCTCTGAAAATGTTTTGTAATATGGTGTGGAAAAACCATCAGGTCCAGGAGCTGTTCCCCCCTTTAAAGCTTTTATGACATCTGAAACCTCTTCATTTGAAATAGGAGCATCCAATTCCTCTTTATGAGTTTCTGTTAATTTCGGAATATGTAATTTATCCAAGAATTCCTCTAACTCGGTAGAGACAGAGAGATTTTCAGCCATATATAACTTAGAATAAAAATCCTGGAATGCCTTAATAATATGTTGAGAATTCATGGTAAAAGAGCCATCTGCCTGTTTAATCTTTGGGAGAGCTTGTGAACGGAATCTGGGTGAAAGTTTACGTGCCAACATAGGACCCAACTTGTCTCTCATCTGGTAATATTTTGCCCCAGACCATTTAATGGATTTTTCAGCCTTCGCTGTTAGAGCCAAGTTAAGAGCTACTCGTGCTGCATCCAGTGTGGATATAGATACACTAGAAGGACTTCTCTTATGTTTTTTGCACAACTCAGCGAACTCTTTCTCCAATCTCTCAATCTCGACCACCCTCTCTCTCTTCTTTCTGGCCGCTATTTGGATCAACTTGCCTCTAATAGTAACCTTATGAGCTGCCCATAAAGTTTCTGGAGAGACCTCCCCTCCATCATTAAAGTAAAAATAATCCTTCAAAGCTCCCTGAATTTCCGCCACTACTGCGGGATCCTTCAATAAAGACTGATTGAGAGTCCAATGTGAGGTCTGTGTACTAGGGATATCCCTTCTAATAGCCAATAGAATCATCGAATGGTCTGACCAAGCAGCTTCCACTATAGAAGAAGAAAGAGCTAGTGGAATATGGTGAGTAGAGATCCAAATGTGGTCAATACGGGAATAGGACTGGTGCGGATTAGAGTAGTGTGTAAAATCTCGTTTTTTTGGATGGAATTCCCTCCATATATCCGTCAATCTAGATTGAAAGATTAATCGAGCAATTTGAACACTTGTTTTATTGGGCCTAACAACTTGTGATCTTAAGGGTTTGGATTTGTCCAGACTAGAATCAAAAGCTGTGTTAGAGTCCCCCCCCCCCATAACTATGATCCCCTCCATAGACGGTCCAAGTGACTGGAACAATTGTTTAAAAAACTGTTTTTGTCCTCTGTTAGGGGCGTAGTAAGATATAAAGGTATATAGCTTATTATCGATAGTTCCCTTGACCAATAGGAACCTTCCCTCCTGGTCTCTGAGTTCCAACTCAAGATTGAATTTGCAATTCTTAGAAAACAATATTGCCACTCCCTTGGTCTTATCTTCAGCCTTAGACAAGTAAAAAACTGGAAAATGGGCATGAAGAAACAATGGGGTGTACCGCTGAGGGAAATGGGTCTCTTGTAAGAGTACTACATCAATATGACGGGATCTATAGGCTTGGAGGGCTTTCCTTCTTTTGACTGGGGAATTTAATCCCTGGGTGTTGTGAGACACAACACGAAGGGGTAAAGAGTTAGTGTTAGTGCCGGCCATGGAGCAAAAGGGGGAGAACTCCAAATAACCCACAGCCACCTACCTTCCTCCAGGAAGAACCAAGGGCATATAATGAAAGGTCTTTCACTATGTTAGGGGAGGATATACATAGCATCACTTCACAGGTAAATCTCAATGACATGTAGGCTGAAAAAGAAAAAAAAGTTAGAATGAAAGAAGAAGAGTAAAAAGAATATTCAAATAAAAATAATATCAGTTGTAAAACGCAGTGTAACGAAAGGCCTATAAGCGGCCCAGAATGGGAGGAGGGGTATGGCTCCCTCCCCTCATTCAGAAAAAAATAAGTAGTATAGCCCAGATGTAGGGCTATATACCTACCCCTCAGCATGGTTTACAACCAAACTGAGTGGTAGGTGGAGGCACAATGCAGCAGCACCAGCCAGTGACAGCACTCAAACTAACGATGTAATATTAAATGAACGGAACCAAACATCCCTGGATTTCCAATATAGTAGCAATTAAGAATAGTTTAACTATTAGATTTTTTCTAAACAAGAGAGAAGAAGAAAAAAAAAAAACATTATCTATTGAAAATTTAGCAACAGAACTATGTGTGGGAAAAAAAAAAAAAAAAAACCTATTATCTATTGAAAATTTAGCAACAGAACTATGTGTGGGAAAAAAAAAAAAAAAACATTATCTATTGAAAATTTAGCAACAGAACTATGTGTGGAAAAAAAAAAAAAAAAAAAAATTATAAAATAAAATAAAAAAATTAACCCCCATTGTCTATTGGCAGTTTAGCAACAGAACTATGTGTCAAAAAGAGTTGCACAGGAAATCCAAGAGTCAATGTAATGAATTGTGTTTCCTCCCAAGGAACCTACAGGGGGGAAGAAAAAGATGAAATACAGTAAAGTCATGTAAATCCTCTTCATGGGGGGATGTTATCCTTTACTCTCTTAATTTTGGACATCTCCCAAAGTGGCGCAGTCGGGCTCGGAGGCGATTGGCGTTTAGATGACCCCTGCATAGAGGGAGAGGTATCCATATTTGAATCCAGCGTAATGAGTCTCAAGTCAAGTAACAGGCGTTCTCCTTCTGGGAAATTGTGAAAAACATGTTGCTTCCCATTGTACGTAAATTTCAGGGCAAAAGGGAATGCCCACCGGTATTTAATATCCTTTTTGGTCAGGGCTGCAAGGAGGGGTTTCAAAGATCTCCTCTTTTGGATGGTGTATGGGGATATGTCAGAAAAGATTTGAATAGAAGCACCTTGGAACTGTATCTGATCTTGTTGGCGGGATATTTTCAGCACTTCTTCCTTGACAGAATAAAAGTGGGGTTTTACTATAATGTCCCGTGGAGAGCCATCTTTCCTGAGGGGTCCCAAGGATCTATGCGCTCTATCCAATTCCAGTTTATTAGCTGGAATCGAAGGGAGTAAATTTTTTATAAAATCTTTCACAGTTGTATGAACATCAGTGATTGATTCAGGCAGTCCTCTAATGCGAAAGTTTTCCCTTCTTGAACGATTCTCGAGGTCGTCTATTCTGGCTTGAGCGGTATCAAGCTGATCCTGCAAGAACTGCAAGTGCTCAGAATTTTGGTTTGTCTTAGTTATAGTAAAATCCAACTTATGTTCAATATGCTCTATTCTGCTTCCCAGGTTCTGAAAGTCTGCTTTAATTTCCCCTGTGATCCTATCAGCATTTAAAGCTAACCTTTTGTCCAGCATATCAGAAATCCTGTTAAAAAGTTCAGTCATATTAAAAGACATATCAGGAGCCTGTTAAGGATGTGTATTGAGAGAGCCTATGTGAGGTAAATTCACTTCATGAGGTGGATGACCCTCAGATCCCACATAGTTCTCCTTTAGGTTTAATTTAAGCTCAGAAGGTTGTAAGGTAGCAGAGGAGTCTAAGCTCAATGACTGTGAGCTAAATGGGAGAGTTGCAGGCTGAATAACTTGCCTGCTAGTTGAGGAGACATCATTAGCAGTCTGTATCTTATTCTGAGGTGCGGCAGCCATTTTGGATTTCTCCCGTTTTTCAGAGAGCTTGTAGTTCTGTTTCTGCGCTTTTTTATATGCCTTACCTGGCATAGGTAGGTGCCTGGCACTATTCGCTGCCTTTCCCTGTAGTTTTTAACCGCAATGTGGCTTCTTTTTCCGCCGCTATTAGCGCTGTTTAGCTGGTGCTGAGCAGAGCTCCGGTCCTAAGCCTCTATCACAGGAGTCCCCACCCACTCCTCCTACTGATAATTATTTCAATCAATGACTGTTTATTAGCTAATTTTATTATAGGAAATTTGTAGTTTAGCTTTGGTGGTCTCCCAACTTAACATACAGCGTTTCTTCTGCCCTCTTAATGAACTTACAAGTGCACATACCAAATAGAACCTTTCATTTTAAAAAATACCTTTGTTTTATCTAGTATGCTGGTTATGTTGGCATCATGTTGTCCCTTAAACAACATTTTCTGCCAAAAAAAGTTGTAAAGCATCTGTAATAAAGCTAGCAATTATTTTCTTCAGGGCTCTGGTGACACAGAGATTTGTATGCAAGACACACAAGATGAAATAAACGAGGATTATCCAAATCTTGAAGAAGTAAGTAAAGCTGAATAGTGAATTGGGGTATTGTTTAATTTAATCTCAATAAAATCAGTTTCCATATGCTTCTCTTGTTATCCAAACCTAAACACACACACAATTTATGACTGTTTGTCTTAAAGTTCACCTTTTTTTCCCCCTAAAATCCACCTCCCCTATGTACTAATATACCATTAATATAAAGTGTATAGTGACAATCAGCGCCTGAATAACTTCCTAAAGTGCAATGTGCATAAAACAATTATAAATCACTACAGCTGCTAAACACTCTCAGTGATTCACCACACCAAAGTACCAAATTGCTCTCTTATAGTGCAGCGCTGTGCAACCAGTGAATTGTAGCATAAATCAACAAATCTATAAAAAATCTAAAAAACACCCCCCGCAATACTTTCATATATTAGTGCATGATACAAGCATAAATTTGCAACCAGTTCATATAAAACTTCAATGTTGATATAAGGTCAGTTCATATATATCAATATGTATATACATCCATCGCTGTGCTCATCCGTCCTTACTGGGATCTATTATGTGTGCACACCATCACCAGCCAAATTGCCTGCTCACCTCACAGATGAGTTAAAAAACTCATATAATGGTCTCTCCTTTGCTCCACCACGATCTCAATCTTCCACGCCAAATCAGCTGATCCTCCTACTCTCTCTCAGCTGTGTACCCGTGCTGATAACTCCAAATGGATAGAGAAAATTCTCACTCCTTCACTCCCCGCCTGCAGCTCAGCTCCGCTTCTCTCAGTTCCGTTGTTAACATGTAATCACTAATCACAAAACCAGACGCCATAGTGCTCTCTGCTAACTAATGTTTATTAAAATAGCCCCAAATTAAGGCACACCTGCAGGATAAATACTTTAAAACAGCATAAACATGGATAGATTCGTCTGCTCACTCACCACTGGCATACACTCACGGAGGCTGCGTGATGTCACGGGCTCGGCTCTTTCCCTCTATACACGTGTCGCCCTCTGATTGGGCTTCCTCAGTTGATGTCAGTACATCTACTGAGGAAGCCCAATCAGAGGACGATGCATGTATAGTGGGGAGTAGCCGAGCTTGGACCCGCTTCCTGATTGGCCGGGAGGAGAATCATGAAGACAATAGCGAATATTAATTTGCTATTGTCATACAACTGGGTGGGCTCAGGGCGCAGTGCCTTGCGCCCCGAGCCCACCCTTTTTTAAAGCCTCAGGCTCTAATTATGTGCTTAACAAAAAAACTCCATTGAAATCCATGCGCATGGCGCCATGCATGTAGATTAGGGGCCCTAATAGAGCTGCATCCACTGGTGGGTCCTCCTATTATATAGTTTTGGTAAATCTAAAGGAGATTGTACAGAGATTGTACAATCAGATTGTATAGTGTATGGCCACATTTATACAACTAAAATTACATAGTTGCGCTTTCAGTGTCATTAATTGTTAATGGCACACCAAACACAGAAGCAAACACACATTTTGCTACATTAAAAAAAAAAGTGACAAATGCAGTAAAAAAAAAATGCAAAAATGTCCCACAAGCTACTTTGCCAGGTGTAGCGTAGTCCATTGAAAGCAACAGGCTGCCCTATGTGTGTCACCGGAAAAATGAACCAAAAAACATGCGTTCCCACTACTCTAGGTGTGAATGAGGCTTGAAAGTGAAATTGGTGCATTTACACAAGAACAAAAAGGGTCCATTCACATTTGTGTGTTTCCAAACGCATGGCAAACTGCACAGAAAATACACGCTTTGCCATGTGTTTCAGAAATGCTGCAAATATACATCGTGTTTGTGTTGTCATTACATATTAAAGGCTCCCCACTCAAGTGCAACAAAGGCACCACACTCCACTCCAAAAAAGTTCTGGGACAATTGTTGCGCGTAGGGCAGCCCATTCACGTGAATAAGCTGCCCTACCCGTGATGAGCGAAAACGCATTTGACACATTTTTTTGGTGAATGGGTAGGGGTAAAATGTACCCGATACCCATTCACATAGGGGGGCAACATCTGGGGGCCCACTTGTTAAAGGGGGCTTCCAGATTCCGATAAGCCCCCCCGCCCACAGACCCCCACAGCCACCAGGCAAGGGTTGTGGGGACGAGGCCCTTGTCCCCATCAACATGGGGACAAGGTGCTTTGGGGGGACCCCAAACCACCCTCCCCATGTTGAGGGCATGTGGCCTGGTATAGTTCAGGAGGGGTGGTGCTCGCTTTCCCCCTATCCTGTCCTCCAGGCTGCATGCTCGAATAAGGGTCTGGTATGGATTTTGGGGGGGGAACCCACGCCAATTCTTTCCTTGATTTTTTTTTATCTATATTGCAGGGAGTCGGCAATAAATTACAGCCGTGAGCAATTTAAAATGACATTTTTTCCTTTGGAAATTTAATTTTGCTGTGGCACAGTAATACACATCACAGAGATGCGTCAATTTACAGGGAGGCTAAGGGGACCCTCCAGGCATGATTTTTAAAGGAATATTTTATTTTTATTGTTTCACTTTAAGCATTATTAAAATCACTGCTCCTGAAAAAACGGTTGTTTTAAAAACTTTTTTTTGCATTGATACATGTCCCCTGGGGCAGTACCCGGGTCCCCATACACTTTTTATGACAATAACTTGCATATAAGCCTTTAACTTCTTCAGATCCGCGCTATAGCCGAATGACGGCTACAGCGCAGACCTATTTTGCCAGGAGGGCATCAATAGATGTTCTCCCGTACTCAAGCGGCCTGCATGCCCCCTGCAGGGCGCGCGTGGTGCGCTCTCTGATCAGCGAGTCTATGAGACTCGCTGGATCACAGATCGGAGTAAGGGGTCGATCAGCCAATAACAGCTGATCATTTGATGTAAACAGAGCCGGTAATCGGCTATTTTTTCACCTCGCGCTGATAACGTGAGGAGAAAAAAAAAACGTTCACCGGCGGCTGTCAGAGAGACATCGGTCCCGATCAAGGAGAGCTGCCGCCAGCTCATCTGTACCCACCTGTGCCACCTGCCAGTGCACAACAGTGCCACCTACCAGTGCCCACCAGTGCCACCTACCAGTGCCCACAGTGTCACCCATCAGTGCCCACAGTGCCAGCTATCAGTGTCACCAATCAGTGCCTCATCAGCAGTGCTGCCCATCAGTGTCACATCAGTGCCATCCCATGCCGCCTTATCTGCTGCCCATCAGTGTCACATCAGTGCCCATAAGTACCGCCTTATCTGTGCCTATCAGCGCTGCCTTATCTTTGCCTATCAGTGCCCATCAGTGCAGCCTATCAGTGCCCACCAGTGCACATCAGTGCCGCCTCATCAGCACATATCAATGAAGGGGAAAAATTACCTGTTTGCAAAATTTTATAAAAAACTATGAAACATGATTTTTTGTTTTCAAAATTTTGTTTGTTTAGCAAAAAATAAAAACCCCAGCAGTGATTAAATACCACCAAAAGAAAGCTCTATTTGTGTAAAAAAATTTATAAAAATGTCATTTGGATACAGTGTTGTATGACCGCGCAATTGTCATTCTTATGCCGAGTACACACGTTCGGACATTCCGACAACAAAATCCTGGATTTTTTACAGTCGGATGTTGGCTCAAACTTGTCTTGCATACACACGGTCGCACAAATGTTGTCGGAAATTCCGAACGTCAAGAACGCGGTGACGTACGACGAGCCGAGAAAAATGAAGTTTAATAGCTTGATTCCGAGCATGCGTGGATTTTTGTGCGTCGGAATTGTCTACGCACGCTCTGAATTTTCGGATTTTGGGGCCATATATAGCCGGGGACAGATCATCTCTTCCTCTCTGCTGGCTATCACTTCCAAGGCATCACTTTCTACACATTGCACTCCCACATGTCCAGGTAAATGGGGCACTCACATTTCTCCACACACACACACATACACTCACACTAATTCTCATACACATACATTACACCTCACATTTGCATACACACATATACTGACACTCACACACACATATACACATTTACACATGTGCACACACACCTTTGCATATTCCAGCTCACTACATTTACCCTCTAGTCACCGGTGCATTATTTTTGTATAGATATGCTCTCCTATATGCATTTGATATGCATATAAATCAACTCATTCATTACTTTCACTACACTGCCACACCACATTTCTCTCAACATTTTTTCTTATTTTCAAATTTTTTCCACCTTTCATCATATGTTCATCATATCTTCAGACAATTTTTTATTTCTTATTATTGTCATTTCTATATATAATTATTATAATATTTTTTTCATCATTTTTTATTTTTACATATACTTCTCACACATTTTTTCTTATATTCATTCTTATCTACAATTTTTCCTTTTTTTTAAACTCAAGTTTATTGAGGATTTTACATATGTAACAGGTAATAAAACAAACATTGAATAATGTACAGTTATACAGGCGGCAGTCAAGTCATTACATCAATGGAGGGTCTACCTAGTGTTGGGAGTCAGCTAAGTGGAAGGTCATTCATGGGGGGTATGCAGTTAGGGTGTTTAAGCCAAATGTCCCAGTTCTTTTGGAATCTAGGGAGTTGTAAGTATGCTTTTGCGTGCATAAATTCCATTAGGCAATGGTTGTTCAAGAGGGCAGTTATTTCCGTGGTAGTGGGGGGGTTGGTAGATTTCCAAGTCTTGGCAATAGCCAAGAGCATTGCAATGAATACATGGGAGACGATCGTGCGTGAAGAGCGAGGCCAAAGTTCCATGTCTAGGCCTAATAGTACCATTTGCGGTGTTAGGGGCACAGGGTCCGGTAGAATGGAAAGGAGGAGTTTGGAGAGCTTAGTCCACAATGTTGTGATGATTGGGCAGTCCCACCATATGTGAAGTGGGGTCCCTGGGGATCCACAGTTTCTCCAGCAGAGATTGGTTGAGTTTGGGTAGATCCGGGCAAGTTTAGATGGCGTAAGGTACCAGTTGTGGAATAATTTTTGGACAGTTTCCCAGTGGAGGAGACATCTGGAGATTTTTAGAGGTGCTTGTAATGAGAGATGCCATTGTTGGGGAGTGTAGGAACATTGTAGTTTTTGCTCCCATTGTAGCATCGTTGGTGACTTTGAAGTGGGGCCGGTGTCAGTAAGAAGTTTATAGCAAAAGGAGATTCCACGTTGTCGAGATGTTTTGAGGTTGAAGAATGTGGTTATATGCCATGGCAGTAAGTCATCAGTTCATTGTACTTTAGAGAGGATCGAGCGTATCCTGAGGTATATGAAAAAATCTTTGTGTCCAATGTGGTAATCGGTTTGTAGTTTTTGGAAGGACATGAGGGTGGAGCCTTGGTATAGGATTCCAATGTTGGAGATGCCATTGCTAATCCAGTCAGAGACGTTGATGTTGGGTGTGAGAATGTGGAGGGCTTCCATTGGTATTTGCTTGAGCAGGCATAATGGTATACCTCGAGAGGATTGTATGGTGGCTTTCCATATCCTGATGGTAGCATTAATAGTGTCAAGGTATGAGTGAGTCCCTGGATGTTGCAGGAGAAGGGTGCAGAGAGTCAGTTTAGGGTGGGACATTAGTGCTGCTTCTTCTATTTGAAGCCAGGTGGTTTGTTGCATAGCGTTCCACCAGACTCTGGCTTGATCAAGTATAGTTGCTTTGTAATAGGCTATTAAGTCCGACGCTCTTATCCCTCCAGATGTGACTGGCTTGCACATAGTGCTACTCTTGAGATGTGATCGTTTTCCACCCCATATGAAGGTTGTGATAATAGATTGTAGCTGCAGTAGTTGTTGTTTTAGGAAGGGAATCGGCAGAGTCGGGAATGTATATAAGGCATGGGGTAGAAGAAACATTTTGGCGAGGGCAATTCTACCTGCCCAAGAGGCAGTAGTATGTTGAAGGTCTTGTACAGTTTTCTGGAGTTTGGTTACAAGATTAATAAAGTTGGTGGAGCGTAAGTGGGTTGAGGGTTAATTGTATGCCTAAGTACGTGAGTATGGAGTTGGGGGCCCATGAGAAATATGTGTTGTTGGTGATATCAGTTTTGGTGCTTTCGTTTAGTCCTATACCCAGCATGCTGGATTTGGAAAAGTTGATTTTATATACTGAGGCCTTGCTGAATGTGTCTAAAGTGTGATGGAGAGCAGGGAGTGAGTTGGTAGGGTCAGTCAGGGAAATGATGACATCGTCAGCGTACAGGCCTATCATGTGAGTTTTATCTGCAGTCGTTATCCCCGAGATGAGTGGGTTGTGTCTAATGGATTGGGCCAGGGGTTCCATAACAAGGGCGAAGATCAAGGGTGAGAGTGGGCACCCTTGACGCGTCCCATTAGAGATGTGGAAGGGCTCCGAGAGTAGTCCAGAGGTCATTACTCTAGCACTGGGCGAGGAGTAGAGGGAGAGTATAGCTTGCAGGATGGTCCCTGTGAAGCCAAATTTCTGAAGGACTGCCTGCAGGTAGGACCAGTCTACTCGATCGAATGCCTTCTCTGCATCAAGAGAGATGAGCAGAGAAGGCGTTCGGTGGTGTTCCACCCATTGTATCAGGTCTATGAACCTACGGGTACCGTCCGACGCTTGTCTGCCAGCCACAAAACCCACTTGGTCAATATGCACAAGTTGTGGGATGATGTTTTGAAAGTTGCGTGGCCAAGATTTTGGCATATAGCTTGGTGTCTGTGTTTAGCAGGGAGATGGGTCTGTAGCTGGCAGGTTCATTGGCTGGTTTGCCCGATTTTGGAATAGTGACAATAGTGGCTTGGAGGGATTCCGGTGGGATGGAGCCAGTACTAGCGGTGAAGTTGAAGGAGCGGCATAGGTTGGGGGTGAGGAGCTTAGAGAATGTTTTGTAGTACTCATTGCAGAACCCGTCAGGGTCTGGGGCTTTGTGGAGTGGTAGGGTGGCAATGGCTGATTCCACTTCCGTGAGGGAAAATGGGGTGGACAGCTGGTGTAGTTGGTCTTGTGAGAGTGAGGGGAGATGTATGTCCTTGAGAAAGTTAGTAATGTCGGTAGAGGAGGGTGGTGGCGCAAGGTTGGAGCTGGTAAGTTTGTATAGTTTAGAGTAGTAAAGACTAAATTGGTTCGCAATGTCTTTAGGGTTTGTGTGTTTTATGCCGCCGTGGTCGGTAAGGTACGGTATTTTAGTTTGTATGAGTTTGCGTTTAAGCTGTCTAGCTAGGTATGCCCCAGGTTTGCTGTGTTGGGAGTAGGATTGTAGTCGGAGACGTTTAAGGTGGAAATAAAAGTTTGCGTGTAGGTGGTCACTGAGGGCCTTTCTAGCTGTGTGCAGTTCAGGACTGAGTAGAGGGGAAGGTTGAGGTTTGTTGGCTCGCTCTAGCAAGCATATTCGTTCTAGGAGTTTGTTCGTGGTGGCATTGTGTTTTTTTTTCTCATGGGCTCCCAGTTTAATCAGGAGGCCTCGTATGCAGGCCTTGTGGGCATTCCATAGTGTGGTGGGGTTGTCTACTGATCCGGTGTTGGTTGTGAAGTACTGTTGCAGCTCGGATAGGATCTGTTTTTGATATAAGGGATGTGCGATAATGGAGGTGTTGAGCCTCCAAGTGGTGAGGTTTTTATAGGTAGGTGCTGGAAATAGTCTCATTGATATGGGTGTGTGGTCAGACCACGTAATGAGTCCAATTTTAGACTCCTGTACCATTTGCAGGGTATGTTTGTCAGTCAAAAAGAGATCTATCCGAGAGTAAGCATTTTGTGTGTGGGAGAAGAAGGTGTAATCTCTTTCAGTGCCGTGAAGGCATCTCCAGGGGTCGTATAAATCTTCCGAGTGGAGTTGGGAGGAGAGTGAGGTAGAATGTTTACGAGCAGAACTAGAAGTGTCGAGTGAGGTATCAACAATTTGGTTGAAGTCACCACAGATAACTAAGGGGCCCTGTCTGAAAGGTTCCATCTTCTTTAGGACGGTTTTGTAGAAGCGGTGTTGTTTGGTGTTAGGGGAGTAAATGTTAGCTATGGTGATGTTATGATTATTGATAGTGGCGTTCAAGATTATAAATCTACCCTCAGCGTCTATCTCGGTGTGGAACAGCTGGAGGGAGACGGTGGAGCGTATAGCAATCATAACTCCTGCTTTCTTTTTTGCAGAGTTGGCAAAGTAGCAGTGCGGGTACTGTTTATGGGAGCAGGAGGGGGGTTTGGTGGAGGCAAAGTGGGTTTCCTGTACGCATAGTATGTCAGAGGTGAGGGCTAAGGCCTCTTACCACAGTAAATTTCTTTTAAAAGGGGAGTTTAAGCCTTTGGCGTTTATAGAGGTGATAGTGAATGACATTTTGTGAAGTGACTGGTGGGGAGGGATATAGGATTACTGCTGTGAAGTAGTGCGTATAGGTGGAGGTAGACCAGTGATGGTGTTATACATTAAGCAAAATGTAGCTAGCGATTTAAGGTAACCAAGTGAACAGCGTAACAATAGGCACTAACTATGAAAAACAAAAGGTAAAATTCGAAACGTAAAGGATATAAACAAGAAACAACAAAAGAGTATTAAAGTGCGTGGCACTTTCCTTTCACTGGGGGGAAGAGTGAAGATCGTAACAGGTGTTGCGCTCATTAGGGACATCATTGAAGTGTACAATTGCAGGATTGGCATATTAAATGTTTCCGATGGGCACCCGGAGATTGGGGTGAGAGGAGATGGAGGAAGTCTCTATTTGCAAGTGGTGGTAGGAGCATAACGCCTGGGATCCTGGGCGAAGGTTAAGGGTCTCTGGAGTGGGGGTTCAGGGGGAGGTGAGGAGATTAGGCCCCAGTTGAGCATGCGTTTGATTCCATCTTTGGGAGTCAGGATACTGGTGTTCTGGTTTTGGTACGTGACCACTAGTTTAGTAGGGAAGCCCCATTTGTATGGGATTTTGTGCTTCCTAAGAGCAGTGGTGGTCTGGGAGAATTCTCTTCTCTTTTGAGCAATGGCAGCAGAGATGTCTGTGTACAAGGACACTGTAGAGTAGGGGTCGGGCAGCGGAGAGGAGGACCTGGCAGCCGCCATGATCTTTTCTTTCACTTGAAAGAAATGGATGCGTGCTAGAATGTCTCTAGCTACTGAGGCAGGGAGGTGGTTAGGTTTGACAATGCGGTGTGCCCGATCAATAATCATGTCAGTTTGACGCAATTGAGGGTTAAGCGTGAGGAAGAGTTGCTGGATGTAGGGATCAGTTCGGGAGGTTTAACGGATTCCGGTACACCCCTAAATTTAATGTTATTCCTCCTCGAACGATCCTCTAAATCTGCGATTTTGGCATGCAAATAGTTAATCTCGTCAGTGTGCTGATCATGGGCATCCGCCAATTCATTATAGGCCGCAGTGTGCTCAGTGAGTGTTTTTTCAATGTCATCCGTGCGGTCCTCCACTTGATCAATTCTGGAATGCAACATGGAGATGGAGGACCGTAATTCATTCCGCATATCATGCTGCAATGACATCAGCATAAATTTGAGTGTGTGCTCAGATGCTGGCTGGTCAGAGGCAGGTAGTGTGGCTAGGGAGTCAGAACGGGGCACTTCAGGGCCTGTGGTTGCTGGAGGATCCCAGTGCTGTTTTTTTAACTGAGGAGCTTTAGTGGGTGAGAGGGCTGGAGATTGTGCGGCTCTCTTACCTCGATCAGCAGGTGAGGGCTGAGAGGGTTCTGCGTGTGGAGCCGCGCTTTCCATCTCCTCTATGTAAACAGGGTTTTCCTGTGGGCTCCCAGCATCCAGCTGTGAGGGACATGGCGCCGTGCCTGCGCCATCTTCAGCAGTCAGCATGTCGGCTCTCCTGAAGTAGTCTGTGAGACGGCGTGGCTGATACAGGCTGACGGCTCTCCTCCTGGACATACCGATCGGGTGCCCACCGATTCCTCTCCCCTCTGGAGTGTCAGAGAGGGGGGGATATGCGCTGATTAGATGCTGGCAGTCGCTGATTTCCCTCGGCTGAGCGGAGCAGAGATTTCAGGCAGCCATCTTGCTCCGCGGCCAGCCACGCCCCCTACAATTTTTCCTTTTATTCCCACATAGAAGTGGTCAACAATCACACATGCACACATCTCTCTGCGTGATGGTATGCAGCGATTGCATGGTCTGCCTCCCATGGCTCCCCAGGCATCCTGTTCTGTGGATCTCCCGCCTCAACCCCGGTTGGGGCCATCCATGCGGGACCACCTCTTAATTCATCATTCCAACAGTGGCCATAACATACAGGCTATCTTGTAAGTTATACTGATACCTTTTCTTTCTTCTCTCAATTTTGGTTGTGTCTATGGAGAGTAGTGGATCCCCAGAAACCACCTAAATAAATCTTTTTACTCAATTAACTCTAGAATCCCTCTATGCATCTTACTCCTGATGAGCTGCACACGGCCGCGAAATGCGTAGAGTATACATCCATGGATGCTTTTATTATCATGTTTGCATGTCATTAATCATGTTCCCTTATTGATCATGTGTTATTAAATTAATGCTGATTATTATGAATTGCTCTTTTATGATAACATTTCTGTGTCATAAATGTATTTTGGTTACTGTTATTATATAATTATGCTATATTTTAGGGAACCATGACATCTAACCTATTCCATTTACACACCACCATGCCTCATCTAAAGTCCCAATACCACTACTTCTTTCTTTGTTTTTACGAAGCCTACACACGGTCGGAATTTCCAAAAACAAGCTCACATCGAACATTTGTTTTCGGAAATTCCGACCGTGTGTACGCGGCAAAAGTGCGTCAGCGCTAAAAGCTGAAAATTGGTCTGGGCAGGAGAGGGGTTTAAGTGCCCAGTAAGCAAGTGGTTAAGCACTTTTGATTTTTCATGTTCCTGTCCCATAGACTTTAATAGGGTTTGCTTGTTCACACAAATTTTTTGCCTGTTCACATGTTCTGGTGCGAACCAACCCAGCGGGGTGTTTGGCCCATCCCTACCTACCCACAGATGCTCAATAGTGTTTAGGTCTGGAGACATGCCTGGCCAGTCCATCAACTTTACCCTCAGCATCTTTAACAAGGCAGTGGTCGTCTTGGAGGTTATCATGTTGGAATACTGCCATGTGGCCCAATCTCCGAAGGTAGGGGATCATGCTCTGCTTCAGTATGTCACAGTACATGTGTCATGGATATGCAGTAGTGTTTGTCTGTCAGCTTACCTTCCTTCCCATGTGTTCATCTTAGAGGCCTGAGCCCTTTCACCTGGCTTCCTTTATAATCTCCTCCCAGCCAGACTCCACCCCAGGCCCTATCACAGAACACTATATTAACCTGTGCACTGCAAGCCTGCTTTGCTGATCAACGTGTTTGTTAGGCATTGTGTGTTTGGGTTCCTGCCTGCCGTGTGCTACGTCTGTCTCTCTGTTACGTTATTGGCTTGTCCCCGACTATCCCTGTCTGCTCGTGACCCTTGACCTTCGGCTCGTTCTTTCGTTATCCTTGTCTGCTTGTGGCCCCTGACCTTCAGCTTGTTATTCGGTTCTCTCATATCTTGTGCTGCTGCTTCCCCTCTTTTCCCCTTATCCTACGGGGCGTGAGCTAGGAAACTCCAGGGGCCGCGACCTGGTCCCAGCCTGCAGCATAACATCCTCACCACTAGAGGCCCTGGAGAAGACCTGCTGGGTCTTAGACTCCGCGCCCTGGGGAATCTTGGCTCTAGCTTCCGTTAGGATCCCAGTTGTGCTCCTCTGGTCCCGCTTTCCACAACCACCCAGTTTCCTATCCGCAGCAGTCAGCCATAGGGTTCACTACCTTGCGGTGCACTCCTGTCCCCCTACGGTGTGCATCTGTCACCTGGCCACAGGTGACCTTGACAGTTTGATCAGCCATGAACCCGGCTGACATCCCGTTACCCGTGGATGATCCGTTGCAGGGCATAGTTTGCAGACTTGAAACCCAGGAATCGAATCAGACTCAGGTGATGCGATTCCTCCAGGATCTGGCTTCTCGCTTTGAGCAGCTCCAGGCCTCCTTGGGAACCCTGAATCCGCAACCTCAAATACAACCAGCGGCTGCACCTATTGCACCAGTCGCAGCCACACACTCACTACAACTGCCAGCTCCGTCCCGTTTCTCTGGGGACTCCAAGGCTTGCAGGGGGTTCCTTAGCCAATGCACAATTCATTTTGAGCTCCAGCCCCAAAACTTCCTGTCTGATCGGGCTAAGGTAGCCTATATCATTTCCCTCCTCTCTGGTGAAGCTTTAGCCTGGGCAGCCCCTCTGTGGGAACTGAATGATCCAGTGGTTTCTAGCCTGTCTGGCTTCTTGAAACTTTTTCGGAATATCTTCGAAGAACTGGCTCGTGTCTCTTCAGCGGCCAGCGCCCTTTTACGTCTCTGCCAAGAGTCTGCTTCTGTGGGACAGTATGCCCTTCATGTCCGCATACTGTCGGCTGAGTTGAGCTGGAACAATGAGGCCTTAGTCGCAACCTTTTTGCATGGCCTGTCTGATAGAGTGAAGGATGAATTAGCAGGAAGAACCATCCCCACTGATCTGGCCGGCGTTATCTCCTTGTGTAACCAGATCGATATTCGCTTTCAGGAGAGGACCTTAGAAAAGCAACGCCAGCACTCCTTGGTTCTTAGTCAGCCTGAGCTCCCCTCTCTTCGACCCGTAGAGCATCTCCTACCAGCTGAGGAACCCATGCAGCTGGGTCGGACCAGGCTATCCCCCGAGGAACGTGCTAGGCGCAGAACTCTTGGTCTGTGTCTTTACTGTGGGGGCAAAGGTCATTTTCGTGACACTTGCTCTCTTTGTCCAGAAAAACGTTCGGGTCCACTTCATCTGGAAAGTGGAGTATTGGACCCAGAAATATCACCTTCCCCTTCTCGTCTTCTGCTTTCTGTGTTCCTTCATGTTGGTGCTTCTTCTCATTCGGTCTCAGCATATCTGGATTCCGGAGCCGCTGGTAATTTTATGGACTGGGAAATCGCATCGTCCATGAGACTTACTCTTTTGCCCCTCACCACACCATTGGTGGTCTTGGCGATTGATGGTACTGTTCTCCCAGGGGGACCTATCCTCTTCCAGAACCTCCCTGTTAAGATGTCGGTAGGGACACTCCACCAGGAGTGGATATCCTTCCTTATCTTACCCAAGGCCTCAACGCCTATAATTTTGGGTCTCCCATGGTTACAGCTCCATTCTCCTCATGTGGACTGGACTACTGGACAGATCCTGGCTTGGGGTCCCTCCTGTTCCTCGTCCTGCCTACCCAAGGTTGCCCCCTGTGAATCTGAGCCGGTCATTCATTCCAGGTTGCATAACCATTTACATTTCTCTGTCCCTAATCACCCTTGGACGCACAGCCAGGCTAGCTTGTCTACAAGTCCTGCAGTCGCTACGTCTTGCGATGCGATTCAGGTAGTCGCTACACCTGACTCAGCTATTCACTCTGCCTCTGTACTAGTTATGCCAGTCCAGCCCATGCCCAGTGAGCCTCCTACTTTTTCTTGTTCGGGACATTCTGCTTTGTCCTTCAGCTATTCAGTTTGACTCCGGCGACATGTCACCTTCTAACCAACCTGACTTCAGGGTTCCACTGACATCTGCCCAGTCTGATGGTCCTGTGCAAGATGACCAGTTCCCCTTTAAGGGTCTAGGGGACCCTCCTCAGATTCCTGTTGATCCTCTCATGCCCTTGCTTATTCCTAGAGAGCATTTGGTCCTCAATAGATCTTCTTGTCATCTCCCTACCTCGTTTTCGGTGTCTGAGGATAATCTTAAGTACGAGGTTAGACAAGTTCTGGATTCTCGGCTCTGCAGAGGCATTCTTCAGTACCTTGTGCATTGGAGAGGTTTTGGTCCTGAGGAGGCGTCTTGGATCGCTGCATCTGATGTCGCTGCACCTCATCTGTTGAGAAGGTTTCATCAGAGATTTCCCTTTAAGCCTGGGCCCAGGCGGGGGAGGGCCCATAAGAGGGAGGGTACTGTCATGGATATGCAGTAGTGTTTGTCTGTCAGCTTACCTTCCTTCCCATGTGTTCATCTTAGAGGCCTGAGCCCTTTCACCTGGCTTCCTTTATAATCTCCTCCCAGCCAGACTCCACCCCAGGCCCTATCACAGAACACTATATTAACCTGTGCACTGCAAGCCTGCTTTGCTGATCAACGTGTTTGTTAGGCATTGTGTGTTTGGGTTCCTGCCTGCCGTGTGCTACGTCTGTCTCTCTGTTACGTTATTGGCTTGTCCCCGACTATCCCTGTCTGCTCGTGACCCTTGACCTTCGGCTCGTTCTTTCGTTATCCTTGTATGCTTGTGGCCCCTGACCTTCAGCTTGTTATTCGGTTCTCTCATATCTTGTGCTGCTGCTTCCCCTCTTTTCCCCTTATCCTACGGGGCGTGAGCTAGGAAACTCCAGGGGCCGCGACCTGGTCCCAGCCTGCAGCATAACATCCTCACCACTAGAGGCCCTGGAGAAGACCTGCTGGGTCTTAGACTCCGCGCCCTGGGGAATCTTGGCTCTAGCTTCCGTTAGGATCCCGGTTGTGCTCCTCTGGTCCCGCTTTCCACAACCACCCTGTTTCCTATCCGCAGCAGTCAGCCATAGGGTTCACTACCTTGCGGTGCACTCCTGTCCCCCTACGGTGTGCATCTGTCACCTGGCCACAGGTGACCTTGACAACATGTTGGCATTCATGGTTCCCTCAATGAACTGTAGCTCCCCAGTGCAGGCAGCACTCATGCATCCCCAGACCCCGACACACCCACCACAATGCTTGACTGTAGGCAAGACACTTATCTTTGTACTCCTCACCTGGTTGCTGCCACACACACTTGACACCATCTGAACCAAATAAGTTTATCTTGGTCTCATCAGACCTCAGGACATGGTTCCAGTAATCCATGTCCTTAGTCTGCTTGTCTTCAGCAAACTGTTTGCAGGTTTTTTTGTGCATCATCTTTGGAAGAGGCTTCCTTCTGGGACGACAGCCATGCAGACCAATGTGATGTAAGGTGTGGCGTATGATCTGAGCACTGACAGGCTGACCCCCCACCCCTTCAACCTCTGCAGCAATGCTGGCAGCACTCATATGTCTATTTCTCAAAGACAACCATTGGAGAGGATGCTAAGCACATGCACTCAACTTCTTTGGTCGACCATGGCGAGGTCTGTTCTGAGTGGAACCTGTCCTGTTAAACCGCTGTATGGTCTTGGCCACCATGCTGCAGCTCAGTTATAGGGTCTTGTCAAACTTATTATAGCCTAGGCCAGTGATGCTCATGCACTCTGCAGTGTAGTTGAGCATCATGGGAAATGTAGTTCCAAAACATCTGGGGTGCCAAGGTTCGCCATCCCTGGCCTAGGCCATCTTTATGTAGAGCAACAATTCTTTTTTTCAGATCCTCAGAGAGTTCTTTGCCATGAGGTGCCATGTTGAACTTCCAGGGACCAGTATGAGAGAGTGAGAGCGATAACACCAAATTTAACACACATGACGCTGGGGAGGGAAAATGGATAATTGGGCCCAATTTAGAAATTTTTACTTAGGGGTGTACTCACTTTTGTTGCCAGAGGTTTAGACATTAATGGCTGTGTGTTGAAGTATTTTGAGGGGACAGCAAATTTACACTGTTCTACAAGCTGTACACTCATTACTTTACATTGTAGCAAAGTGTCATTTCTTCAGTGTTGTCACATGAAAAGATATAATAAAATATTTACAAAAATGTGAGGGGTGTACTCACTTTTGTGAGATACTGTATATACAGTTCGGTCCATATATATTTGGATACAGGCACAATTTTCCTACTTTTGGCTCTGTATGCCACCAGAAAAAAAATTGAGAAGATTGCAGACTTTCAGCTTTAATTTAAGGGGTTGAACATAAATATCAAGTACTGTAATGTCCTTATCTCTCCACCGGGACTCCTGTAATATTCTTATCTCTCCACCGGGGCTCCGAGATCTCAACCAACTCCGTCACAGTCCGATGACTCACAGCGACATCACCCGGCTTCACCTCTTCTCCCTACTTAAACACCCTTTGCTTGGTGTTCGTGCTAGGAACCTGACACCAGGTAAATAGCTCCAGCAGCTGATGACCGTCTTCCCTCACTATTGGGCTGGATAGAGCCCCTACTTCCATCTCACTATTGGGCCAGATAGAGCCCCTACTTCCATCTCACTATTGGGCCGGATAGAGCCCCGACTTCCATCTCACTATTGGGCCGGATTGAGCCTGGCTGCCTCATCACTATTGGGCCAGTCAGAGCCCCTCCAACTTCCAGCTTTTGGGCCGGACAGAGCCCCAGTCCTCTTACAGCAAGTATTCCTCCGTATACTATAATAACCTATTATCCTGTGTACTGCTACTTCACCTAAGTAACTCCATGTTATGACTGTGTACTACCAAACTAAATAAAACCACTAGTATTCCCAAATTATCTGAGTCTCCCTACCTGATTTCTGCCTACTTATAGTTAACTGTTAAGTATATCATATATACCTCCGAAGCTGTGATCTACACCAAACTTTATAGTAACATTGCCTGAAGCGTTATAGATAGCACGAACCTCTCTACCAAATAGAGTAAAATGGATACATCGGAGGTAGTTAACCACATGGCGGCGTTCAATCAGAGACTTGACGCACTTTCGCAGATGGTCACCGACCTTTCAACGGAGAACCAAAATCTCAAGTCATATATCACTGAAAGACTTCCTACTCGGGTTACACACCCCGACACTCCTGAACCGAAAATAAGCCCACCAGACATCTTCTCGGGTGATAGGAGAAACTACAGGGAATACATTAACGCCTGTAAACTATTGTTTGACATGAAGCCACGCACTTATGCCACTGATAGAACAAAAGTTTGCACCGCCATCTCCTACCTTAGAGGGGAACCCCGAGCCTAGGCTAATACTTTCATAGAGAAAGACGATCCAATCCTAAACTCCTTCACCGATTTCAGTGCCGCCATGGATCTTCTATACGATGACCCCAGCAAACAGATCTCCGCGGAGTCTGCCTTACGTGCTCTGCGACAGGGTAAAAACCCTGTCGAAGATTACATCGCCCAATTTAAACGGTGGGCTACTCAGTCCGAGTGGAACCAGATCACCCTAAAAAAATCTATTCTGGCTTATCACAAACCCTGAAGGATGAGTTAGCCCGCACTGTAATACCCTCTACATTGGATGCTCTTATACTTCTTAGCATTTCCATTGATAGGAGAATGTGGGAACGGAAAGCTGAGAGACTCTCAGGGGTCACCTATTCGGTTCCTTCAAACCATACTGCCGAGCCCGAGGTACCCATGGAAATCGGTGTAATTAGGGGACCCCTTACACCAGCAGAGAGGTCTAGGCGAAGGGGAGAGTTGTAAGGAGAGGGGAAAAAGGCATTCAGAGATTTATATTATATGTTTTAAGTCTGTATTAATGATATATTTGTATCTGGTGGAAGATAGTGGTCAATCCATGGTTGCCATACGGATTCGAATTTATGGATTCTATCCAAGTAAATTGCTTCAGTTTTTGCATGTACCATGGCTTGCGTCACTCCCTGTTTAACAGTTCGTATGCAGAGGGAATTGGTTTTCCATGCTTTGGCTATGGATTGTTTAGCCGCTGTTGTAACAAATAAAGATAGTTTGAATTGGCGAAGGGTCAAGCATTGGGGTTTGTAATTTAATAGAGCTATCTTTGGGTCAGGGAGTCAGGTTGTTTTGAAAATTGTTGAGAGAATTTTGAAAACTTTCTTCCAGAATGAGTTAGCTATAGGACACTCCCACCATGTGTGTATGTATGTGCCTGGGTCTGTACAGCCTCTAAAGCAATTGGCAGGGTATTGATGGTTAAATTTAGATAGATGGGAAGGTACTAAGTACCATCTAGTAAGGACTTTGTAATTAGTCTCAAGAGCTACATTGTTGGGAGTGGCTGATTTAGTTGCTTGCCATATTTGGGCCCAGTCGTGTTCATCTAGTTGGAGGTGAAGGTCATTTTCCCATTTCTCTACGTATGACGGAAGAGAGGAAGTTGTATGAGAAGTAATTTGGGCATAAAGATCTGAAATTAACCCCTTCCTGTGTGGATTTGACTTACAACTTTGCTCAAAAATTGAGAATTTGTGAGGTGTAGTGTCTGTAGGTTCGTAGGAGGACAGATTTTTTTTTATTTGTAGGTACCTGAAGGACTCTGTTTGTGGTAAATTGTATTGTTTGCAAAAAGTCGAAAAAGGTAATATTTTTGAAGCTTGGAAAAATTGGTGGTTCCTCAGGAGACCTGCAGTGGTCCATGCCGAAAACGATTTAGGGAATGACCAGGCCTGATAAAAGGAAGGGTTATGAAGGAAGGAGAGAAGAGGATTTAGTTTAGATTGCAGACCAAAACAAGTTTTTAATCTATCCCATAGGGAGAGGCCATGTTTAGTATAAGGATTTGTGATTGATTTCCGTTGGGCTGGGGAGAGCCAGAGGAGATTGGCGGTGGAGAGGGGATCACAGTCTACCGATTCTAATACAACCCATAATGCTATTTTTTTAGTGGCATAATATTTTGTTAACTGAGCTAATTGTGCCGCATAAAAATACTTTGTAAAATCAGGTACTCCAAGGCCACCTTTAATTTTAGGGGTATATAGTGTATGTTTAGGAAGGCGAGGTCTGAGTTTATTCCAGATGTATTGGTTGGTCTTGCGTTGGAGGATATGCAGAAAGTGTGAAGGGACTGAAATGGGGAGTACTCTAAATAGGTATAGGATTTTAGGGAGAATAGACATTTTTATGACAGTGATACGACCTAACCAAGCTAGAGGTATGGATGACCATGTGGAAAGTAATTTGGATAATTGTGTTAACATCGGTGGATAATTAGACTTATAAAGATCACTTGGGTCAGCTGTGAAATTAATACCTAGGTAAGTAATGTGAGACATTGACCAAGTGAAAGGAAGCGAACATTGTGATTGAAGTTCAGGAGATAATGATATATTCAATGCTTTAGATTTTTGTATATTAACAGCTAGACCAGAAATATGTCCGAATTCGTTGAGGATTTTAAGGAGAATTGGTGCTGATAGTAAGGGATTAGTGAGAAAAATTAGGACATCATCTGCAAATAAACAGATTTTGTGATGATAGCCACCTAGTTCAAGTCCCTTGATATCAGTGTTGGATCGGATGAGTTGGGCCAGGGGTTCTAACGCTAAAGCGAAGAGAAGTGGGGATAGGGGACATCCCTGATGAGTTCCTCTCTCAATATCAAAGGAATTTGAGCGGAATCCAGAATAAGATATAAAGGCCTTAGGATCTTGATATAGAGCGGATATCCATCTCATGAAGTGGGTACCGAATCCCCATTTATGTAGAATTGAGTTTAGATAGGGCCAAGATAAGGAGTCAAATGCCTTTCTTATGTCCAGCGAGAGGAAACAGGTAGAGATGTTCCTGGTACGAGCTGTGTGGGCCAAAATCGCCGCCCGAAGTATGTTATCTCCCACTTGTCTATAACGAATAAATCCTGTTTGGTCTCGGTGTATTAGAGTACCTATAATAGGGTTGAGACTATTTGAGAGAAGTTTAGCTAATAATTTTATATCAATGTTAAGTATTGATATAGGTCTGTAGTTAGACCAAGATGTATAATCCGTATTTGGTATTGGTATCATAAAAATGGAGGCCAGGAGGGATTCTGGACGGAATGAGTGGTCAGTGAGAAGGGAATTAAAGGCATCAACCATGAGGGGTGATAGTAGGTTAGCAAATTTTTTATAATATGTGGCTGAAAAACCATCAATACCTGGGCGTTTACGTGGTTTTAGGGACTTGATCGCATTTTGTATTTCTAAAACTTAAGACTAAAATTAACCAAAGAAAACTTCACTAGTAACCCGCTTAAAATACTACAAGAATTTCAAAAAAGATTGTCAGAACTATATAAAGATCCTCAGCGGAAAAGATTCTCCAAAAATCCAAGCACACCTTTTATATGAAGGCTAATAAACCTGACACTTTCTTAGCACTTGCTCTAAGAAAGAAAGTTTGTACTCCAAAACCAATAAGACTACAATTAACCAAAGAAAACTTCACTAGTAACCCGCTTAAAATACTACAAGAATTTCAAAAAAGATTGTCAGAACTATATAAAGATCCTCATAATTTCGACCAAAATAGACTAAATAATCTCCTATATACAATCACTTTACCATCACTCTCTATCTCACAACAAGAAAACCTAAACTGCATTCCCTTTATGCAGCGTTTTCTTGTTGTGAGATAGAGAGTGATGGTAAAGTGATTGTATATAGGAGATTATTTAGTCTATTTTGGTCGAAATTATGAGGATCTTTATATAGTTCTGACAATCTTTTTTTAAATTCTTGTAGTATTTTAAGCGGGTTACTAGTGAAGTTTTCTTTGGTTAATTGTAGTCTTATTGGTTTTGGAGTACAAACTTTCTTTCTTAGAGCAAGTGCTAAGAAAGTGTCAGGTTTATTAGCCTTCATATAAAAGGTGTGCTTGGATTTTCGGAGAATCTTTTCCGCTGATTCCGTCAAAAGTAAATCTAGTTCCAAACGTGCTTTATCATATTGTAGTTTTGTAGATGGGTTTGGATCAGTTTGGAATTTCTCCGAAGCATCATAGAAAGCTTTTTCTAACTCATTGTGAAGTTGCCGTTTTTGCTTATGATAGTGAGACGTCTGGCTTATACAGACACCTCTGATGCAAGGTTTAAGGGCTTCCCAGCAAGTTAGAGGATTTGTATCAGTAATTTTATTATTTGCAATATAATCTGTGATAGCTTTCTCGATGATCTTTCCATATGAAGGCTGTGCTAATAAACCATCATTTATATACCAAGTTTTATGATACGGTCGTGGTATAAGTGAGGAAAGTGATGTCAGAACTATGTTATGGTCAGACCATGTACACGGTATAATGTTTGAGTCTAAGATATAAGCTGAGATGTTGATATTAATGAGAAGATGGTCAATGCGGGAAAATTGTTTATGGGGATGGGAATAATGGGTATATTGTCGTCTAGCTGGATGTTGCTCCCTCCATGTGTCTATTAAAGAATATTGATTAAGAAGTTGTTGGTATGAGCAGCGTTGAGTATGTATCGGGGTCGGAGATTTATCTAAAAAATGGATATATTACATGGTTAGAATCTCCACCAAGTATAAGTGTACCTCGTTTATGATTTTCTATAACAGAGAATAAGTGAGATAGGAAGGAAAATGGGTTTTTATTTGGGGCATAGTATGAAACTATGGTGACTTTGGTGTCTTGTAAAAGGCCCGTCAATATTATGTAGCGACCTTCAGGGTCTTTAAGTTCAGTTTGTAGTGTAAATGATGCTGTATGGTGAAACCCGACTAGGACACCTCTTTGTTTGGTAGCTGCCAATGCGGTATAAACTTGAGGGAATTTACGGCTAAAAAATTTAGGACAAGAATGGGAGGCAAAGTGCGTCTCTTGAAGGCAGACCACATGTGCCTTTAGTTTTGAAAAGGATCGAAATGCTTTTGTTCTTTTAGGTGGTGAATTTAGACCCTGTACATTCAGTGTTATTATATTTAGAGGTGCCATTGTATGCGAATAGGAAAGGGGAGGAGCGTTAAGAATTAACTATAGCAATATTTCTCTGGAGGATATTGTAATAGGGATTATGTTTGGAAGTATGGGGGAAAGAAAAAGGGAAAAAAGGAAGAAAAATGGGGCCAAAAAAATAAGATCAGTTAATGGGTTAGTTATTACTCTGTAAATAGTATATAAACAATAAATTAAGAAGCTTTCTTTTTTGTTCTAAAAAATAAATAAGTAAAAAGAGCAAATAGGTCCCAAAAGGAGCAAGTATCCAAAGATTAGTATAAAATACCAATCAGTGGGTACTCTGTATCCAAAGAGTGTCCAAACTAATTGGCGGGCACTCAAGGATATATTGGAGACGCAGTGGCTATCTCCGGGACTACAAAGACCATCAAGAAAAAATGCAATAAGAATTTAAACTCCAAGTCTAAGCCGACAGATAGTGTATTTTAAATCGGTAACTATGTTTATCAAAATTCAACTGAGTTACAGTCATGCCAGAATTGAGACAAAATCAACATTCTAGATATGGTAAAGATGCTGAAAATAAGTTTATATCATAGGAAATAGAGCGGGGATAAACCACTCTACTTTCTATTAGGAAATGTATTGCATTATAAAGGCTAGTTAGAGTACGAATAAAAATAGAAAATTAAATAGACGAAATACAGATAAAAGGTGAATAAACTACATTAGCTCAATACTATGTCTAAGCCATAGAGATCTACATCTTCTAGTGCCTAAATGAAGAAATAAGCTAAGATATATCGTTTTATAGAAATATAAACAAAATGAATAGTAATATGTATGAAAGGATAAATCTAAGCTTAAACAATAAAACTAAAAAAGATAAATATAGACCAGTAAGGTCTACTATACTATGGGGTGTACATTTCAAGACAGTATTATTTGTATTCATACCGCCTTGTGAGCATGCCCCCTACTATAGCATATAAGTATGTAAATATAAATACATATTTTGACTCAACATTATGCTAAAAACCATTTCTTTTGTTTAGTATATATAGTGTTACTTATGTTAAACTTATTAAATTTGGATTAGAATCAATAATTACAAATAAATAATAATTAGGTATTAATTCATACTACAGGAGAAGAGAGGGGAATAAACCATTCTTTTCCTCATGAAGAAGAAGAAGAAGAAAAAAAAAAAGCAGAAAATAGCGTGTTATTTTTTATAAATAAAAGTATAATATTAACTAAATTTCTGCAATAGTCATATTTCATCTAAGCAATATTGGGATCTTAATAATATGGTGAATAGATGAAATATAAAAAACAGAGTAGAGCAGTGGTTCTCAACTCCAGTCCTCAGGGCCCACCAACAGGCCAGGTTTGCAAGATAACTGAAATGCATCACAGGTGATATAATTTGCTGCTCAGGGATTGCAGTATTCTAGTCTGCATCTCACCAAGGTAATACTTAAAATCTGGCCTGTTAGTGGGTCCTGAGGACTGGAGTTGAGAACCACTGGAGTAGAGCAACAATACCAGTTTTGACTCATAACATTAATCTATGTATTCTATATATACTGTCTTATTCAAAGGGGTGTGTTTTCTAGGATTAGTATAATATATGTGTTAATAAGTATTAGCCTATATATTAAATCAAATCACTTCATGTCATTGGTGCAGTGTCTGGAGTAGGTGAAGCAAAATGACTTCTCTTATGGGTACTAGAAGAGGCAGGTTGATCTGAGATGTCTTGTTCGTGTTGTGAGGTGGAACCAGAGTGTGTCCACCTTTTGGATCCTTCTGTTGTGGTTTCTGGAGTTGACAGGCGAAGATCTAGAATCGTAGAAAGCAAATCATCTGCAGATTTACAGATATAGGTAGTTCCTTTGTAAGTAAAGCGGATTGCAAAGGGGAAAGTCCAGCGGTATGTGATGTGATTATATTGGAGGACCTGCAGATGGGGTTTCATTTCCTTCCTTTTCATCAGTGTCTGTTGAGAGAGGTCTTGGTATATTTGGTATTGATAACCTTGGAATGATAATGAGCCTTTGTTGCGAGCTGCTTCTAATAGCTGTTCTTTTGTGCGGAAATAATGAAATTTGATTATTATATCCCTGGGAGGACCCTTGTCCTTTTTTGGTGTTAATGATCTGTGCATTCTGTCCATTTCAAGTCTTTCCAGTGGAATAGAGGGTGCCAGTTCTTGAAATAATGCTGTGGCTGTAGAATGGAGATCCTCTATATTCTCAGGGAGTCCTCTGATGCGGAGATTAAATCTCCTATTCCTGTTCTCAAAATCTTCAAGTCTATTTTGGAGGGAATAATAATCTTCTTTAAGGCAGTCTAACTCATCAGCATGGTTAGAGATTGTAGCATCAAGTTCATCAGTTCTCTGTTCTAGAACTGAGGTGCGTCTACCGACCTCACAAATTTCTCTAGTCAGCTTTACTGTAATGCTATCAGATGTATTCTGAAGAGCTTTATGTAGGACCTTTTCAAATTGATTAATTAAGTCAGTATTAGGTGACGTTTGTTGTAGGGAGTTTGTGAATATCCCTATGTCATATTCTGTGCTGTGAGGAGGCTAGAGACCGCAGTTGCTTCTGTGAGAGGATTTGTGAGGGAAGCGGCGCAGCCATTTTAGATGTAGATTTAGTCAGCGCTTCTTGTGCTTTCCCTGCCTTAGGTTTAGTTTTCCTCCCGCTATACATCATTTCAAAAGGTGCCCAAGAGGATTAGTAGTATACCTGTCACCAATTTATGTATATTACCAGCCTAGACCCGGATTATTGGCCGTTTGTGTCCCGGTCGGTGCGGAGCGCTCAGGCAGACATGACTACCTCAGGCGGCTTCGCGCATGCGTCCCCGCCATCATGTTTTTCAAAGCCTACGTCCCATCATTGATTATAGAGAATTGAACAAGATCACAATAAAAAACAGATACCCCCTTCCTCTCATCGAAGAATTATTGGAACGTTTGCAAACGGAAAAGTTGTTCACCAAACTTGATTTAAAGGGCGCGTATAATCTGGTCAGAATTCATCAGGGGGATGAATGGAAGACAGCTTTCCGCACCCGTTACAGCCTGTACGAGTACCTGGTCATGCCCTTTGGGCTGTGCAACGCTCCTGCCACTTTCCAGTTCCTCGTGAACGACATTTTCAGGGATCTCCTCAATGTTTGTCTAGTAGTATATCTAGACGACATCCTTATATACTCAGACAACATCACAGACCATCGCAAGCATGTCAGATGGGTTCTCTCTAGGTTACGCACACATAATTTATACGTCAAATTAGAGAAGTGCACTTTCGAATCCAACTCCGTCGCATTCTTGGGTTACATAATTTCCGAGAATGGCGTACAGATGGATCCTGGTAAGATAGACTGTATCCAAAAATGGCCTAGACCCCTGAATAGGAAGGCACTTCAAAGATTCCTTGGTTCCCGAATTTTTATTGCAAATTCATAAAAAAAATTTCCTTAGTCGTAAAACCATTAACCCAACTAACAAGTATCCACTCCAACTATGCATGGAAGGCACAAACTCAGGAGGCCTTCGATACCCTGAAATGTCGCTTCACTATGGCTCCCATCCTACGCTTACCAGACCCTAATCTACAATACATCTTGGAGGTCGATGCCTCCCATCTGGCCCTAGAGGCTATCCTATCCCAAAAATCGTTCTTTGATGGACCGCTTCACCCTGTGGCCTACCATTCCCGATCCCTCACTGGCGCAGAGATCAATTACCCAGTAGGGGAAAAAGAGTTGCTAGCAGTGAAATCGGCCCTGGAGACTTGGAGACTCCTACTCGAGGGTACCTCACTACCCTTTATAGTGTACTCCGACCATCAAAACCTTCAATACATTCAGCGTAACAAAACACTCTCCTCCAGACAGATAGGCTGGGCTCTCTTCTTCGATAGATTCCACTTTGTCATCACCTACCGTCCTGGCTCCAAAAATGGAAAGGCTGATTTACTGTCTCGCCTTTAAGAACATCAATGTACATCTGACAGAATTTCCCAAATCATCCCACAGCAGAAGATTATCTGAGTCTCCCTACCTGATTTCTGCCTACTTATAGTTAACTGTTAAGGATATCATATTAACCTTTGAAGCTGTGGTTCACACCAAACTTTATAGTAACATTGCCTGAAGCGTTACAAGTACAAATTTTAGGAACTGCAACCATTTTTATACACAGTCCCCCTATTTTTAGGGACTCAAATGTAATTGGACAAATAAATATAATCATAAATAAAATGTTCATTTTTAATATTTTGTTGAGAGTCCTTTACTGGCAATGACTGCCTGAAGTCTGGAACCCATGGACATTCTAATGGTTTGCCAGGCTCTAACTGCAGCTGTCTTCAGTTGTTCTTTGATTGTGGGTCTTTCTGCCTTTAGTTTTGCATTCAGCAAGTGAAATGCATGCTCAATTGGGTTAAGATCTGGTTATTGACACGGCCATTGTAGAATATTCCACTTATTTTCCTTTAAAAGCTCCCAGGTTGGTATTGCAGTGTGTTTTGGATCAATGTCCATCTGTACTGTGAAGCGCCGTCTAATCAACTTTTCTGCATTTGGCTTAATCTGGGCTGACAGTATATCTCTACACACTGCAGAATGAATTCATCTATCTGCTTTATCTTCAATAAATGCCAATGACCCAGTGCCACTGAAAGCCATGCATGCCCATGCCAACACACTGCCTTCACCATGTTTTACAGATGACGTTGTGTGCTTTGGATCATGAGCTGTTTCAAGCCTTCTCCACACCCTTTTCTTCCCGTCATTCTGGTACAGATCCAGCTTAGTTTCATCCGTCCAAAGAATACTTTTCCAGAACTTGTCTGTTTTTTTAGATGTTTTTTGGCAAAGTCTAATCTGTGATTTCTATTCTTCAGGCTTGTGGTGAAACCTCTGTATTTTTTCACGTGAAGTCTTTTCTTGATTGTAGGCTTGGATAATGATACTCCCACCTCCTGGAGACTGACCTACACTTGTCTGGATGTTGTGAATGGGTTTTTCTTTACCATAGAGAGAATCCTGCGATTATCCACCACTGTTGTCTTCCATAGACATCCAGGCCTTTTTATGTTGCTGAGCTTACCAGTGCATTCTTCTTTCCTCAGAATGTACCAAACTGTGGATTCGGCCACTCCTAATGTTGCTGCTATCTCTCTGATGGATTTGTTTTGTTTTTGAAGCCTTACAATGGCCTGTTTCACTTGCATGAACGTCTCCTTTGAACGCATGATGTAGGTTCAACTCCAGACATTTTACCTGCTTAATTGATGAAGAAATAACAAAGGAGTAGCCCACACCTGGCCATGAAACAGCTTTTGATTGAATTGTCCAATTGCTTATTGTCCCTTGATAAAGGGAGGGTGGCTATTCTTAAGAGCTGTAATTCCTAAACCCTTCCTCCGATTTGGATGTACCCTAAAATTAAACCTGAGAGTTTGCACTTTTAGCCCAAATCCATTATATAACTATAGCTTGAATATGTTTTGATAAATACCTGAAAAAAATTAAATTGTGCCTGTGTCCAAATATATATGGACCTAACTGTGTGTAAGTGTGTATATATATTGTAGCGGGGTGTCTGTAAAACAAGTTAAAATGACAGGAGAAGTGATTAATCGGATATATGTTCCTCCACGGATGCTTAATTTACAATCTAAGATAATACCAGCAAAGACTTTAGGATAAAGAAACATAGTTCTTTATCCTGTGTTGGTAAAGTTTGTTCCGGGGCTGGTTTTATTGGGAGCTCTGGGTGGGACAGGCTCCCAGGTCCGTGGAGCCGCAGTTTGTTGGTTTCCTTACAGGCCTTGATTAAGGCAGCTGGTCTCAGCTCTCAGAGAGTGTGTGTCTCTGAGTGAGGAGGCATACTGGAGCATGGCTGCTTATCCCTGATTTTGGATTCAAGTTTGTGCAACTGTAAGGACACTTATTACCAAACCAAAGGACTGTTCAGACTACGGATACAGTAAGGCTCGGTAGAGCAGAAGTTTATTTTGTTTTTTTGATGGCAAGATGCCCTTTTTCTTCTGTTGGAAATATCCTGTGCATTAAACATGGTGTTTTCCTAAAGAGACTGTGAGTTGTCCCTGCCTTGAGTCTGATCCCCCTACAAATTGGTGGCCTGAAGCGGGCACAAGACCCAGAGACTGTACCTCTTGCAGCTGCATTTTTTGTGTTGAAAAAATAAATAAGGGCCAGTGCTCTTAAAGAGACAGTACGCTAAGAAAATATTTTTTGTTATTCACTGGTACCAGTAAACTGTTAAGAAAATGGAGGAAATAATCAGACAGCTGGTGCAAGCACGCAAAGACCAACAAGAAACAAATCGCTTGTTGATAACGGCTACCCAAGTGGCCATGCAGGAGCAGAAGGAGTTCAATAAGCTCATACAGACTCAGGTAGAGTCCCTGACTGACAAGCTCCTACGTGTGGATAATGTTTCAGGTCTACGCAAGCGAGTGCAGGCTGCATTACAGAAAATGACGGCCGAGGATGATGTGGAGGCTTTCCTCATGGTTTTTGTGGCAGAGCGTGAAGGGCTACCCCAGGACCAATGGGCTGAGGTCCTTGCCCCCTTTTTGACCGGGGACCCACAAAAGGCCTATTTTGATCTAAATGCTGCTGAGGCACGGCAATATGAAACTTTGAAAACTGAGATTCTGGCCCGCCTTGGCGTAACCATGGCTCTGAGAGCCCAGCGCGTTCATGCTCGGCAGTTTAAGGTGGACCAACCTGCAAGGTCCCAGATGTATGACCTCATCCACCTCACACGGATGTGGTTACAGCCAGAGGTCGCCACCCCAGCTCAAGTATTGGAGAGAGTTGTAGTAGACCGCTTTGAGAGAGCCCTTCTAACCCCTATACAGCGATTTGCCGGGAGAGCTGATCCTAAAAATGCCAATGAGTTGGTGGCCCTCGTGGAGCGGTACTTGTGTACTGAGGCTTTTCTTAGGGGTGTAGTACCCACAGAATCATTCTCCAAGAGACAGAAGCCCACCAACCCGGGAAAAAGCGATCCCGCCCTAAAGTGGGGGAAAAAGGAAGTAAATGCGATTGAGGTTCCTGAGGCGCAAGGAGTGAAGAGACTCAATCACCAAAGGGAGACCCGCCAGGACCGGAGTCCTATAGTGTGCTGGCGTTGCCAAGAACCGGGGCACCTGGCTGCCAGTTGTCCGCTAAACCAAGAATCTATGGATTACAGTGTGACCCAGAAAGGCTCTTTTGTTGCTACATCAGGTGACACCCCACAACAGCCTGGCGGCACTGAGAAACAGATTTGTGTCATTAAAGTGGACGGTTGCCAGATAACTGCCTTGCTGGATTCTGGCAGTTTAGTAACTTTAGTGCATGCCAGCCTCGTGAACCCCCAAAAGTTGCAGCGACAGCTAATGGGCGTGGTTTGTATTCATGGGGATACCAAGTGCTACCCCACGGCCGTGGTATCTATCGAGTCTCCCTGTGGCACTATGGACCATGAGGTTGGAGTAGTCCAAAATCTCATGTATAACACTGTCCTTGGACGAAACTTCCCTTTTTTCTGGGATCTATGGGATAACGCGAAGGGAGCAAGGCCCCCAGTGGGATCAGATTCCTACTGCCCAGAACCGCTGGAGGAACCGAACGAAGAGAAAGAGTCTGCCCATTTTCCCTTGGAGGTCCTTGCAGGGGACACAGAGAACCCCCATCCAGAGTTAGACCTGCCGGATCTACCCATGACCCACGAAAAGTTTGGCACGGCCCAGCTTAGGGATCCCACTCTAGTTAGGGCAAGGGAACAGGTAAAAGTGGTAAATGGGGTACCCCAAGAGCCAGGGGAGGAGGCCATATTCCCACATTTTGCTATGGAAAATGACCTGTTATACAGATTCGATGAAGTACGAGTAGAGAGACTTGAACAGTTGCTAGTACCTCAACCTCATAGACGCATGGTAATGGACCTGGCACATTCTCATGTTCTTGGGGGACATTTGGGGGTGGTTAAAACTAAGGAAAGAATATTGCAACGGTTTTATTGGCCAGGTTTACACAAAGAGGTGAAAGTGTACTGTGAATCCTGCCCAGTTTGTCAGCTCACTGCTCCGGTCTCACATTTCCGGAGACCATTGGTACCTTTACCCATCATTGAGGTGCCCTTTGACAGGATTGCCATGGATATTGTAGGCCCCTTGGTTAAGTCCGCTAGGGGGCACCAGTATATTCTGGTTGTTTTGGACTATGCCACCCGGTACCCAGAGGCAATCCCCCTAAGGAACCCCTCAGCTAACAGTATTGCTAAAGAGCTTTCTCTTATGTTTTCACGTGTCGGTATTCCTTGGGAGCTGCTAACAGACCAGGGCACGCCCTTCATGTCAAAGATTACTAAAGATTTATGTAAATTGTTTCAAATTAACCACTTACGCACTTCTGTGTACCACCCACAAACAGATGGTCTAGTGGAAAGGTTCAACAAAACGCTGAGAGGAATGTTAAAGCGAGTGGTCGCGGCAGACGGTAGGGACTGGAACTGCCTCTTGCCCTATCTCATGTTTTCTGTACGGGAGGTACCCCAGGCCTCCACTGGCTTTTCCCCTTTCGAGTTGCTGTATGGCAGACACCCAAGGGGCTTATTAGATATAGCAAAAAAGACCTGGGAACAAGAGGCAACCCCACTCAAAAGTGTAGTGGAACATATTGCCCAGATGCAAGACCGGATTGGTAAAGTCATGCCCATTGTTAAGTCCCACTTGCAACAGGCTCAGCAGGCTCAAGCTAAAGTCTATAAACATTCAGCTAGGATCTGAACCTTTAACCCCGGTGACAAAGTTCTTGTGCTGGTACCTACGGTGGAGAGTAAATTTCTGGCGAAATGGCAAGGGCCATTTTGAGGTTGTAGAACAGGTGGGGGAAGTTAACTATAGAGTACACCAGCCTGGAAAAAGGAAACCCTACCAAATTTACTATATCAATCTATTGAAGCCCTGGAAGGACAGAGAATCCCTTATGGTCCAAGCACCCTTGGTGATGACTACCGCAGGTCCTTCTACCCTGCCGGCGGTGGAGATCGCTGAGGCCTTGTCCATAAGCCAAAAACAAGACACCAAGGAATTTCTGCTAAGAAACAGGGAGTTCTTCTCTGAGCTTCCAGGGGTAACTTCATTAATAAAACATGATATTGTGACCGAGCCAGGGGTGAAAGTTAATTTAAAACCTTATCGCATCCCAGAGGCTCGACGCCAAGTAGTCTCAGAGGAAATAAGGAGGATGTTGGAGCTTGATGTAATAGAAGATCCCATAGTGAGTGGTGTAGTCCAATCGTCACTATTCCCAAACCGGATGGAAGCATCCGATTTTGTAATGATTTCAGAAAGTTAAATGAGGTGTCAAAATTTGACACTTATCCAATGCCCAGGGTAGATAAATTAATTGAGCGTCTAGGACAGGCCCGATATATCACCACCCTGGACCTCACGAAGGGCTATTGGCAAATACCACTTACAGAACGGGCAAAAGAGAAGACAGCCTTCTCCACGCCTGAGGGGCACTGGCAGTATAAGAGGATGCCATTCGGCCTACATGGGGCCCCAGCCACTTTTCAGAGGATGATGGATTGCATCCTTAAACCCCACCACACCTATGCATCTGCGTATTTATATGACGTGGTAATTTTTAGTGCAGATTGGGAGAGCCACTTACCTAAAGTGCAGGCTGTTATTAACGCCCTCCGTCATGAGGGTCTGACAGCCAATCTTAAGAAATGTGCTATGGGACTAGAGGAGGCCCGGTATCTAGGGTACATTATTGGCCGGGGGATAGTAAAACCCCAAGTCACAAAAATCCAAGCAATACAAAGTTGGCCAAGACCCCTGAATAAAAAACAGGTCAGGGCTTTTTTGGGGTTAGTAGGCTACTACAGAAGATTTGTTCCCAATTTTGCTACATTAGCCGCACCCCTTACAGATCTTACCAAGGGGGGGTAAGTCCTCAGTGATAACTTGGTCCCCAGAAGCTGAGAAAGCTTTCCAGAACGTAAAGACTGCCCTGTGTAATAGCCCTGTCTTAATCACCCCGGATTTCACACAGGAATTTATAGTGCAGACGGATGCTTCAGAAGTGGAATTAGGTGCAGTGTTATCCCAAGTGCTGAATGGGGAAGAACACCCCATAGCGTTCTTAAGCATAAAGTTGACCACTGCTGAAAAAAGGTACGCCATTGTAGAATAGGAATGTCTAGCCATCAAGTGGGCCCTTGAAAGTTTGAAATATTATCTGTTAGGGCCACAGTTTAGGCTCCTAACTGACCACGCCCCACTTAAATGGATGGCCCAAAATAAGGAGAAAAATGCAAGAGTTACCAGATGGTTCTTGGCTCTACAGAATTTTTAATTTCTAGTAGAACATAGGCCAGGTAGCCAGCAAGCTAACGCAGATGCCCTCTCCAGAGTTTACAGTCTGTTTGCCCAAGGTGCTCAACCCCCCCGAGTTTGAGCAGAGGGGGGAGATATGTAGCGGGGTGTCTGTAAAACAAGTTAAAATGACAGGAGAAGTGATTGATGGGATATATGTTCCTCCACGGATGCTTAGATTTACAATCTAAGATAATACCAGCAAAGACTTTAGGATAAAGAAACATAGTTCTTTATCCTGTGTTGGTAAAGTTCGTTCCAGGGCTGGTTTTATTGGGAGCCTGATAGAGCTCTGGGTGGGACAGGCTCCCAGGTCCGTGGAGCCGCAGTTTGTTGGTTTCCTTCCAGGCCTTGATTAAGGCAGCTGGTCTCAGCTCTCAGAGAGAGAGTGTGTGTCTCTGAGTGAGGAGGCATACTGGAGCATGGCTGCTTATCCCTGATTTTGGATTCAAGTTTGTGCAACTGTGAGGACACTTATTACCAAACTAAAGGACTGTTCAGACTACGGATACAGTAAGGCTCGGTAGAGCATAAGTTTATTTTGTTTGTTTGATGGCAAGATGCCCTTTTTCTTCTGTTGGAAATATCCTGTGCATTAAACATGGTGTTTTCCTAAAGAGACTGTGAGTTGTCCCTGCCTTGAGTCTGATCCCCCTACAATATATATATATATATATATATTGTGACAGCAGGAAGGTAAAGTCACCTGGTTGCATCCAGGGGGGTAGATATATTTTGCCCAGATTCAGGCTTTACGCTGACTTATACAGCTAGGTGGAGAGTTGTATAAGCCCAGCTGAGACTAGTGGGCTCATTGATGACTCATACCTCTAGGGAGAGGGCTGGGCGTCGTGCAGACAGGGAGTTGATGAGGCCAGCTGAAGCTTGTCAGCTCATTTAGGCCTCTATAAAAAACTCCCAGATTCATTAGATGTTAGCTCATGCCTGGAAGCAGACCTGTGTGGACTGTCTAGGGAGAGTGAACCCCTGTGCGGTGAGGCAAAGCCTGTGTGGCTATTTGTTTGGACTTTTACTAAACCAGGGACTTAGGGACTAGGACAGCACCAGGCTGATCCCAGTTGTTAGTTTAGGAAACCTGTAAGTTTAGTCAGAGGTCAAGTTGACCAGGATTTATTTTGTTTATGTTTTTTTTGCCTTGCTGTGTTTTTGTCACTGTAAATAGAAAATAAACCGCACCTTTTTGATTTTGAAAACCACAACCTCCGTCTGCTGGGCCTGTTTTGGGTGGGGAGCCCATCCCGGGGGTCACACATACCCGCTGCCGAGCTAGCCCCCTCACAATATATATACATACACACAGTATATAAGTGAGTTCACCCCTCATATTTTTGTAAATATTTTATTATATCTTTTCATGTGGCAACACTGAAGAAATTACACTTTGCTACAATGTAAAGTAGTGAGAGTGAGCGTACAGCTTGTATAACAGTGTAAATTTGCTGTCCCCTCAAAATAACTCAACACACAGCCAATAATGTCTAAATCGCTGACAACAAAAGTGAGTACAACAAAAGTGAAAATGTCCAAATTGGGCCCAATTAGCCATTGTCCCTCCCCGGTGTCATGTTAGTGTTACAAAGTCTAGGGTGTAAATAGGGAGTAGGTGTGTTAAATTTGGTGTTATCGCTCTCACTCTCTCATACTGGTCACTGTACGTTCAACACGGCACCTCATGGCAATGCATTGTGGTCATTTAGTAGTGAAAAATGTTTGAAAAAATAAAAGCTTGTAAACGCTAAAACTCAAAAACGTGCATAAACCCATGATAAAAACATGGCAACATGCAAGTTTTTAACTCAGTTTTTTTCCTGCTTGCAGTTCTGCAATTTTTAGGTTATCTAGTGTGTCTAAAGCTTTTCTCAGCCTTCCCCTCAAATGAGCTAAGAAATAAGAAATAGGGATGCACCGAAACCTGTTTTGTACCGGCGTGTACGAGTACCAATACTTGTGCTCAAGTACTAGCCGATACCAATTACCAATACCTTTTGTGGTGTGATTTGAGCCCATACAAAATTAATGGGCTCAAATTGCACTGCAAAGAATTGCATGTGATTTGAACAGGAATGCAGTGCAACACTCCTGTGTGAACCCAGGCTGAAGTCACTATGACAAGCCTGGGTTCACACAGGAGCGGCGCAGGAAACCACATGTGATTTGGACAGGAATCGCCCTGCATTACTTTTCAAATCATGTGACTCTGCAGTGTGATTTGAGCCCATTTATTTACTATAGCCTTAAATCGCACAGTACTTGTGCAAATGCTTAGTATCGGCACCAATACTGGTAACGGTGCAACCCCACTAAGAACTACTATCAAGGTATGGAAGTGCCCAAAGTTATTTCGATACTGGGCGGAGGTGGTGGATATGATAACAAAATTTTTAAGACTAATTTAGAACCAGAGTCTGACATGCCTATTGGGGAGTATTGAGGAATGTAGAGCGCCACCGGGCTCCATTGAAGTGGTACTGCGATGCCTCTTCCAGGCGAGAAAATTAATCGCACAGAGGTGGCAGGCGCAGACACCACCTACCGTAAATTCCTGGGTTGAAGTTATTAACTTAATGATTTGGAGTGAGAGAGTGACACTTACTAGACAGGGCAATTATAGGAAGTTTAAAAGGATGTGGAAACCTTGGCTAGACGAAATGGGGTGTCCCATATAAAAGAGCGGAGACTTAGCCTTTCGCATTAACTCTTCCATGTTAGTCTATAACCCCTCTCTCCGATTGTGCACCGTCCTCCATCTTCCAGGGAGAACTCAATCAATAAGTACACTAGTATAAAATGCATGATAGTGGTGTGGGGAAAGGTGAGTGGAAGGGCAAGGGTTGGTGAGGAAGGGAAAGGGCGAAAAAGAAAAGAGAAAAGATGAACGGGAACAGGGTATTTTTTTAATATTATATAACACCTGGTTCTACTTAATATGTTCCTGTGACAAACGCTTTTTTTGATATGTAAACACCAATAAAAATCTGGAAATTAAAAAAAGAACTACTATCAAGGCTGGAAGTTCACCGGGGCGGCTCATCCATTAGGGGCGCCTGGGTGCCGCCCCCTCTCTCCAAGCCACCCCCTATATGCAATAGATAGATTCATGCATAGCATGCATAGCATGAATCTATCCATGAGTGCTGTAGCCACCCACTATTCATGAGTCCGGCCCCTTTCAGGGCACCGGGTGCATGAATTACAACGGCAGGTTTTTTTTTTTCTTAAATAGGGGAGTGCTCGGTTCACAGAGAATGCGAACGGAGCCAACCCAGGTGTGTTACAACAGTGAATGAACATTCGCTGTTGAATCACGGATCTTCAATCTGGCCTATCAGAGGCGGGTGTGAGATCCATTTTCCAATTGGTTAAAAAGAGAAGACTCCCGATTGGCCGCAGAGGAGGAGGGAGGAAATGGAAGCCGTCATCGCCGTGATGACCCGTGTGAAAGCTGGAGAATGGGAGGCCTCCACCACCGAGCAGTGGAAGCGGCCGATGATGGGGTAACTGCTACCGACTGACTGGGGGGCGTTGGCGTACTGTTTGCCCTCACAAAACAAAAATTCCACTGGCCGCCACTGAAGTGTATATATATTTTTAATACAGAAAGTTACATATGAAGCCATGGAGAGGGGTTTTCAATAAGGAAGTCACTGCTCTGGGCTTCAACAAAATGGCAACCTCCAGCTAAAAGAAACAGGAGCTATGGTGGAGGCAATTTGCAGCACACACTAATTTTGTTATCATAATTATTAATGAGGAAAGTATGTTCTTTTGTTAAAGAACATTTATTGTTATCAAACTGTTATGGGTAAAGTTCTGCTTTAATTCCACTTTAAGAACAGGGACTGTTTGAATGTGGTGGTTTAATCAAATTTGCAGGTTTTAGCCCCCGTTCACATCATCGCGATTTGACTTGCGACTTGACAGGTCAACTCGCATGTCAAATCGGAGCCTATTGCTGGTAATAGGAGCGTCCCAATTGGTGCGACGCCAACTTAGCGGTGCCGCACCAATTTTCAAAAGTATTTCCCGCACAGATGTCTTTCAAGATGCCGGCCCCCCTGAAGTCGGACTGAAATGCAGCTTTGAAATCGTGCGAGTTCGGATGAACTTGAACGATTTCAAAGCCTAGTTCAGTGTGAACGAGGGCTCAGGGACAGATCTGTTGGTCTTATGGTGAAAACAAAATGGGCCTTTTTTCTTTTTCTATAAAGAATTTGTAATTATATTTCTAATTAGTGTTCTTGAGTGCATATTTTCCACTTGTTTCCATTTTGCTTATATGGTATGGTAAATTTTTGTTGGGAAATGCACCACACCATTATTATGACAACAAATTGGTGCAGAACTGTAAAAATAATAAGATGTATGGGAGCAGTTATTTTTTTGGACATTAGGAAATAAAGGTTTATTTAAAGGAACATTTTTGTTTGGAGAATGATGTACCGTAGATTGCCACTGAAAGCCTTCTGAAAAATCTAGTTTCCAAAGTGATTCTTATATAATAGAATCTATGAGGTATACTGTATTCACCAAAAAAACAATCACATTACATAGCTTCAACATTGGATAAAATACAGTGCCTTGAAAAAGTATCCATACATAGTTAGTCAGGTTGAAAAAAGTCCACCCAGTCCAAACATAATTTTGTTTTTTAGACATGTCTACCTCAGGCGACTTTGCGCATGCACCCCCCCCCCCCCCCCATATACCCAATTCCACACCCACAGTTGATCCAGAGGACGGCAAAAAAAAACAGCAGAGCATGCTCCAATCCGCTACAGCAGGGGAAAAAAATCCTTCCTGCTCCCCCAAGAGGCAATCGGATTTTCCCTGGATCAACTTTACCCATAAATGTTAGTACCCAGTTGTATTATGTACATTTAGGAAAATATCCAGACCTTTCTTAAAGCAATCTACTGAGCTGGCCAGAACCACCTCCGGAGGGAGTCTATTCCACATTTTCACAGCTCTGATGCCGCGTACACACGATCATTTTTCCCGTCGGGAAAAATGTCATTTTTTCCTTTGGACGAGAAAAACGATCGTCTGTGGGCTTTTTGCCGTTTTTCCCGACGGGAAAAACGGCATTAATCACGATGAGAAAAATTAGAACATGTTCTAATTTTTCTCATCGTTTTTCCTGACATTTCTTCCGCGGCAGTGTTTCCCATAGGGAAACACTGCCGCGGAGCCCATAGACGATCGTTTTTCTCGTCATTTTAAAAAATGTCATTATTCACGGCGGTTTTTAAACCGCCGTGAATAATGATCGTGTGTACGCGGCATTACTGTGAAGAAACCTTTCCGTATTTGGAGATGAAATCTCTTTTCCCCTAGACGTAAAGAGTGCCCCCGTGTCCTCTGTGTTGACCGTAAAGTGAATAACTCAACACCAAGTTCACGATATTGTCCCCATACCCCTTGAAATTTTCCACATTTTGTCATATTACAACCAAAACCGTAAATGTATTTTATTGGGACTTTATGTGATAGACCAATACAAAGTGGCACATAATTGTGAAGTGGAAGGAAAATTATAAATGTTTTTCCAAATTTTTGCAAATAAATATCTGAAAAGTGTGGCATGCATTTGTATTCTGCCCCCTTTTCTTTGATACCCCTAACTAAAATCTAGTGGAACCAATTGCCTTCAGAAGTCACCTAATTAGTAAATTGCAGTATAAATACACCTGTTCTGTTAAGCCCTCAGAGGTTTTTTAGAGAACCTTAGTAGAACAAACAGCATCATGAAGGCCAAGGAACACACCAGACAGAGACAAAGTTGTGTAGAAGTTTAAAGCAGGGTTAGGTCACGGAGCACAAAGTATGGCACAACTGCAAACCTAAGAAATACAAAGAGTGTTGCTATGTAAACAAAACCCGTGACAACTGTGAAAAAGTGTCTCAAACATAAAGTTCATAAATGATAATCGATGTGTGTTCTGATCTTCAAAACTTCCACCACACCAAAGTGTTCAGTGAATCCTCTCCCGTCAGATAAAACTCACCAAAACAATATGCCTTACACTCTCGTGCTTGGCGTGTAAGCATGAACAGACTTCTCGGATATAAAACAAAACTAAAACGCTTTCTGATTCGACCTGATTCGACCATCCTTCACTGGCTGAGGCACCTTTGGATGATTTGCTGTGATTTACTGCTCGTTTTTGAAGAGATGATAAATCTGGATATCACATTTTTGGAAGTTGGAATTTCTGGTAAATCTATCTGAGAAGTTTGTTCATGCTTACACGCCAAGCACGAGAGTGTAAGGCATATTGTTTTGGTGAGTGTTTTATCTGACGGGAGAGGATTTACTGAACACTTTGGTGTGGTGGAAGATTTGAAGATTAGAACACACATCGATTATCATTTATGAACTTTATTTTTGAGACACTTTTTCACAGTTGTCACGGGTTTAGCAGAAGTTGCCTAAAGAGCTGAAACACAACGTAGTTTCGTGTTTGTTGGCCGACAATTCTTTGCCGTTTGTACAAGTTCATGCCCAACGCCCTTCGGACAAAAGTCCTACGCTTTGTCCGCGGAAAATCCGATCGTGTGTACCAGGCTTTACAGACAGCAAAGAAAAACTGATAGGTGTTCTAATCCCTCTCCACTCCACTCCACTAAAAAAAGTTTTGCCTTTAGTTATACTTTCAGACACAAGTAGTTGATAAGGGATAATGAAAATTATTTAAAGGGCAGTAAACGATACTAATTTGACATTCAAGCCATATCACTTTAACTAGTGATAGAACACTAAAAATGTTCCATAAATGGCCTTAGCATACCTCCCAACTTTCTGAGATGAGAAAGAGGGACACCTATTAGCAAATGGTATTTAGGCAAGGGGCACACCTGCTGCCACACCCCTGTTACATGCATGGAGAATTAATACACAAAAAAATGGTTAGTTAAACACACAAGTGTGTTTTTTTTTAACCACTACAATTCCTTTAAACCGGCTTTTAAAAACAAATGCAACAATTTTGAAATTGAATAAAGGGTTTTGCACTGTAAAATGTTTTTTTTAAAGATAAATAGTGCATGTTTTATATAGGTCTATACGTCAGACCACAATGAGGTACAAATGAAGAGGAAAGAGGTATAGAGGGACTTTGTTACAAATCAGGGACAGTCCCTCCAAATTAGGGACAGTTGGTGGGAGCTTGGGAGTTTTAGCACACAAGTACTAGGTGTGGTATTGTATTTTATAAGTCACAAACAGCTTTGCATCTGTGTCAAATTTTTTGTTTTCTTCAAGCGGATTAATTCTACTTGTCATTGTATCATTTCCAGGCAATGTTTGGCAGCATGTTCCAGACAGAAATCCAAACAGCACTGTAAGAATTGCACTTGAGTGGTTGCCTACACAATGCTCCATTCCTTTGAACCTACAGACTTGTCAGCAAGCTTCAGGACACCATAATTTTGGACTATGTCAAATAACTATGATTGGTAATGCATGGAAACAGCAGTATGTGCTGCATTTCACCCAAAATGGAACAAAATTCATATGACAATGAATTGTGTTGATGACATTCCACTGTCTGGATAATGAATTCCAACTGTATCTCAATCTTCATAAATGCAGCTACAGGTTTAATCTTTGGTGTACCTGCCATAGCTAAAAGTTTTGCACAAATCTCACAAGCATGACTTTCCATTGTGATAATGGAAACAAAACTAAATGGAGTCCATATAATAGCACCAATGACTTTCTAAAGTCTGTAAAACTGTCTATGAAATTTTTACACTTGCTATCTTTTCAGAGCAAATATGACTTCTCAAAGACCCGAAAAAAATAATTGCCTAATGTTGCTGTAAATTAAACACTGCATCTTTACATTATTTATGCCGCTCATGTAACTTGATCAATTTCAACTAAATCAAATGTTTAAAACCTCTGCTAGAGGGATTACTAGCAGAGTATTTCCTGGAGATTTGCAGAATTAGATTCTATCATCTTGTACTACATGAAGCCAGTGACCAAACTGCTATTGACTTTGGACTGCAAAGCAATTAAAACTGTCTTTAGCAGCCATAATATGCATACTGTTATTAATATGTGTACTGGTTAAACATTGGTATTTACAGTATTTTATCATGATTCTTGTGTATGCTAATTCTAAATTGCATGCAATAAAAAGCACTGATCATGGAAATGTGGCAGCCTCTAGCTTGTGTCTCAGTGAAAATATTTTTGCACACCTTTATTATAAATAAATGTAATACTATAGCACACGTTGTTGATTATATGGGAAATAAAAATCCTTTCTAGCCTACTTGTCTATAATTGTTTGCTACCACCCAACATCTTTACTTGTATGCTTTCTTTCCTGACTGTTGCTTGGTTCACAGACTTCACTTCCACTTGTTGATTTGGCAGTTTATTTTAGTCACCTGTTTGCCGTGTCAGCTGTTGCAAGAACCTGAGGACTGCAATCTGACAACAATCCATGTCTCAATGTGGGTGACCTGATGAAGGCAATATAGTTTTTGATTTCTGTACATACCAAGTCCATAGGTACCACTGGAAATACAGTCTTTGTTTACTTATAAGCCATTATTAGGGATGCGCTGATCTGACTTTCAGACGAATTTCAAACTTGTAGGGCATTTAGCGGGAATTGCTCTGCTCAGGTGCAAGGCTTTAGCTAATGATGGTTTTGACTTAATGCACAGCCCACACAAAAAACTGAAAATTTAATATCAAATACTTACCGCAATTTTCCTTTCCTGACAAGCTCAATGTCAGCCACCTCCGGGTACAGCCCCGCCCACCCTCATGCTATCAGGACCCAACTCATAAATTTGACCCCCACGCCCTGAACGGCGTTACGTAACTAGAACTTTGTCCATAAGGTGGGAGTCTGTGCTGACATGAGCTCCTCAGGAAAGGAAAATTGCGGTAAGTATTTGATATTCAATTTTCCATTTTCCTGACAGCTCCACGTCCGCACCCTCCGGGAAATAACTAGATACAAGGGTGGGATGCTGCAATTATCAGTTTAATTATGGCTGCTGGCCGCAGAACTAATAGTTTTGCCAAACTCCACTGTAGTCAACATTGACGGGTCAATACAGAAGTGAAAGACAAACGTGTGTATGGACGACCCGGTTGCCGCCTTGCATATGATTTCTGCCCATATCCCACATGATGTTGAAACGCTCCTCGTGGAGTGAGCTGTTATCCTCTCTGGAGGGGCCAACCCCTTATACTTGCATGCCAATGGTGATGGTCTTTACCAGCCAGGTGGGGATAATCCTGCTGGAGGCTTTGTATCCCTTGCGTATACCATCTGGAATTATGAACAGGAAGTCCGAGACCCTGCCATGTACCTTGTTAGTGTTCTGCCCACGTCCAGTGGGCTAGCCTCTTGTCCGTCTTCCTGGAAATAGGTGGGCAGCACTATTTCCTGACTTAGATTAAACTTGGTGGCAACTTTAGGGATGAAGCCTGGCATCTGCCTTAGAATGACTCTGTCTTCCCCAAAGGACGTGTGGGGCCCTTTAACTCCCATAGCCGCCATTTCTGAGACTCTCCTGGTCAAAGTTATTGCAACCAGGAAAGATGTTTTCAGCGTCAAGTCCCGTAGCGATGCCCATTGGCCAAATCTGGGTCAGGCCAGAAAGTTCAGAACTAGCGGCAGGTCCCACTTGGAGAGTGCAGGAGCTCTGGGGGGCCTCAGTTTCACTACGGCCTTGAAGAACTGGATGATTATGTTGCTTGAAGCCCCGGAATCCCCGTAAATGCGGAGATGGCGGAGACTTGGCCCTTGAGTGTATTTGCCCCATTTCCAGGCCCTTCTGCAGAAATCCAAGAATGTGACAGGCTCTGAGTTACACAGTAGGCGAGGTTGAAAAAAGACACAAGTCCAACCTATGTGTGTGATTTTATGTCAGTATTACTGTCAGAACATTTGGGGTTTAAAAGAATTACATATAGGCCTTTATATTATGTATATTGCGTATTTTTCATATTGTTCATATTCATGTATATTATGAACAAGAGGGAGACCATCTTGTCTCTAAAGTTTAAAATAGCTCACAAGATGCTATGAACAACACTTTAGATTCTACTCTCCCTTTAAGAGGTTAACCCACATTCGTATCTTTAAATTTATTTCCTGTCTCACAAGACGGCATTGTTTTCCCTATCCATAAACGCAAAGCTTTGAACATTTAAGAAAATATACCAGCCTCCCCGGGTGGTAATTCAAAGGTTTGGACACTTGGTAAAATAAACAAGATAAGGGACTCTTGTTTCAAGGGAGTATAAAAACCTAAAGTAGTATTTCAGAATAAGTTACAAAACTGTAGGGCTTATTCAAAATTCCTGTTGTGTTTCTCTTATAGTATATCTATGTATTGGATATATATATATATATATATATATGTATAAACCCATATCTACATATATATATTATTACAAAATGTGACATCCTAGCGGTATTGATATTAGAAGCTGTATTTGTCAAAAGTAAGTTAAAAGTTATTCCAAATGACTTCAGCTTCGAGGAATGTTAACAACCCATTAGCAGAGAGGTGGGTATATTTTCCCAAGACATTACTCTGAGCCATTTGCCGAAATGTCTGGTATACAGGACACATTTTGACACCCTTAGACAATTAAGTGTGTTTTACTAAGTTAGATCAAAGGGTAGTCGTAAATTACCTTCGGCCTCCGTGAAAATAACATTAGAAATTATTCCTTATACACCACTGCCCCTACAGGTTAAAAACGACATTGTTCAAGATGGCGTATATGTGGTTGCTAAGACAACCTTCCAAAAAAAAGTTACCTAGTGATAAGATACACACCCACTTTTGGAGTGAGATAAAAGTAGCAGCTGAGATAGGAGGAGAGGACTGAAAGGGGACCCTTGAGCTGAAGATCGAAAAGAGACCTGAAGACCGGGAGAAGGGAGCTCTGGAAGGGAGACTCGCTGAGAAGATCTTAAAAGCACAAACATGTAGCAATATTGGAAGGAGTCCTATGGGACTCATCATTGCCTCATAATGGAAGCTTCTCAAACAGACAGAACTTTAACCTGGTAACGTATTTATTTTGTTTATTTGCCTGCTTTGGTAATGGAGTTGTTTTTGCATACACATTACTAAAACCATTTAAACATATATGGCAAAGCAATTTGGAGTGGTATCATATTTTAACTGCAGTATAAATGAATTATTATTCCAAATATTAAGGCACATACCCTAATTTGGTTGTCTTTAGAAAGCTAGAGCCAAGTGGTACAATGGTTTTATTATGATATAGGTGTAAAAATTAATCCTCTCTAAATTTAATATAAGACTTGATGTTTTATCAAAGCCGTGTTCCTTATATGACCCTTGGTCTGGACACGTTTAAGAAGTGTAATCAGGAGATCTGTTGGTTTGAGAAAGAAAGTGTTAAAGAGAACAAAAGAGTGTTTACACCTTCCGTGAAGTAACGGAAAGACATTTCAAGAGCTACCAAGTGTTAGATGTACAAGTATCATTTAAGTATTGAATTGTAAATATACCTTGTCATATAGAGCTGGCATAGAAATGTATGTAAACATTATCTGAACCTTAATCATCATTTTATCTCTGATTGTAGAAGTATATCCATTCAGTTGTTTTATCACGACTTATACCTGATTTTAATTTGCACTGTACTTTAGTTAATAAATATATATAATATTTTAAGCAATATTCATTTGTGTTACTTGTCTTCAAACTAGCATGGATAAAAGAACTTAGAATTTCTTGATATTGTAGGAAAATCGGGAATCTCAAAAATTAAGATTTACCTTTTTCCATAAGTACAATAATTATTTTTATATTTCAGTATAAACATTCTGACATAATTGTAGGCACTATGCTGAGATGTGTCAATGTTTCTGACATATATGGAGGCACCGCTTGAGATCTGTCAACGTTTGAAACAAGTGATATAATTGTGCAAAGTTATATATATTTTATTGTCATGAATTTAAAATATATATATATATATATATATATATTAATTTAAAAAAATTAATATTTTTTGTTTTGTTTTTGCTATTGCCATTGTTAGTTGCAATATTGAAAAATTACAGATACTAAAGTTATTTTTAGTGCAGCCGGTCCTGCTGATGCAGAGAATGAAATTGGTATGCATCACAGAAAAACCATAGAGTTTGCAAAATATCAGGGGATGTCTTCTATCAGAGAAATTAAGACAGAACTTAGTCCCTGTAAGTCAGTTATTACTGCAAGAAGGACCAGGTGTACTTTGGATTGTAAGCACAATCAAAGTACCAGATAACTTTTTAAAGTTTTCAAGAAAGCCCATTACTTGTCTAAGAAAAACCCAGATTTTGAAAGCCATGGATTTTTCCAACTGTTTGATGAGGCTTTGCCAAATAAAATTAAAATTATTGTGGCCTGGGATTACTATCCCAAAAATGGATTGGATTGGCTGATAGAGCACCATCCTTTTTGTTGTTCTACAGAACAGTAAAGAAGCTTCAAGAATACATTTAAATAGCCCGCTCAAATAATAGCTTAAAAAGGAGCAGGGATAAATTGAAGCTACAAAATATAATTAGGCTGAGTTGTTAAAAACTCCAGTCTTCCCAATCAAAAGTTACACCCAGTTTTAAAAACTAAAAAGTGAAATCTAGCTGAGGTGTTCAAATATTTAAATGTCTGTAATTGACCAAAAGAAAAAAAACATGAGCAGAGTAACGTGTTTAAAGATTTTTTTTTTCTTTTCTCTAAAAGGAGTTTCACCCCCTCCTGTGGAAAAAGGAGGAGGGAGTTGTAAAGAGTAGAATGATCTTTGCAGCCAAAATCTTGTTAAGAACTGACAGGTTTTAGGAATGTTCCTGTGTGATGCAAAGGTTGGGGCTACATGCTCTTGTTTATACAAAAACACACAGCTGACAAAATGTAACCAAAACTGTTACCTGTCATTTAAATTGTTTTTCTGGTTTTATATATTGTTTTCCTTACAGGTATTTTATAATAACAGGATACCATAAGAAGTTATTAGATAATTAAGCAATTCTTTTGTTTCAGAAACATTTATAATAAATCCAAGAATTTATTTTCTGAAAAATAACATTGGCTAAAATTATGGTTAAAGCTGACATTGTAAACATTTTAGGCGCTGCCCTGAAATAAAAATAAAAAGCCCAGTTGAACTTCAACTAAAAGGGAATGAAGTAATTTACATCCCCGCATTTATAGTTAATATGCCCAACGATCGATTACGTATTGGTATCGATCTATAATAAAAAAATGTTTATTAAATCCTATTGTGATTTTATCTTAAATGTTATATGGTCTCAAGTGACAAGGCCATACATAGGAACCTTCTCAGTTCTCTAAAATTAGTGAGTATAGTTGAGATCCATCTCAGGAATATTTAAATTCTAGATGGCACCTTGTGTACAGGCAACTCCGCTTCCCCCAGAAAGGGTTAGACAGGAGGTTCATACAAAAGGTATGTCCCCTGGAAAATAGTTGAGAGGAATGCTTGGAAGGTGATATTCTCAATGCTCACATCCATACAGTGTATGCTGACTCCATCGAGCTTAGTAATTATACGTAATTCCTACTGGGATTGTATGGTATGTTCCCTAACAGGTTAGTGACCTGGGGAATGATAATAAGGTTCATATTTATGCCAGGAATATAATCACATTAGTAGAAAGTTATTAAAATAGTTGATCAGTCCTAAAGTAAATATTTAGGTATTCAAACCCATCAGGATAAATAAATAATCAGTCAATCATTTATTCCTGATAATCAATGACCCAAAATATCATGTGTACATTGGCAACGATTTATTACATCGCTTTGCTATACACATGGATCTGGTAAATACCACTGTGGTCCAGATTAAAATAAAACCCAAGTAGTTTCATAAATGAACATGAAGCCTCAAGTAATCTTGGTTATTGCCATATGCAGTAAGCATATTATTACCACATAGGTCATTATTCAGACAGGTACTAATACGTTTTTTTTATTACCCGGCCATGTATAAATAGGCCAGAATTTCAAGAACCCTGCTGCATTAAAATGTTTCGCAGACAGGATGTATATAGAAAAGATTTCAGTAAATCACACTCATGAAAAATAAACGTTTTCATGGAGTTCAAAAATAAGTTTGTGAAAAGATTCCTGTGATGTGGTATAATAGACATACACATTGCCAGGATTCAATCTGATCCAAGTGAAAACGCACCTTGTGTTTTAAATCAAACATTGTTGTCTTTCCCTAGCTTGCTATGTTTCGCTAGTGGAGACCATTGGGAGTTTCGAGGAGAGGGGTGTTGTAGGATCAGTGCACCGGATCTTATGATAATCCTATACTTGATATTCTTAAACCAAATGGTCATTGTGTTTATATGCTGATCTAAGACAGCTAAATAAACGAGTATATATGTACAGCTAGCTGTGCTATATATTGACCAATGCTTGATATAAAAAAAAAAAAATACAAAGCGCTAAGTACTTCACTACACTAAATGATGCCCAATGATGGTGGAACATTCAGGTAAGTCCTGAAGACCCATACAAGCTGGCATTTAAAGGTGGTAAGAAATAGTACAACTGGAACAGAATGTTAATTTGGTCAGATAAATTAAGTTTGAATTTGATTTTGTTTTTGTTTGTTATTTTACATAAGGCCAAGGCCTGAATTACCTTCAAGAAAAAGTTTAACATAGGTGGATGAGGGGGGCGTGACCGGATGTGTCTGCCCGGAGCTCCGGCTTTCATCCGGCTCTATATCCTGATTGCAGCTGACTAAATATCCGGTACTCGGTGCTGCACTGCTCCGGTGAAAGGGGAACTGCCGCGGCACCTAACGATGCCATCCTCGGCGTCGAAGAAGCAGCAGAAGCACCTTAATCAGCCACCTTTAGAACAGAGGCAGTTGCGCTCTCAGAGCAATATGGCGCTTGGCTCCGCCCACGCCATCTTGGTTCCTGTTAACTCGACACAGCGCGCCAAACCACAGATCTCCAGGATGACGCAGCCAGTGAGTATGGCGTCGCAGGTACAGGAGGCACCATCTCCCTTGCCGCAAGAAATAGAGGTGGATACGGCAGCCATAACAGGTCCAATCCTGGAAGCTATTGCGGCTTCTAAAACGGAGCTTATGACACGTATTGACTGTTTGGCCTCGGAGTGTAACCTTATCCGGCATGATCTGGACAAGATCAGAGGCAGGCTATCCACAGCGGAGGATCGCATCTCTGGAGTGGAGGACGCTGCCCATACTCAGGGTTTTCAACTCGGGGAGCTGAAAGATATGGTCCGGTTCTTGCAGCACAGAGCAGATGACGCCGAGGACCGCCAGAGAAGGAACAACATAAGAGTTGTGGGGTTACCTGAAGGGGCTGAGGGGGTAGCCACTACTACTTTTGCCGAGCAGTTCTTCAAATCACTGCTGGCTTTAGGGGATCTCCCCCCCACATATGTTGCTGAGAGGGCACACAGGGTCCCCACTGGAGCTCGGCCATCGGGTGCCCCACCTCGTCCTTTTCTGGTCCGGTTCCTAAACTATAGGGACCGTGACATGTTGCTGGCGGAGGCAAGAAAACATAAGGAGCTGAAATATGACAACGCACGCATCATGCTTTTTCCGGATTTCTCGGCGGAGACTCAGAGGAGGCGTCGCTCCTTTACAGATGTGAAAAGAAGGCTCAGAGAGAAAGATCTGAAATACAGTATGTTGTACCCCAGCCGTCTCCGAGTGCAGCACAAGGGTTCAGTAAAGTTCTTTGAAACTCCACAGGATGCCTGCGACTGGTTGGACCAGAATCCGTGATGCCGTACGAGGTTTACCTGTCCACCTTGTTACTGTTATGATTTTTCTATTTTTATTTTCTGGTCTGTTGTTTTTTGCAAGGGAACTGCCTGTCTACTCCTGTAGACTTACTCTATTTTCCCCTTCTCCTTTTGGGGCATCAGGCATTGCTATACTCTCAGGATCAGAGTCAGGGGGCAAGATGTTTTCTTTTGCTATTTTTTTCCCCTGGGACCCCAGTATTATGGCTGAAATCCGGAGCCCTTGGATCTGCTTTATTGCGGGGCCACCATCTCACTATTCCTCTGTGAGTGCTCTTTTTCAGAGATGCACAAATGTGGCAGCTGCATTGTACTTTTGTGGTAACGACTACACAATGGTACATTCCCACGGTTCAGGTTGTACCCACAAGGGGTTCTTTGTGCACGGTCAGCTGCTACTTCTATATCATTGACAGCCGTAGGAGTCTGGTGCGACTGGCACGGATTTTTTTATTTTTCCAGCTTCAAATGCCGAACTGTCAACGCTTCAGGTTGAACTCCTACAGGTTTGTTTGTTTTGGGACTAAAGCTGCATACCGGAAGATTTTTGTTTTTGTTCAGGTTTTGGATTTCATGTTGATTTTGTATTTTTTTGGTAGATTAGTAGTTTGTGGTATGACAGCAGGGGTGTTTTTTTGTTTTTCTGACCAAGGCCATGGAGCTTCTCCCGGATTTGCACAACTACTGGCTGAAATGTGTATGTCCTCCTATATGATAATTGCAACTGTTTTCCCTCCGCTAACTGTTTTCATGTGGTTATCATATCTCTTTGATTTTCATAATGGATAGTAAACTTAAAATACTTTCCTGGAATGTCAGGGGTCTAAATAATAAATTTAAGAGGGCTGCAGTTTTCCAATACCTCAAACGGGTCAAACCACATGTTGTCCTCTTACAGGAAACTCACTTGGAGGGCAGTACGATTTTGTCGTTACGCAAGCCCTGGATTCAAAGGGCGGTTCACGCTACCTATTCCACATACTCTAGAGGGGTTTCCTTGCTAATTAGTAAGGCAATTCCATGCACAATACATCAAGTGTTTACTGACTCGGGAGGTCGATATGTGGCAGTCCTCTTGGAAATATTCTCTCATAAAATCCTACTGGTGAATGTATATTTGCCCCCTCCTTTCAAGGTTAATTTACTATGTGATTTGTTGGTAACATTGGCCCCGTATCTCCATCTGCCGATACTTTTCATGGGGGATTATAATGCCATCTTAGACCCGGTGCTGGACTCCTCCAATACTGGGAGACCGGCCTCGGCGGATCTCTGCTCCTGGATGTCGATGGCGGGTCTGACTGAACTGTGGAGGTGGAAGCATCCGGATACGGTATCCTACTCGCATCTGTCTTACACTCACAAATCTTCCGCTAGGATTGATTTGGCGTTTGGCAATGCTTCCATTCTGCAGTATGTATCTGAGGTGAACTACTTACCTGGGGGAACTTCGGATCATAACCCACTTATGGTCACTATGGCCTTTCATGTGACGAAAAGGGTAGGGGGGTGGAGATTGTCACCAGGTTGGTTGTTAGAGGATCAAGTGCTGGCTCAGATTCAACAATCCACAGACGCCTACTGGGAGGCAAACGAGGGATCGGCTGATCCCTCGGTGGTATGGGATGCTTTCAAAGCAGTGGCAAGAGGGGAGTGTATTTCCGCAATAAAGTCAGTCAGGAAGGATCATATCCAGGAGAGTGAGCTTCTCATGGCTCATGAGCGAGAGAGTGCTAAAGTAAATGCAGACTCTCCCTCAGAGGCCAATTATGTATCCTTACTGGAAGCTAGACGCTTAGTAGCATTACATTTCACGGATCTGGCGCACACTGAGGTGCGTCAGAGGGCAGAAACGGTGTTCGCTGAGGGTGACAAAAATGGCAAGTTGTTAGCTAACCTTGCCACTGACCAAAAAATTCCAGTTAGTATACCGGTGATACGGAATAAAGGGGGGACCTTGATTACGGATCCCACAGACATATTAAGGGAATTTGTTCAATTTTACTCGTCCCTGTACTCGCCTATCCCTTCTTACGATCCCTCGGAACTGAATGAGTTGTTGCTGAGCCTCTCCATACCGAGATTGTCAGATACTGATGCTATTATGTTAGATGAACCTATTTCTGTATTGGAAATTGAAGCAGCTATGCTCGCTTTTCCCCCACAGAAGGCGTCGGGTCCGGATGGATTTCCGGCGGATTTTTACAGAGCGTTTAGGTCCCGATTGGCCACAAGACTAAATGTGCTCTTTCGTCACTGCTGGGAGCGGGGGGCCTTGCCGGCGTCAATGATGGAGGCCTACATGGTGCTCCTCTTGAAGCCGGGGAAGGACCCACTACAATGCTCATCATATCGACCGATTGCGTTGCTAAATGTAGATCTGAAGATCCTTGCTAAAGTGCTGGCGTCAAGGTTGGCCAGGGTAATTTCGTCCCTGGTGGACATTGACCAGACGGGCTTCATACCCGGCATGTCGACGGACACTAACTTGAGGAGGTTGTTCACGCATATTCAGCTAGGTACCACTGACTCCCTGGCCAAGGTAATTGTCTCGATAGATATAGAGAAAGCATTTGACTCGGTTGACTGGTGCTACATGCATGGGGTGTTGGAGGGTATGGGCTTTGGACCTGGTTTCCGTCGATGGATCACTCTATTGTATACTAATCCTCGAACAGCGATTCGGCTCGGTACAACAATCTCTGAATTTTTTCCGTTAGGTAGGGGTACTAGGCAGGGGTGTCCACTCTCCCCCTTTCTTTTTGCATTAATGATGGAACCAATTGCTAGAGCACTTAGGCGCTCCAGTGGGGTGGGGGGTATCCGAGTTGGCTCAATTACAGAATGTGTAGCACTATATGCTGATGACTTGCTCCTGTTCCTTAGGGACCCTGGGCCCTCCCTCAGGGCTGTTTTGCAGATCTTAGATTTATTTGCCTCCTTTTCGGGGTTGCGGGTGAACTGGAGCAAGTAATCTATTTTGCCGCTGGGCCCTGAAGCACAGATGCTTAGAGATAACGACTTACCGTTGCAGTGGGTCTCTACTATTACCTACCTGGGTGTCAGAATAACTGCCCATATTGGAGATTATATGGCTTTGAACCTTCTCCCGCTGGTGTCTGGCCTCAGACAAAAAACTCAGGTCTGGCGGAAACTGCCTCTCTCCCTGATAGGGAGAATAAGTCTTCTCAAAATGAAATTCCTACCAGTACTCCTATACTTCCTGCGTCACTCTCCAGTGTGGATTCCCAAAGATTTCTTTAAAACATTGAATAGTATAGTGGGGGCTTTTCTTTGGTCTCCACAATCCCCTCGTATTAGTATTTCGGTCCTGCAGGAGCCCCTGGGGCAGGGGGGGTTGGCGCTTCCGGACTGGCAAAAGTATTATCTGGCTGGCCAGATGGTGTTTGCTAGGCGCTGGCTGCTGGCTGATGACGGCGATTCGGCCACGGTCTTGGAAGCGGCTCATTTGGGATCATATGAGAGCTTACGATTGGCCTTATTTAGGGGTCCCAGGTCCAGTCTCCCTTTAACAGTCTCTATGAAGGCCACCATTAGGGCCTGGGAGGTCACTACTGCTCTGATGTCACCTTCCTATCTGGGAGTTTCGCCTTCGGCCCCTCTCTGGTTGAACCCAAACTTATCAGATTTTTGCTCCCTCCCGGATCCAATGATTTGGGCTTGTGGGGGGATTAAAGTGTTAGAGGATATTACTAGGGAAGGTGAGCTTATTTCTTTTGATCAATTAAAAGCAAGGCATGATTTGCCAAATTCCTTCTTCTTTCGCTATCTGCAGCTGCGCCACGCTTTTCAGGCGCAGTTCAGTGGCCAAAGAGTCGAGTCCCTTCCATCCCCACTGGAGACCCTTTTGAAAGACAAAGACCTAGCCAAACCTCTGTCCACTGTTTACAAATCCCTATTTAAAAAAATACCGTTGGGGGTAACTAGGTGTAGAGAGAGGTGGGAAAGGGAAATTCCAGAGATACAGGGGGAGGATTGGGAGGATATGTGGGATCGCCCATTTAGGCATTTGGTTTCTGCTAGAGATCGTCTAATACAGTTCAAATTTCTGCACCGTATATATTTCACTCCTGCTAGGCTTTCTCGTATATATCCTACCACCAGTGGTCAATGTTGGAGGTGCACATACTCCCCGGCAGATTCGGAACATGTTTTCTGGACGTGCCCACGGATTCAGACCTTTTGGTCTGGGGTGGTGGAGTGCATGTCGGAGGTGCTTGGAGCTCCGGTCCCCCTGGCGCCCAGGGTTTGCCTCCTGGGTTTGGTGGAGGGGGTGGTTCCATCATTGGCACACCGCACATTGCTAATTATTGGGATGTTTTATGGCAGAAAGGCTATTTTATTAAAGTGGAAGAACGCTAGTGCCCCCACACTCTCATTCTGGAAAGGTCTGGTTAACTCAGTTATACATCTATATAAGGCTACGTACAGGGCACGTGGATGTGGGAAAAAGTTTGACAAGGTCTGGCAGGCATGGCTGGACTCTTCTGCAACAGTAGGCTGATCTGATCAATGGAATTGACGGTCGGTCAAAGATAGCATGATTATAAATTTACTACTGTATAGCTGACATGTGTTCCACATGGTTTTCCTGGTGAATATAGGCTCTTTAGGAGGATAGTGGATATAATAATAGGAGGACGGACTGTGATGTTAGGATTGATGCAAGAATGTCTTATGTGTTATATATACAACGGCGGCCTTGGTCGGGATGGGGGGGGGGGAAGGGGGTTATAGTTATAGATGAACTATGTTAGTTCTGGTAGAGTGGGCCTTGCATGGCCGCGGTCGAGAGGGTATGTTGCCTACTCGAATATGTGTTTTAATGTTGTACTGTACTGTACTGTAAGAAAATCTAATAAAAAGAATTTATAAAAAAAAAAAAAAACATAGGTGGATGATATTTTTGTTGAATAGCATAATGTTTGAAAAGCATATCCCAAAGTTCAGAGATGTTCTTAACCAGTTGAGGGAGGCGGGTGTTTAAAATTTCATTTCAGGAAGACCAATGGTGTCGTTCCAAGGTTCATCTCCTGAGGCCTAAGGTTTGCAGCCTAAGTCTCACCACAAGAAGAAAATGGAGACTGTGATGAGGTCAAGAGTATCTGCCAATATCAGTGAATTGAGGACATGTTTGGGTATGGTATAAAATATTAAATTGTATGCCTGTCATCCTAGGTTCCAATCAAGAATGCTGGAAGGTAATGTATAAGAAGAGACTTATAGGATCAAGAGAATGTAATCTAAAAATATGACATTGTGATATTTCTCTCCTAACTTACAGATCTTCCAATCTTATACTTCAGCATTAACGTTGATCCTGCCAATCATGGCAGAATAGTATCATCAGTAGATCATTGATGATTTTAGTTAATTAAAATATGGTTAACCAATCGCTATATCATATATATATATATATAGCATAGTTAGAAAATGTAAGTATTAATTAATAAGAATATGTATTCATACTGTCTATTTACTCAAATAGAAAGTGATTGACACTCCAGACCAGATCGTTGATTGGTAAAGGCGAAGCGAACTGCCAACAGACACAGCGATCGCATGGATAATGTTAATCCTTGGCGTCCAGTTCCGGAGGGAACCTGTCACCAAACCACACTCCAGACCAGATCGTTAATTGGTAAAGACGAAGTTGACCACCAAAAGACACAGCGATTGTTTGGATGATATTAATCCGTGATGCCCAGTTCCGGATGGAACCCGTCACCACATCGAATCCTTTATCAGGAGTCATAAAGCAAGACGCTCCAGGATTCGTATTGCCGGAAAGAAAGATTTGTTGCAGAAGTCCCTTGTTTGCTTGAATCCCAGAATATCCATTGAAAGGAGGGATATTGAATCCCATTTTCATTTTGTAACACTACAAGAGCGGATTCACTGAAGAGTTTCTTCAATTGCTGGTTTACCAGCCTTGTTTTCAACACATTTGAAAAGGGGGGGTGACACCACCACTGCAACAGTTAATTTTGTTTTTATAAAGACTTGAACTCATCAACAAAGATCCAAGTCATACAAGAACATTCTTTAACATATGGATGAAGAGAAGAACGTTCTTCAAGTATAAAGAAAAATACCGTATTTATCGGCGTATAACACGCACTTTTTTCCCCTTAAAATCAGGGGAAAATCGTGGGTGCGTGTTATACGCCGATACTCCGTCGAATTCCCCTGCTGAAAACGAGCGAGAGGAGCGAGCGGAGCCGAAGCCGAAGTACAATCGGCTTTACTCAGCTCCTCTCGCAGTCCCGCCCATCTCTGACTGCGCCGCTGACATAGAGAAAGCCGAGTGTACTTCGCCTAGTCTCGGCTCCTCTCGCAGTCCTGCCTGTGACTGTGAGCAGACACGAGTCTAGGCGAAGTACACTCGGCTTTCTCCGTCAGCGGCGCAGTCAGTGGAGATGGGCGGAACTGCGAGAGGAGCCGAGTCCAGCCGAAGTACACTCGGCCCCGCTCGCTCCTCTCCACAGAAATCGGCGCCAAATTTTAAAAACCGCCGGGACTGACACGATCGCAAAGGCACTGGGCACGGCTGAAGATGGACAGATGAACACTGGGCACGGCTGCAGATGGACAGATGGACACTGGGCACGGCTGCAGATGGACAGATGGACACTGGGCAAGGCTACAGATGGACACTGGGCACGGTTGCAGATGGACAGATGGACACTGGGCAAGGCTGCAGATGGACAGATGGACACCGGGCATGGCTGCAGATGGACAGATGGACACTGGGCACGGCTGCAGATGGACAGATGGACACTGGGCAAGGCTGCAGAAGGACACTGGGCAAGGCTGCATGCTGCATTTAAATGTAAGTTTTTTTTCCTTGAATTTCCCTCCTAAAAGTTTTTTTCCTTAAAATTCCCTCCTAAACTTGGGGTGCGTGTTATACGCCGGTGCGTGTTATACGCCGATAAATACGGTAATAATATGGCCATATCTTTTAAACAACTGATATTTCTTCAGAACCGTTTCTTAGTATGTCCGTGACTATTCGTCAGAAATACAAGAAGCGTGGGGGGGTTATGTCAGAACATTTGGGGTTAAAAAGAATTACATATAGGCCCTTATATTATGCATATTAGGTATTTTTTATATTGTTCATATTCATGTATATTATGAACAAGAGGGAGACCATCTTGTCTCTAAAGTTTAAAATAGCTCACGAGATGCTATGAACAACACTTTAGATTCTGCTTTCCCTTTAAGGGGTTAACCCACATTCGTATCTTTATATTTATTTCCTGTCTCACAAGACGGCATTGTTTTCCCAATCCATAAACGCAAAGCTTTGAACATTTAAGAAAATATACCAGCCTCCCCGGGTGGTAATTCAAAGGTTTGGACACTTGGTAAAATAAACAAGATAAGGGACTCTTGTTTCAAGGGAGTATAAAAACCTAAAGTAGTATTTCAGAATAAGTTACAAAACTGTAGGGCTTATTCAAAATTCCTGTTTTATTGTATATCTTTTATAGTATATCTATGTATTGGTTATATATATATATGTATAAACCCATATCTACATATATATATTACTACAAAATGTGAGATCCTAGCTGTATTGATATTAGGAGCTGTATTTGTCAAAAGTAAGTTAAAAGTTATTCCAAATGACTTCAGCTTCGAGGAATGTTAACAACCCATTAGCAGAGAGGTGGGTATATTTTCCCAAGACATTACTCTGAGCCATTTGCCGAAATGTCTGGTATACAGGACACATTTTGACACCCTTAGACAATGAAGTGTGTTTTACTAAGTTAGATCAAAGGGTAGTTGTAAATTACCTTCGGCCTCAGTGAAAATAACATTATAAATTATTCCTTATACACCACTGCCCCTACAGGTTAAAAACGACATTGTTCAAGATGGCGTATATGTGGTTGCTAAGACAACCTTCCAAAAAAAAGTTACCTAGTGATAAGATACACACCCACTTTTGGAGTGAGATAAAAGTAGCAGCTGAGATGGAGAGGAGGAGGAGAGGCTTGAGCTGAGATCGCAGAGAGACCTTAAGATCGAGGGAACCTCGAGGGAACAGGTCGCCCTACAGAGAGATCTAAAATGCAAACATGTAGCAAACATGTAGCGATATTGGAAGGAGTCCTATGGGACTCATCATTGCCTCATAATGGAAGCTTCTCAAACAGACAGAACTTTAACCTGGTAACGTATTGATTTTGTTTATTTACCTGCTTTGGTAATGGAGTTGTTTTTGCATACACATAACTAAAACCATTTAAATATATATATGGCAAAGCAATTTGGAATGGTATCATATTTTAACTGCAGTATAAATGAAATATTATTCCAAATATTAAAGGCACATACCCTAATTTGGTTGTCTTTAAAAAGCTAGAGTCAAGTGGTACAATGGTTTTATTATGATATACGTGTAAAAATTAATTCTCTCTAAATGTAATATAAGACTTGAGGTCTTATCAAAGCCGTGTTCCTTATATGACCCTTGGTCTGGACACGTTTAAGAAGTGTAATCAGGAGATCTGTTGGTTTGAGAAAGAAAGTGTTAAAGAGAACAAAAGAGTGTTTACACCTTCCGTGAAGTAACGGAAAGACATTTCAAGAGCTACCAAGTGTTAGATGTACAAGTATCATTTAAGTATTGAATTGTGAATATACCTTGTCATATAGAGCTGGCATAGAAATGTATGTAAACATTATCTGAACCTTAATCATCATTTTATCTCTGATTGTAGAAGTATATCCATTCATTTGTTTGATCACGACTTATACCTGATTTTAATTTGCACTGTACTTTAGTTAATAAATATAAATAATATTTTAAGCAATATTCATTTGTGTTACTTGTCTTCAAACTAGCATGGATAAAAGAACTTAGAATTTCTTGTTTAATATTGTAGGAGATCGGGAATCTCCAAAATTAAGATATACCTATTTCCGCAATAATTATTTTTTTATATTTCAGTATAAACATTCTGACATATATCGTAGGCACTATGCTGAGATGCGTCAATGTTTCTGACATTACATTGTATATCCCTGTATGTTGTGGTTGTTCAGGTGCTTATCTAATCGTTTTTTGAAATTATCGATGCTCCCCACTGAAACCACTGCCTGTGGAAGAGAATTCCACATCCTAACCGCTCTTATGCCGCGTACACACGATCATTATTCACGGCGGTTAAAAAACCGCTGTGAATAATGACAGGAAAAACGAGGGAACCGCTTGGTTCCCTACACACGGTCATTTTTCCCATCATTTTTTCTCTTGACGAGAAAAACGACCGTCTGTGGGCTCCGCGGCAGTGTTTCCCTATGGGAAAACTGCCGCGGAAAAAAATGCTGGAAAACCAAATGCAGCCTTATTAGTGCCCACAAAATGCAGCCTACTAGTGCCCACCAAATACAGCCTTATTAGTGCCCACAAAATGCAGCCTACTAGTGCCCACGAAATGCAGCCTACTAGTGCCCACCAAATGCAGCCTACTAGTGCCCACCAAATGCAGCCTACCATTGCTCACCAATTGTAGCCTACCAGTGCCCATCAAATACAGCCTACCAGTGCCCACCAAATGCAGCCTCATCAGTGCCCACCAAATGCAGCCTCATCAATGCCCATCAAATGCAGCTTATCAGTTCCCATCAAATACAGCCTACCAGTACCCAACAATTGCAGCCTTATAAGTGCTCACCAATTTCACTGTACCAGTGCCCCTGGATCACACAGAAGAGCAATATTTTGCTGTCACAGAGCTTGGATTCGATTCGCCCGGGCAGCCACTGTAACAAAGACCGACTCGCGGCTCCTATGGTATACATCACACTGATTAAATTTCACGGCATTGCATCGGTGTGCAGGAGCCGGTCTAGAAGGCGGAACTTTGTTACGGCGCCGCCTGGGCATTTCAGACCAAAGCTCATGCAGTATGTGTGGAGAGAAGGAGGGAGAGGGGCACTCAGGGCCAGTAATAAGTATTTTTGACTACAAAGATCCATTTTGACGCCCCCCCAACCCATCCGCACCATCCTCTTGCTACTCCCTGTCTAAAATCGAGCTGGTACCTCCTTCACAGTGTACCTGCAATGTGAAGGACGTCACATACCACTGAAAATAGAACTTCCACTAAACAGCAGTGTGTAATGAGGGGGTGGGGTTATGCATTTCTTGCTTCCCCTCACTGGCCACAGGCAGCTGAGGCCAACTAAAACCTATAAGCAACTCCCAGGTCACACCCCCCAGATACTCCCACTTTGATCACACCTCCCCAGATTCCCTAACCCTAACTATACCCCCATATACCCCCCACCCTGATCACACCTCCCCAGATACCCTCCACTCTGATCACACACACCCCCAGATACCACTACCCTGATTACACCCCTGGATACCCCTCTACACACTGCAGAGTACTCCATCTCTACTAGAGAGAGAGGGGGGCTGACAGAGAGATCAGGCTCAGAGAGAGAGGCGGGGCTGAAAGAGATGGAGGTGGACAGAGAAGGGGGTTGAGTGAGAGAGATCAGGCTGAGAGAGAGGTGGGGCTGAGAGAGAGGTGAGGCGAGGCTGAGAGAGAGAGAGAGATGAGGCTGAGAGGTGAGGCAAGGCTGAGAGAGAGAGATGAGGCTGAGAGAGAAAGAGAGAGAGATGAGGCTGAGAGAGAGGTGAAGCTGAGAGAGAGAGAGAGGGGCAAGGCTGAGACAGAGGGGGTCTGAGAGGTGAGGCTGAGAGAGAGAAATGGGGCTGAGAGGGTAGTGGACAGAGAGGGGGAGGGGCTCAGAGAGAGGGCTGAGAGAGAGAGGTGTGGCTGAGAGAGAGCGAGAGGTGGGGCTGAGAGAGGGGGAGGGGCTCAGAGAGAGGGTAGTGGACAGAGAGGGGGCTGAGAGAGAGAGAGTGGCTCAGAGAGAGGGTAGTGGACAGAGAGGGGGCTGAGTGAGAGAGGTTGGGCTGAGAGAGAGGGAGGGGCTGAGAGAGAGGATGGCTGAGAGAGAGAGGGGGGACTGGACTGACAGAGAGATCCCTAGCCCTGTCTGTATATGAAGATAGGTCTGTGTATGATGTCAAGTACCTTCTTGATCTGGGAGGTGCTCTGCTGCTTCTTCCAGCAGCTCCCTGGCAGCTTGCTCCTCTCACGTGTCCTTGTCCTCTAGGCCTCACTGACTGCTGATGCTGGAGCAGAGAGGAGGCTGGAGGAGACGGTGTCCAGCGACATCAGATCAGTGTCACTGGCGTCTGGCTGCTTTGAAATCTCCCGCCCACACCCCTTTCCAGGCACAGATTGGCCACACAAGGGGTTGTGGGCGGGCACAGGGGGAACATGGGGAGGAGGTGGGGTGGACCTAACTTACCTCCTCTTCCCTCATTGTACGGATACAGCGGGCGCCGGGCGGGGATGTGGACACTGCTGTGGGCTTGTCGTGGGCGAGTCAGTGGGTGGCAGAGATAGGGTTCAATGAACCAGGTCACGGCGCCCTTGCTGAAATGCGCTCATGACTCGTCTAGGACGAAACACCAGCGCCAGACTCGTTGGCAACACACTCGGGACCAATGGTGCTCATGACACTTTGGCGCCCCCTCCCCTCTGGTGCCTCGGTGCAGTGCATCCCATGCACCCCGTCTCGGATCGGTCCTGGGCAGGAACCTTCTCTCCCTCCAGGTGGACGTCATATGACGTCCTGGGCTTCCCGGCCATCTAGACGGCGCGCGGCGCATCGCTCGTGACCCGGTGCGCGTGCCCGACGGCCGCGATTGCCCACCGAGTACCCGCGATTGCCCGTGATCACAGCAGGACCGTGGATCTGTGTGTGTAAACAGAGATCCACATCCTCTCAGAGGAGAGGAGACCGATGTGTGTTCCCAGTACAGAGGAACGCAGATCGGTCTCCTCCCCTTGTGAGTCCCCTCCCCCTACAGTTAGAATCACTCCCTAGTGAACATATTTAACCCCTTGATCACCCCCTAGTGTTAACCCCTTCCCTGCCAGTCACATTTTTACAGTAATAAGTGCAGTTTTATAGCACTAATCGCTGTATAAATGTGAATGGTCCCAAATATGTGTCAAAAGTGTCGGATATGTCCGTCGCAATGTCACGTTCACAATAAAAATCGCAGATCGCCGCCATTACTAGTAAAAAAATAAAAATGTCATAAATCTATCCCCTATTTTGTAGACGCTATAACTTTTGCGCAAACCAATCAATATACGCTTATTGCAATTTTTTTTACCAAAAATATGTAGAAGAATACATATCGGCCTAAATTGAGGAATTTTTTTTTTAAATATTTGTGATATTTATTAAATCAAAAAGTAAAAAAATATTGTTTTTTTTTCAAAATTGTCGCGCTTCTTTTGTTTATAGCGCAAAAATAAAAACCGCAGAGGTGATCAAATACCACCAAACGAAAGCTCTATTTGTGGGGAAAAAAAACATAAAGATTTAATTTGGGTAGTGTTGCATTACCGTGCAATTGTTATTCAAAGTGCGACAGCGCTGAAAACTAAAAGATGGTTTGGGCAGGAAGGGGGTGAAAATGCCCTGTATTGAAGTGGTTACAGGGCATCACCAACTTATAGCCAAGGGGCCAATTTTTTTTGAAAATGTGCATGGTGTCAAAGAGTGTATGGTGGATATGCTCTGAGAGTTTTATTTGATCCATCCTACTCAATACCTGGGACCAAGGGACTGTTGATGAATGCCAATTAAAAGCTATCATCCAGTGGATTGAGTTAAACAGTGTATGTATTAGTCTAATATGCTGTATGGGTAAATTTGGTATAGGTGCAAACAATAAACACATAAAATTTAGCAGCTGCTTGTAGCCATATGGGTTTCAAAATTTTGCAGTTCCAGAATGTATGTAAGATGGTACCTTGATCTGGGCATCCTCTAAAACACGTGGGAGTCGAGATACCGATGGATAAAATTAGTTGTTTTTGTACGGGGTTAGGTACCATCTGGTGTGTAACTTCATGGCTGTTTCTCTCACTATAATTGAGCAAGTACATTTCAGTAGGAGAGAAAGGTGTAGATATCCTCCAAACGACCTCCTCCCAGCAACCAAGGGTGCAAGCAATGCAAGTATGAGAAAAATAGGAAAAGGATTTTTCTGGATAGCAGCACTCCAAGATAAAAAGCCTTTATTTCAAAAGTCCAGGAATCCAAAACATACACTGCACATCACAACACACTGATCAAAAATTAGCTGACATGTTTTACGTCAAATGATGCTTACTCATATCAGTGTGTCGTGATGTGCAGTGTATGTTTTGGATTCCTGGACTTTGGAAATAAAGGCTTTTTATCTTGGAGTGCTGCTATCCAGAAAAATCCTTTTCCTATTTTGCTTACATTTCAGTAGGTTTTGGATTTTAGTGGTTCAATCTGGTAGTGTAAAAGATTAGTCAATTTCCCATTGAAGCATTGGTTTTGACTTTTCTGAAAGAGAAAATTAATTTAAACCACGGTAAATACGAGAGATCAATCAACCGGTGAAGAGATGCAGATTTTTCAGATTGGGAATAAGGTGGATTTAATGTTAAAGAGAAGTATTTTTGGTAGAATTTTTCAATTTGAGTATAATGGGGTAATTCTGAAATTGGGATATTGTATATGTAAAAATGCAGGAAAGTAGTGGAGTTGGGACTTTAATTGAGGTATAAAGGTAAAATAAATAAAATAAAATAGATAGCTTGGATGTCATAGTTCCCTCTAAATTGACATGATACGGTATAAGTAAACCAGTAATCACAATATGTTTATGATACAAAAATTGAATCACAAAGGAACAATTCATAATCATCATTAATTTAATAACACATGATTAATTGGGGAACATGATTAATGACATACAAACATGATAATAAATAATTCAATGAATAATAAATATATAAGTAATAACAACATGATTGACACATATCTGATTGATAAATAATGATATAAGCTGTTGTAGAGCATCCGAGGATGTAAACTCTACGCGTTTCATGGTCGCCTACCACTCATCAGGAGTTTGGATGCATGAAAGTAATCTAAAATGAGATAAATGGAAAAATGTGTTGTGGTAGTTTTTGGGGATCCACTAGTCCCCATAGACAAACCCAATGAGATGAAGGAAAAAGGGGGGGGGGACAGAAGTAAAGAAAAAGGGAATAGTGAAAAATACATAACAATATTGCACCTTGCTAAACAGCCCGTGTAATGAGACCTTGTTTGGGGAAAGGCTCGGAAGGTGATACCGCGTACGATGTCTCACCCGGGGTAGAGGCGGGAGATACGTTGGCCAGGATGCATGGGGGGGCCGTGGGCGGCAGACCCATTGCTCGCCGCGAGCCACCATGCCAGGAAATAATGCTTGTATACTGATTGGATATATCTGTATAAAAATTGAAAAATTGAATGAATGGGGCTATGAAAAATGTATCAATGTGGAAATGTAGCGAAAAGTAAGAGACTATGTAGATATGTGAAAAGGGTGAAAGAGAGCTATTGTATGATGAATAAATGATTTTTCTTTTGATTAATTATTTACAGCTACATATTCGTTATCATACTACCCTCCACTCTTCCTTTCTATATCAAGTTCATTAATCCTCCTTTGGCCCAATGTTCATTTATTGGGGTCTATTTCTTCTCATACACGCTTTTCACTTTTGTTTAATTTTTATATTTATTTTTATTTTATTTTTTTTATTTTTTTTTCTATCTGTTAATTTCTTTCTATCCTTATCTTTATTTTATTTTTTTCTACCATTTTTGTTCATTCCACCTAGTGCCCATGTTAGGTTTTTCCTAAATCCCGTGTGATTTGACCCTTGGGGTTGGGTCCGGTGGTGTCCCGCTGTCCATTTTGTCCACTTCCGGGGTTGCGATCAGCTCAGCTCCTTACACACACACATTGTATATTCATTTATGCACACACATCCATACACACTGATATACATTCATACTCACATATACACTTTCATACATAACACTCACACATATATATATATATATTTTTTTCATTTTTATTATTACCATTTTTATTTGTAAAAAAAAAAAAAATTATTCACGTATACACCATCTATGTATGGGTATGCTCTTCCATGTGCATTTGATATGCAGATGCGTCAACATCACTTTCACCCCTACCACTCTAGCACTGTATCATTTATTCATCATACAATAGCTCTCTTTCACCCTTTTCACATATCTACATAGTCTCTTACTTTTCGCTACATTTCCACATTGATACATTTTTCATAGCCCCATTCATTCAATTTTTCAATTTTTATATAGATATATCCAATCCGTATACAAGCATTATTTCCTGGCATGGCGGCTCGCGGCGAGCAATGGGTCTGCCGCCCACGACCCCCCCATGCATCCTGGCCAACGTATCTCCCGCCTCTACCCTGGGTGAGACATCGTACGCGGTATCACCTACCGAGCCTTTCCCTAAACAAGATCTCATTACACGGGCTGTTTAGCAAGGTACAATATTGTTATGTATTTTTCACTATTCCCTTTTTCTTTACTTCTGTTTCCCCCCCACCTTTTTCCTTCATCTAATTTCATTTGTCTATGGGGACTAGTGGATCCCCAAAAACTACCACAACAAATTTTTCCATTTATCTCATTTTAGATAACTTTCATGCATCCAAACTCCTGATGAGTGGTAGGCGACCATGAAACGCGTAGAGTTTACAGCCTCGGATGCTCTACAACAGCTTATATCATTATTTATCAATCAGATATGTGTCAATCATGTTGTTATTACTTATATATTTATTATTCATTGAATTATTTATTATCATGTTTGTATGTCATTAATCATGTTCCCCAATTAATCATGTGTTATTAAATTAATGATGATTATGAATTGTTCCTTTGTGATTACATTTTTGGATCATAAACATATTGTGATTACTGGTTTACTTATACCGTATCATGTCAATTTAGAGGGAACTATGACATCCAAGCTATTTTATTTTATTTATTTTACCTTTATACCTCAATTAAAGTCCCAACTCCACTACTTTCCTGCATTTTTACATATTATTTAGGGATGGAGGTATTCTGGTATGTTAATAGGGTGGGATGAGTCTCAACCCCTCTTTTCTCGATATTTTTGGGTGGAAGACACCCGCTACCTTCGAGACCCCTCCCCAACCCATACAATCCAATTCTATTTTTCTTTTGATTAATTATTTACAGCTACATATTCGTTATCATACTACCCTCCACTCTTCCTTTCTATATCAAGTTCATTAATCCTCCTTTGGCCCAATATTAATTTATTGGGGTCTATTTCTTCTTCTACACACTTTTCACTTTTGTTTAATTTTTATATTTATTTTTATTTAATTTTATTTATTTATTTTTTGTTTATTTCTATCTGTTAATTTCTTTCTATCCTTATCTTTATTTTTATTTTTTCTACCATTATTGTTCATTCCACCTAGTGCCCATGTTAGGTTTTTCCTAAATCCCGTGTGATTTGACCCTTGGGGTTGGGTCCGGTGGTGTCTCGCTGTCCATTTTGTCCACTTCCGGGGTTGCGATCAGCTCAGCTCCTTCCCCCCTCCCGCCCACGTGACGGGGGCGGGGTCGGATCTCGGCTCTTCGGACTAGCTGCGGTTCCTGGTTAAGCCAGAGTCCAAGGACAGGATTTTTTTGAAGACGGTGGTGGTCGATGTGCTGTTGGATGCCTGCAATGTCGGGGTAAGGGAGATATTATGTCTTCAGGATTTTCCGATGCAAGGAATTTATGATGTTACCTTTTCCTCTGCCGAGGTATGCTGGAACGCCTTCGAGAGGGCAAAAGAGAAGAAGGAGACTGAGGTAATGAAGTGCTTAGAAGTAATTCCCTTGTTTATGCAGGATGAGAAGATGGTGATAGTCCATATGTATAATCCCTTCGCGGATCAAGCAATGGTAAGGGCCTTCCTGGCGGGGTATTGTGAGGTATTGAAAAGGAGGAGAGAAAGTTCTGAACCGCTTTAAGATTTGGAAAGGGATGTACCGTTTCTTTGCCAGATTTAAGTTGGACAAGACTTGTATTGGGGGGGGTAAGGCACCCTCCATCTGCGTTTACCATAGGAGGAGAAAGAGGGTTTCTTTATTATCAGGGACAGCCGAAATATTGCCGGAAGTGTTTCTCGTACGGACATGTCAGCTCAGAATGTGAGTTTATGCAGAAGTGTCGGTTTTGTAAGCAAGCGGGTCATAAAGCTAGTGATTGTGGGGCTAGCCGAACATGTGATATATGCCATAAAGCGGGACACTTTGCTAAACAGTGCAGTGAGTACCAGAAGTGGAAGAAGACCTTCGCCTGGGCTGCTAGTGGTGGGAAGAGTCGGGAGGAAGAGCAGAGGTCCGCTAGTGGGTCGGGGGAGAAGGCTGGTGGGACTCCTAAGGTTTGGAGTCTATCAGGCAAGCTCCCCTATGACCGGGCCAATGATGCTGTGCCCAATGAAACAGCTGGGAGTTCTGGCCTGGTAGGAGCTGCCGGAGCATTGGCTGTGGCTACGACCGATGCGGCTGGTGTGACCCCCGCTGACTCCGTGGTCGATGCTGTTGAGGGCATGAAGACAGGGCAGATAGAGGATCCTGGTGTGGTTCCTGGGCCCTCCCGTGAAGAAGAAAAGATGGAGACCGGTGTTCCTGATGAACTTTGCCAAGGTTCCTCTGGGAAGGCGGAGGCAATTAGTAGGGAGGAAGAGTTGGCTGTTGATCTTTTGGCCAACCAGGACCTGCCTTCCCCCATAGGCCCGTTTGGGGACTTGTCCTCTAGTGATGATTCTGGGATGTTGGAGGTGGAGGAGGGGAGCGAGGGGAGTATTGAGTGTGCTCAACAGGAGATATTCCCAGTAGAGGTTGATGTGCAGCCTAATGTGAAGCTGGCACGGGAAGAAGGGGGGGATTCGGGGAGTGAGGCGGAGACTCCCCCTTGCTATCCGCTTTTCTGGGGCCTCAGGTGATGAGGCCACCAGTTCCCCAGGCCTGAGAAGGAGACAAATGAGAGCGGATGGTAGAGCGGTTATGGAAGCTGATTGTTAAACGTCATGATGGCTTGTCTAATTTAATTTATTTTCTGGTGATGGCCTTAACCATCTGTTCTTTGAATGTGAGAGGGATGCGATCAGGATGGAAGAATGCCGTGGTGTTGGAATACTTGAGTACGGTCAGTGCGGATATTATATGCCTGCAGGAGTGTGGGTTGGATGGACCGACTGGCATTTCAGAGTGGAGAGGGGGTGTGGCTGTATGGGCACCTTGTTGCCGTACAAGAGCGGAGGGGGTGGGTATTCTAATCAAAAATGATAATGTTCAGATTGTGTCCCAAGAAATTCTAGTCCCCGGGAGATGTCTGTCTGTGACGCTAGAGTATGCTGGTGAAAGGCTGCGTTTGCTTAATTGTTATGCCCCTGCAGTCAAGAGTGAGCGGAAAGATTTTCTTGAGATCCTTAGGTTGCTGCTGCCTGGTAGAATGGCCACGATTATGACTGGTGACTTTAATTGTGTGAGGAAAAGTGAAGATCGGAGAGGGGCAGGGGTTGGGGGTGTGGATTCCACCTCAAGGTTTCTTAATGATATTATCACAGATGCGAGGTTGAAGGATGCTGTGATTGTGATGCAGGGGAACACACCCTGTAACGGGAAGGCCCGGGGGACTCAGAATCGCTTAGAAAGTATGAGATACCCTTGCTTCAGCTCCCCCAATGGCTCTTATGTGTCAATCACCCTGTGTCTCTATTAGGGGCACAGGGTGAATGAAAACCCCAATATGGCCTATGAGGGAAATCACCCCTCCTGCCTAAGACTGTTTATCAAAGGAGAAGTTTGAACACACCTGACCTGTATTACCATTGTCATTGGACAGTTTAACCTGCCCTGTTCCCCAAAGGATGGGAGGGGAGGGTTTTGAAGAGAAATGTGTTACCATGTGTTTTGAAAATAAAGTCATTCCCTGTTTTGGAACTTGAATACAGAGCGTTGTCTCGTGTCTGGGGGGAGAATCATTCGTATGGGGTCTTATTTGGCTGGTTGGAGTGTCTGGTGGCTGTCGTGTGGTTGGAAAGGGAATATCCTAACGGTGTTAACCCCTTTCATACTTGGGGTGCCGTTACAATTGTTGGCAAGCAGTGGGATGATTCCACAGCCTATAAGGACAGCTACAAGAGGACACAGGACAATGGAGGCACAGTATGAACGGCTAAAGCTCTCCACCCTCAAAGACTTACTGGAGAACCGGGGAAGACCGGCCAACAACCGTAAGAAGAGCGACATTATCAGAGAACTAGTCGAAATGGATGGAACCGAAAGGCCCAGTGTAACAGACAGGACACCCGAAGAGGCAAGTTTTGATCGGGCTGTTAAACTAAGACTGGCACATTATGGTCCTAACCCTCCAGCGGAGATCATAGACCTAGTTATAGCGGCTGTGGAGGCAAATTTGCTACAGCAAAGAGGTGCTGCAGCAGCAGAAGTCACAGCAGCACCAACTGCAAGGAGAGAAGAGGTACAGATACCAGCCGCCATGGAAGAGGAAGTCAGAAGGAGGTTACAAGAGATGCAGATACAGCATAGAGGACCAGTATCAGAGGAGGTCCTGCTGGGATGGTCGGATTCGATCCGCTGCGAACTCTGGAAGAAAGCGCTTGCTCTCGAGCAGCAACACCAGGGAAAGGTTCTCCCCTCCATCTATGTAAGGTACTGGTCGCAGTATGATGTACGAATGCCGTTATTGGGGGAACAACCAAAGCAGGAGTGGACAACTGAGTTAAGCAGGCTGATCCGGGCAGAGATGCGGTTGGACGAGAGCTATAGAGCCCTCCGGTGGTATGTAGCCCAAGAGTGCCCATGGTCAGCGGATGACAGCCCCACGGAAGGCTTTGACTATAATGGCCTGGGATTGTTGTATTGGAGGCTGTCCAGTGACCCTGACTTTGGGAGTGATCGGGAGTGGCGTTTGGAGGAAATAATGGAGCACAGAGAGCGAAAACTGAATGTCTCGGAAGGGCACTGGGCAGAGGAAGATTTGGAGTTTCTGGCCGTTCAGGAATGGGAGCTGGAGATCGCTTACAGACAGCTGCTAGAATCTGTTCAGCAGCAGGGTGGGGCTACCTGTGCCTGGGACTATCAGGAAATACCAGTTGACAACTATGAAGTCCTGGCTGAAGAATCGGCAGTGGAAAAGCTGAAGATTGCCATCCCTAAAGCCGAAGTGGATGATGTGGAGTTCCAGGGAGCTAGGGCAGTTGGCTCATCTCCCCAGCCACTGATTACAGAAGGTATGGACTTAAGGAACTGTTCAGAGGATGTTATAAATTATGCATCGCCTGCCCAAGTACTGGCAGCAGGACAAAGTATTACAGACCCCTGCTCTACACCCGTGGCAGTTTTGGAGGCTCGAGTTGAGAAGGTGATGGTTCCTCTTTCCGAGTGGATTTCGGAGATGCAGGGAGGAGAAGCAGCCATTTTCCCTCCCGAACAGTTAACCAGAGCAGATGGTGTGGAGTCCCCAGCAGAAGTGCTGGCAACCGGGCAGAGTGATAGCAACCTCTGCCCAGCACCGGAAACAACTGTGGAGTTTCAGGGAGCCGGGGCAGTTGGCCCCTCTCTCCAGCAACAAGCTGAGGTGGTAAAGCTTTTACCCCCAGCTGAATCACTGGCAGCAGGGCAGAATGCTACTGGCCGCTGCACACAACTGCCACTTGAGCGGATATCGGTGGATGGGACTTCAGTCTCCACTTGTATACCCCAGGGATGCCGGGCAGTCGACCCAGATCCCCAACAGCATGACGGACTGAGCCCAGTCACCCTGTCTTCTCTCCAGCGGCTGAAAGGACTCCAGGGAGAAGGGCCAGTCCAGGCCTCTCCCCAGCGGCGGGTATATTCTCTGAGAGAGGCAGAGGTTGGCTGGGTAAGTAATGCTCTGTTTGGAGCAATTTATTTGGGGTACTGTGTGGATACCGGCATTAGAAGAAGGGACCTATGGACTAACTTCGGAGTCAACCCGTCTGGGGTCGCCTCCTGTGTTAGTCTCCTGCCGAAAGGGGAGAGATGTAACGGGAAGGCCCGGGGGACTCAGAATCGCTTAGAAAGTATGAGATACCCTTGCTTCAGCTCCCCCAATGGCTCTTATGTGTCAATCACCCTGTGTCTCTATTAGGGGCACAGGGTGAATGAAAACCCCAATATGGCCTATGATGGCCATATTCAAGCTGCACATACATTGTATCTAGATTGAATGTGTACTGTGAGGGGGGGTGTAATCATTGCGGTGAGGTGTTAAGGTTATTTGCATTCTATTGTCTATTATGAATTAAGTCTGCTACTGTGACAATGTGGATTGGAGCTGGTCAACCGTCTGGCTGCATATTATGGGATGTTGAAGTGTCTTCTGTGAGGAGGGGGGGGAAATCACCCCTCCTGCCTAAGACTGTTTATCAAAGGAGAAGTTTGAACACACCTGACCTGTATTACCATTGTCATTGGACAGTTTAACCTGCCCTGTTCCCCAAAGGATGGGAGGGGAGGGTTTTGAAGAGAAATGTGTTACCATGTGTTTTGAAAATAAAGTCATTCCCTGTTTTGGAACTTGAATACAGAGCGTTGTCTCGTGTCTGGGGGGAGAATCATTCGTATGGGGTCTTATTTGGCTGGTTGGAGTGTCTGGTGGCTGTCGTGTGGTTGGAAAGGGAATATCCTAACGGTGTTAACCCCTTTCATACTTGGGGTGCCGTTACACACCCTCACGTACCTATTTTTCTGACAGCGGGGCAGTTTCATCCCGTATTGATTTTTTCTTTTTTTCTGAGTTCTTGGGGCTGACTGATTTTACCACGACTGCTGTTTTGTTTTCTGATCATGTGTTAATGTCATGTAAGGTGGAGGTGGGTGCTGGAGTGAAATTTGGCGGTGGGCTATGGAAGTTAAACTGTTCTGTCTTAGAAGATGAAGATGTGTGTAGCAAGTTTGAATCTTATTTTGAGGAGTTGGTACAGGTGAAAAATTAGTATGAGAATATTTTACTGTGGTGGGATTGGATGAAGGGGAGAGTGGCGTTTTTTTTCAAACGGATATGTGTGCAGAAGGCTAAGGAGAGGAGGGAAGTGGAGGAGCGGCTGATGCAGAGGTTTCACTTTCTGCACCAGTGCAGAAGGATGGAATTGGTGGTGGATGAAGAACTTGAAGAGGTTAGGGCTGAAAGAACTGCCATGTTGAAGGAAAAGGGGAAGAAAATCATTTTTAAAGCAAAAGTTCAAGACATGGAAGAAGGAGAACGGTGCTCCCGTTTTTTCTTTAAAAAAGTATTTGATACTAGGAAAGTGATGAGATCTGTTTTTGCCGGAGAGGTGGAGGTGGAGGGAGAAAGAATGATGGAGGAGGTGGTGGGCTTTTTTAAAGAACTTTATAGTGGGAAGACTGTGGTCCGGGAAGAAGAGTTGGTGGAGTATTGTAAGGTGGTGGAAGGGTGTTTGGGTGAAGAGGAGGTGGTAGGCTTGATTGATCCAGTGGCAGAGAAGGAGGTGGAATGTGTTCTGAAAAAAATGCCTAAGAATAAGACTCCTGGACGTGACGGCCTTCCTGCAGAGTTGTATGTGAGATTTTGGGCGGTTTTTAAAGATCATTTGGTAGATCTGATGAGGTTCTGTATTGAGTCTGGAACAGTTTCCCACTCCATGAAGGAGGGGGCAATTACGTTAATTTTCAAAAAAGGAGATAGAAGAGATGTTAAGAACTGGCGCCCCATTACGCTGCTTAATACAGATTATAAATTGTTGGCTAAATTATTGGCAAGCAGGCTGAGTATGGTGGTGGGGAGGCTGGTAGGTGAATGGCAGGCCTGTGCGGTCCCGGGGCGCAGGATCATGGACAACTTGGTCTTGCTGCGGGACTTGTCATATTATGCCCAGATTAATAATGTTCCTTTGGCCCTTTTGGGGATTGACCTAGAAAAGGCCTATGATAAGGTATTGCATGCTTTTTTGTTTCAAGTCTTGGAGAGAATGGGCTTGCCTAAGCCGCTTTTGAAGGTCTTGAGGGGTCTGTATTCTGGTGTGGTGAGCCAGGTCTTAATTAATGGAAACCTGTCTGATTTTTTCCCGGTCCTTTCGGGGGTTAGGCAGGGGTTCCCCCTTTCTCCTATTTTATTTATCTGTGCCATAGAACCGATGCTGAAGCATGTGCAGAGGGACAAGGGGCTGAAAGGGATGTTTATTCCCGGTAGCAATGGTGGATGTGTTAAGTCTGTATGCTACATGGATGACGTTACGTTTACCTGCTCATCAGGGGCGGATGTGAGGAGAGCGGAATTGCAGCTGAGCCTCCTTAGTAGCGTTTCTGGCTTGAGCGTCAATTGGCATAAAAGTCAGGTCTGCGTCATGAGTGGCACATGCAATTTAGAGAATGTCAAAGTTAAAGTGACGGAGGACATCGTTATTTTGGGAACGCACTTTGAGAGAGACCTACTAAATGAAGTTAATGCCGAGAAGGTGATGGCGAAAATTACAAAGAAACTGGATTTTTGGAGATCGAGACGTCTGACGTTGACTGGCAAGACTTTAATTACCAAGGCAGTAGTGCTACCATTGCTTCTATATTTCAGTCTGATTTTTCCACCTGGTGTCAGGTGGGTCCAGAAAGTGACACGTAGTCTCTTTGTCTTCTTTTGGGGCGCAAGAATGGAGAGAGTTGCTCGAACCGTGGTCATCAAGAAACCGGAGTTGGGGGGTATGGGTTCCCAGATGTCCCTACCTTCTTAGGTATGCATTATTGGCTAAGTCATTATAAAACCTTTGTGACTGGTGGGAAAGTAGCATGTTTGATGCGATACTTGGCTGGCTGGTCTTTGGAAAGATGGGGCTGGTGTGGAAGGGATTTGTCAAAGCCGGTAGCCTTGGTTCCCCCTTCCTTCTATTCCTGGTTGGAACAGTTCCATAAGGGGCGTGGGTTGGGAGTGTTGGGAGTTGTGGCGTTTGATAAAGTTGGCCTAAAGAAGTGGCTGAATAAGGATAATATGGTGACCAATATCAGAGGACTCGGGTCTAGACTGACGGAGCTATGCTGGAAGAAGAAGTTTCCTATCGGTGGAGTTACCAGGCAGAAATAAATTGCTTGGATGGCTTTCCAGAGGTGCCTACTGACCAGGACATTCCTTAGGGCCAGAGATCTGTCCAGAACTGAAGTTTGCCCAAGAGCGGGATGCGGTGGCTTGGAGTCGGTGGAGCACGCCCTTTTTGATTGCTTCTTTGTCCGCAGGGTTAGGAGGAAGTTGGCTCCGATAGTGGTCGTTGTTCTTGATATCCAGGATATGGACTTTGTATGTTGGTTTTTTGGGTTGTTGGAGGGAAGTGTGGCTAGGCAGAGGAAGGTGTGGATTTTTATGGCTATTCTGAGAGAGGTGTTGTGGGATGTGAGGTGTTGGGAGGTGAGAGGAAGGAGAGCTGCATCTGAAGAAGACTGTGTCAATTTGTGCTTGGCCAAGTTGTATGTTGTGCTGCTGGTGGATAGGAGGGGAATGGGAGTGGAAGAGGCGGATGAGTTTTGGAAGTGGGGAAGATGGAAGGGTGGGGGTGGGGGGATATGAGGATTGTATTGTACTTACCTTGTATATATTTTATGTGTCTTTTAATATGATATGAAAATGTGAAAATAAGTAAGAGTCTTACCTGTATGATGATTGAAGCGTAGTACTGGAAGGAATCGATGGCTGGTTCTTGATGAGATAGTATTGTACTCTGGAATCTGAAGGAAAAAATAAATAAAAAAATCACCGATCGGTCTGAGGTAGAGGGGCGGAAGTCATCACAGAGGAAGATTTGGATTTTTGTAGCTATTCTAAAGGAAGTATTGTGGGATGTAAGGTGTTGGGATGTAAGGAGGAAGTTTGTGGCGTCTGAAGCGGACTGTGTGAATTTGATTCTGGCCAAATTGTATGTGGTTATGCTGGTTGATAGAAAGCGGATGGGAGTGGATGAAGCAAATGATTATTGGGGTTGGGGGAGGTGGAGGAAGGGTGGAGGGTGGGGGTAGGGGATTGTATATTGTATTTTTACAAACTTTTTAATGAAGATAAAAGTAGAAACATACAAATATGGGAAGGCATATATCGTATATATCATAGCATCAATAAATCTAAAGAACAACATACATAAATCTAGAAATTAAAAACAAAAAAAAGGAATAATTTATAAGACGAAAAAGAAAACGACATTTTCAAGCATAACTTATAGAGATTCAGAAAATAAGGATCCTTACGGACTAATAATATTCAGAATTTATAAAGGGCGGACCAGACCCATCTGGACATATTCGCTACCAGGAGATCATGTCATATAAAGTATATGTCAGGTCAGGGTTCTAGAATACTCTTGTGGGTCTTCCAGGGTTCCCACCTTCGGTCAAACAAGTTCATTCTATCCTGTAAGGTGTATAAAATCCTCTCCATCAGCATTATATTATTTATTCTGGATAGAACCGAGGGGATAGGGACCGCAGGGGACTTCCAGTGCAGGGCTATGCTCCAGAGAGTGGAGACGCAAATTGTGTGTATGAGGCATTCTTGGTTACGTGGAATCCCCGGGATCCTAGGAGACACATCGAGACCGTGAGTTGTAGAGGGGTCTCCGCAATAGCCGAGGCCAAAGCGGAAATCCCCTCCCAAACTGGGGAGAGCTTTTCACAGTCCCAGAATATATGCTTCAAGGTGCCTAAAACCTTGCATCCCCTGAAGCACAGACCCGAGGTGCCAGGAAACATAATCTGAAGTCTGGATGGAGTATAATACCACCTTGTTAGGACCTTGTATGCGGTTTCCCTCACTGTTAGTGATTTTGTGGCCTTGCGCAAGTTATCCAGCATGTTATCCCAATCCTCAGGAGAGAATTGCTCCCCACAGTCAGTCTCCCACTTAGCTTTATATGGAGGCTCTCCAGAGAAGGTCGAGGCCACCGCATCACTATATAGCCATGAGATAAGTCCTTTGCCCCTGGGAGAGTCACGGCAGATCCGTTCGAGGACCGAAGGGGGGTGGGATGGAGTGAGTGCAAAATGTGAGCTAAAAAAGTGCTTGATTTGTAGATACCTATAGTACTCTCTAGGTGGGGCCTGTTTACGGGTCCGAAGAAGGTCAAAGGAGGCAAAGGTACCATCCATTTGGAGGTCTCGAAGTGAGACCAAAGAGTTGGTCAACCACCATGAGAAGTTTTGGGGGTGTGCCCATGCCGGGGTAAATAAGGGCTCACCTAAAAAGGAAGAACCCGGGGAAGCAGAGGTAACAAGGTCCAATTTGGTTTTATATCGGCCCCAAAGAATAAGGGCGTGGCTTACCAAGGAATTGAGGGTGGATATTTTGTGTGCCAGGTTAGTAGGGGACCAAAGAATGGAATGGATCCCGTAGGGTTTGATGGATAGAGATTCAAACAAGACCCAGGGAACTTTAGAGTTAGGGATACTCCATTGTGCCATTTGAGAAAACCGGGCAGCTAAATAATATAACCAGAGGTGTGGCAAACCCAGACCCCCAGTCCTCTGGGATCTATACAGCACCAACCTGAAGCATCGGGGTTTTGTATATTGTATTTTAAGTTGTTTTATGTGATCTTTTAATTGTTTTTTGAGATATAGTAAAGATACGGTTGCCTAGATGATGATTTAAGCAAAGTACCTGGAAAGACCTTGCGGAAGGTTCTTAATGAGTAGACTTGCTGAGTATGGACTTGCTTGAGATCTGATGGGGAAAAAATTAAATAAAAAATCACTGATCGGTCTGGGATCCTCTGTGTCTTGTACGTGGGTCCGGCTTCGGGGCGTCTCATCAAGGAAGATGTGGTCATCTGCTCGGGCTCTGGTCACGCGTCCAATCAGGCAACAGGAGCACCTCATCATGACATAGAAATAAAACCGACATGAGTATATATATTCCCACTTCCTTTAACCACGATCCGCTGTAAAATAAAAAATGTAATCCCCAAAGATTCCCAGATCCTTAAAGGGACTTCCAACCTTCACTTGCTATAGCTCTGGCTTTGCCTTGCAGGGATCTAAACCTTATCCATATGGGCCTGAACTTTGTCACCAGTATCCCCGATCCAGGTATAACAATCTTTACTTATGAATTCCCAGAAACCCCCCTTGGACTGTGGGAACTTCCTTGTAGCTTCAACAGTTACATGAAACATCCCATCCACAATGGAGGAGAATCGTTCAATCGTATCATAAGCTCAAGCCCCCCCACCTTGTACATGCAGGAAACCATGCCCAGACCTGGTCGGGGTTGGTGAACAATTCTCTCCTAGCTGTCCCTGCCATTCTTACCTTCTCGCGCCATCAGATCCTCATGATCGGCCGCGACATAAGATGCTGGGACGAGTTTCACCATCTCGCATGAACCTCTTGCATTGGGGGAATTACCTTATAAGCTGTAGATCCGCATAAGCACCAAAATAAAGCTCAAACACTTGTGGGGCTACCTAGTTGTCCCGATACCCAAACAGACAAGAGGCAGAGCTATTAAAACTATAACCAATTTTACCCTCTAAAAATGCATTGTCAAATTCCATTGACAAGTGTCTGTTTGGAGTCTTCACGAGTTTGTCAAAACTCCTCATACCCATAATAACATCATAAATAGCATGTACTGCTGTCATTGCTGGGGTACTAAAACTCAGTGGAGACTCAGAACAGACCCAGCAATCGGTCCTGTTCGCTTTCTGAGCTAGTCAGGAAATACACTTTAAATAATAACTTGGGATGCTTTTCATTGTTACAATTGCTAAAATTTACTAAACAAAAAAATATAAATAAACAAAGATACTACTCATTCTTTGGTGTGGTTGAGCCACTTCTTGCAGTGGCTGGCGTGGTCTCATCCCTCAAGCTTCTTTACAACGACCCAGTCACCTGGTTGGAAAGAATGTAAACCGGTTATTGTGTCAGGGTCCAGGAGTGACTTGTGAACCCTGTGGTAGACATTAGGGATGAGCCGAACACCCCCCGGTTCGGTTCGCACCAGAACCTGCGAACGGACCGAAAGTTTGCGGGAACTTTAGAACCCTATTAAATACAATGGACGCGAACGTTCGAAATCAAAAGTGCTAAATATAACAGCTAATATGCAAGTTATTGTCCTAAAAAGGGTTTGGGGACCTGGGTCCTGCAAAAATAAGTTTTAAAAACTGCAGTTTTTCGGGAGCAGTGATTTTAATGATGCATAAAGTGAAAAAAAGAAATATTCCTTTAAATATCGTACCTGGGGGGTGTCTAAAGTATGCCTGTGAAGTGCCACGTGTTTCCCGTGTTTAGAACCGTCCCTGCACAAAATGACACCCCGCACCCAAATTAAAAAAAAGGCCCTATATACTCTGAACAGCAGTATACAGGCGGTGCAAACAAGACAGGGACTGTAGGTTTGTTCTTAAGTAGAATCTGTTTATAATTTAGAACAGGTACATTTTTTAAATGTAGCTCCAGCCAAAACATCTATTTTTAAGCTTTTTGGAAAACATAGGGAAGGGTTATCACCCCTGTAACATTTGTTTTGCTGTCTGTGCACCTGTTCAGAACATTTCACCTCACTTTCCGTCCCAATGACAAATGTTTTTTGAAATTTTGGAGTTTTTATTGAAACAAGGATTGGTGATAAAGCATCACCTTTCTTTCTCGTACATCACGGGACACAGAGCGACATAGTCATTACTAATGGGTTATATAGATACCGTCAGGTGCTGGCACTGGCAACTTCCAAAACCGGAAGTACCCTCCCCTATATAAGCCCCTCCCATCCGGGAGCACCTCAGTTTTTTGCCAGTGTCTAAGGTGTTGGCCAAGAAGAAACATGTGTTTTTCACTGAGCTTGCGTACAGGTTCTTTTGGGCCTCAGTAAGCTATTCCGGATCCGACCAAAAAAGCTTCATAGCTAAACGGTCGGTACCCGGGCCTTGCAGAGAAGAGCAAGGTTTTGCCTGTAATGCTTCTCTTAGGAGAGCTGGACCCTGGGATCCAGAGCTCTGGTCATACCCACGACCAAGATGTTTTCTGTGCAGGGTGCTATACAGGTCCAGGGGAGTGGAATCCTTGGGAACCCGGTCCCTGAAGGTTTGATTACAATGCCTGCCGTGATAGGTGAAGTTTGGGCTTTTGTGGACCAAACAAAGTCCTGCGGCGGGGAACAGGTAAGTGGGGGCCCCCAGGAACTTGGTTCTATTGGGGGACCCCCAAGCCTAATTTGTCTTTCTGTCTGTTACCTAATGGTATTCCCGCAAAATTCTGTGCATGCCTGTAACTACTAAAAAAATGTAATAATTTTTAATGGTGGTCAAGAAAAAAAAAAATATTTTTTTATATATATTTAAGATATTAGACTGCGGTACCTGTGTTTGTCCACTAGAGGCCGCTGTGGAATGTTTTCTTGTCATGTGGACTAGTTTCTTCTCAGCAGAGCAAGTCCAGGCAGATGGTGAGTTCTCTTATGGGAAACTGCTTCCTCTGCCATGTTGCAATGCTCGTCCATCCCCCGGCCTGCGGCAAAGAGGGGCCCTGGCTCTTGTCCCTAGTCTCCATTTTTCAAAATTAGCGCCGAAGGCGCACGTGGCCGCGCGCGTGCGCGTGCACGCGCCTCTATATATAGAGGTGAGCCAGGAAAGGGGGCGGAGCCTGGGGGATGACGCTCTGTGTGCGCCGCAGCGCTTCTGCGCATGTGCGGGCGTCCCAGCATGTAAAAAACACAGTTTTGTGTGGTGAGCTGGCTATGAAGTACAGAGACAGAGCTGGCAACATTTAAAAAAAGGGCATACAGCAAGCGGTTGATACAGGCATCCCCTAGAAAGGCACATTAGTAGACACCAACTGTGATATAGCAGCAATTGTGCTAGACTATTCTCAGTAAAAGTGGTGTATTACGGCTGGAATACCTCAGCTTTAGGCTTAGGAATATGCCGTCCAGAAGCTCCGGAACTGAATCTTCCAGGAAGCGAAGGGGGTCTCATCGGGCTCGGAGGATCTTGGGCATACTTCTGCTGCACCAGTCTCCCCTGAAATTCAGAGGTAAGTGACCGTAGAGACCCCGCAGGGGTACTTGGTACTGTGGCTGTCCTCAGTTCACCTGCTCCTGTGTATGTAACAGAGGAGGTTTTTTCCTCAGCTCTGGGAGGATTAGAGAGAGATTGTCAACATTTATCGCTGCCTCCCTGTCAGGGAAAGCACGCCCGATCTCCGTCTCCTCCTTCAGAGTGCCTGTTAGCAGAGCAACAGTCCCATACAGGGATCGACCTGCCTGAAGGGGATCAGGATGAGGTTGATTCTGTTATAGAGGAATCAACAGTGGGGGAACCTTTTCTCAGCATCTCAAGCTGAAAGATTATGGGTTCAGTCTCTGACTAACATGGTCCGATCAGCATTTAAAAATGCACCTTGCGGAACCATCAACCACTACTGTATCCTCGTTGGGGTCGCTAGAAGCCCCCAGACTGTTTGTTCTTTTCCACTTCACCCTTTACTGAAAGGGCTCATTTACCAGGATTGGGAACGTCCTGAGAAAATATTTATTCCCCCAAGAGATTTCCGGTGGTCTATCCCATGGAGGATAAGTTCATCTAAAAAAAAAAAAAAAAAATGGAAGGTCCCTACAGTGGACGCAGCCATCTCTTGTATGTATAAATCACTGACATGTCCAGTGGATAATGTCCAAATGTTCAAGAACCCAATAGATAAAAGATTGGAGTCCTTATGAAAATCTGCTTGGTGATACAACCAGCAGTAGCAGCTATTGGGGTCTGCTAAGCAGTGAAGGATCAGTTGAAACAGGTCTTGAGGGACTTGACAGATCAGCAGGCTTTGCCCTAGCTGATCTACCTAGAGCCTTAGGCTTTGCGGTTGACGCCATAGAGGATTCAGTCCATCAGGCCTCCCGCCTTACGCTGTCTATAGTACATATGCGTAGGCTCCTATGGCTCAAAAACTGGTCTGCTGAAGCTCCCTGTAAAGAATGGCTGGTTAGCGTCCCATTTCAGGGTGAACGCTTATTCAGGGAAAACCTGGACAAATATATCCAGAAAATTTCCAGCGGTAAAAATACGCTCTTGCCGGTTAAAAACAGAGTTAGAGGTCCCTCTTTAAGAGGCCTGCTTCTCCAGTCCCTGGGGCATCGGCTGTGTAACAGTTCCGACGGCCTCCTCGGTCAATTCCCGGGGGTAAAAAACAGGGACAGTAGCAGGGTAATGAGAAACCCTGGGTCAGGGGAGGTACAAAACCTCCCCCAAAGTTAAATTCATTGAAGCCCCCACTCAGTCGGGTGGGGGGAGGACTCCAGTTGTTCGCAAGAGACCTGGCGGGACACGATCAAGACAGATAGGTGCTCTCCGCAGTAGGTTTGGGATACAGTTTGGAGTTGAAAGACTCTCCTCCTTCCCATTTTTGAGGTCAAACGTGCCAAGGGATCCCCGGAAGAGAGAGTCCCTCCTGTTGGCACTAGAACAACTATTGCTCCAAGGAGTAATTATGGAGGTTCCCCTGGAAGAATGAGGGTTCGGGTTTTACTCAAACCTCTTTACAGTCCCGAAGCAAACGCGGACGGGAGGCCCATATTAATTCTAAAAGGGCTATACAAATTCCTGTATATCAGGACTTTCCGATGGAGTCGATCCGATCAGTGGCCACTGCCCTACAAGGGGGGGATTGGTTAGCCGCGATCGACATCAAAGATGCTTATTTGCACATTCCCATCTTTCCAGTCCACCAAAAATTTCTACGCTTTGCAGTAGAAGGGCGCCATTTTCAGTTCAGAGCCTTACCCTTCGGTTTGGCCACAGCACCACGAGTGTTTACAAAAATTCTGGCCCTTTATTGGCCAATCTAAGAACACAAGGTGTAATGATAATGGCATATCTGGATGACTTGTTGCTGATAGACCACTCAGTGAAAAAACTAGACGTGGTCGTTCACAAGACAATCAAGTATCTGGAATCTCACGGTTGGATTATCAACCGAGACAAGTCAGCCCTAAAAACCAGTCAAAAGTCTGGAATACTTGGGGCTAAGGTTGGATTCAGGCCAGAGAAAAATATTCTTGCCTCGAGGAAAGGTGTTGTCTTTGAAAGATTTGATCCACTTAGTGGGTACAAAAAAGACAGCCGTCCATACGCCTGTATATGAGGCTGCTGGGAAAAATGGTGGCATCATTCGAAGCAGTACCCTACGGTCAATTCCATTCAAGGAATTTGCAAGGGGCCATACTGTCAGCCTGGAACAAAAAAGTTCAGGCCCTAGACTTACAATGTCCTTGTCCCCTTCCGTTCGCAAGAGCCTCCGTTGGTGGTTGGTTCCCCAGAATCTGGAAAAAAGGAAATCCTTCAGTCCGATTTCTTGGAAGGTGGTCACTACAGATGCCAGCCTTATAGGCTGGGGAGCAGTACTGGAGCAATAGTCTCTCCAGGGCAGATGGTCGGATGCAGAAAAGGCCCTGCCCATCAATCTCTTAGAGATACGAGCAGCCCGGTATGCCCTAGTAGCATGGACATCCAAACTCCAAGGGTCCCCTGTCAGAATTCAATCAGACAATGCCACAGCAGTGGCATATATCAATCATCAGGGGGGCACCAGGAGTCGTGCAGCCCAGAGGGAAGTAAATTACATCCTGAAATGGGCAGAAAAATATGTCCCAGCCATATCTGCGGTATTCATTCCAGGAGTGGAGAATTGGAAGGCGGACTTTCTAAGTCGCCAGCAATTAGGCCCAGAGGAAGGGTCCCTTCACCCCGAGGTTTTCTGGACAATATGTCAGCGGTGGGGAACATCGGATGTAGATCTTCTAGCATCCAGATTCAACGCAAAGGGGGACAGGTTTGTCTCTCGGACAAGGGATCCCCTAGCTTGCGGCTCGAATGCCCTAGTGTTCCCTTGGGATCAGTTCAAGCTGATATATGCATTCACACCGCCACAATGGTTACCTCGTCTACTCCGCAGAATCAGGGTAGAAAAGAAACCAGTGATTCCGGTGGCTCCAGTGTGGCCCCGAAGAGCGTGGTACGCGGAGATTGTAAAATTTCAGTGGGGAGTCCTTGGACTCTCCCACGTCGTCCGGACCTGCTTTCGCAAGGACCGATATACCACCCTTCCTTACCAGCCCTAGGTTTGACGGCCTGGCTATTGAAGCCCACATTCTAAAAAAGAGAGGGCTCTCTAATGCTGTGGTATCTACCATGATCAATGCCAGGAAGCCGGTATCCAGGCAGATCTACTATAGAATCTGGAAGGCGTACATCGCCTGGTGTGAGGCCAGGAAATGGCATCCACGTAAATACGTAATAGGTAGGATTCTGGACTTCCTACAATGGGCTGTAGATAGGAAGATTGCCTTCAGTACTATCAAGGGTCAGATTTCGGCCTTGTCAATATTTTTTCAAAGGCCCTTGGCTTCGCATTCACTAGTCAAAGCCTTTATACAAGGAGTGATGCGTATTAGTCCTCCGGTTAATATTCCCATATGTCCATGGGATCTAAACTTGGTTCTGTCGGTTCTACAGAAACAACCATTTGAACCATTACAGCATATTTCCTTGGTGCTTCTCACCAGGAAATTGATTTTTCTAGTAGCCATTTGTTCGGCTAAAAGAGTATCGGAATTAGCAGCTATGTCCTGTAAGGAGCCATATCTGGTTATCCATAAGGACAGAGTAGTGTTACGTCCTCATCCAGCCTTTCTTCCTAAGGTGGTATCGAGGTTTCATTTGAACCAAGATGTGGTTCTTCCTTCTTTTTTCCCCAAACCTACTTCGGTAGAGGAAAAGTTATTGCATTCTTTGGATGTAGTAAGAGCAGTTAAAGCTTATCTAAAAGCCACTGCTCAGATTCGCAGAACGGATACTTTGTTTATTCTGCCGGAAGGCCCCAGAAAGGGTCAGGCAGCGTCAAAATCTACTTTAGCCAAGTGGATTCGACAGGTCATTATACAAGCTTATGGCTTGAGAAGGAGACCGCCTCCGTTCAAAGTTAGAGCGCACTCCACGAGAGCAGTTGGAACTTCATGGGCAGTGCATCACCAGGCCTCCCTGGCTCAAATCTGTAAGGCCGCAACATGGTCTTCAGTTCACACGTTTACTAGGTTCTACCAGGTGGACGTTAGAAGTCAGGAGGATGTCGCCTTTGGGCGCAGTGTGTTGCAGGCCGCAAAAGATCCTCATGTCTGATAGCGCTCAGCTTATATATGGTGTATCCCCCCCCTCATTTGGCATTGCTTTAGGACATCCCATTAGTAATGACTATGTCGCTCTGTGTCCCGTGATGTACGAGAAAGAAAATAGGATTTTTATAACAGCTTACCTGTAAAATCCTTTTCTTGGAGTACATCACGGGACACAGAGCTCCCGCCCCTCTTTGGGGACACTTATTGCTTTGCTACAAAACTGAGGTGCTCCCGGATGGGAGGGGCTTATATAGGGGAGGGTACTTCCGGTTTTGGAAGTTGCCAGTGCCAGCACCTGACGGTATCTATATAACCCATTAGTAATGACTATGTCGCTCTGTGTCCCGTGATGTACTCCAAGAAAAGGATTTTACAGGTAAGCTGTTATAAAAATCCTATTTTTTCCCATATTAACTCTAATGCCCCATACACACGATCGTTTTTCATGCCGTTAAAAATGCCATTTTAAAAAATGGCCATTAAAAATGATCGTGTGTAGGCTCCAGAGCATTTTTAACGACGTGAAAAACGGCCATTAAAAATTCCGGACATGCTCTCTTTTTTCACGTCGTTTTTCATGTCGTTTTTTTTAACGACGTGAAAAACGATAGTGTGTATGCTTTCACGACGTGAAAAAAAACGCGCATGCTCAGAATCAAGTATGAGACGGGAGCGCTCGTTCTGGTAAAACTAGCGTTCGTAATGGAGATAGCACATTCATTACACAGTAACGGACTGAAAAGCGCGAATCGTCGCTCAACAAACTTTACTAACATGAAAGGTGGCGCCATTCGAACGGAACTTCCCCTTTATAGTGCCGTCGTACGTGTTGAACGTCACTGCGCTTTGCTTGATCGTTTTTTTTAATGATAGTGTGTACGCAAGGCAGGCTTGAGAGGAAACATGAAAAAAAACGAGGAGAAAAACGTCGGTTTAAAAAATTACATTAAAAACGATCGTGTGTACGGGGCATAAAGCCCTGTACACACGATCGGATTTCCTAAGGATTCTAATCCGATGGATTTTTCCATCGGAAATCCAATGAAGCTGACTTCCATCAGTCTTGCCTACACACCATCAGTCAAAAATCCGACTGTCCCAAACGCTGTGACGTAAAACACTCAGACAAGCCGAGAAAAATGAAGTTCAATGCTTCTGAGCATGCGCCGATTTGATTCTGAGCATGCGTGGGTTTTTTGTCCGATGGAGTTCCACACAGACGATCAGAATTTGCTATCGTTTTTTTTCCCATCGGATAAATTAAAAACATGTTCTATTTTTTCTCACCGATGGAAAAAAGACAGATGGGGCCCATACATGATCGGTTTGTCCGATGAGAAAAGTCCATCGGACTGTTTTCATCTGTAAAACCGATCGTGTGTACACGGCATTACAGGAGAGAATTTCCCTTCCTAGGGGTAGATTTTATCTCACTTCCTGTTGTCTCCTTCCGCTTGCAAGTAGGAGTCGTTGGGGCCTGCCGTATATACTCTGCAGAAATTTGGCCCTTAGGTGTTGGTGTTGCCACAACACTGTAAGCCCTCACAGTTACTCTTGGTGGGCGCAGGAATGGGCCCAGCTGTGAAATATTAGATTAAGAATTGTAATCACATGCCCCTGTTGAACAGGGGCAGAAAAATTGGGCCTTTGGTGGTGGTGGTGTTGCCACAACACTGTAAGCCCTCACAGTTACTCTTGGTGGGCGCAGCAATGAGCCCTGTTGCAAAGTATTGCATCAAAAATTTTAATTACACGCCCCAGTTAAACAGGGGCAGAAAAATTGGGCCTTAGGCACTGGTGCCACAACACTGCAACCCCTCCCAGATACTGTACTTGGAGCGCAGCAATGAGCCCTGTTGCAAAGAATTGCATCAAAAATTGTAAATACACGCCCCTGTTAAACAGGGGCTGAAAAATTGGGCCTTAGCCACTGGTGGCGGTGCCCAGAACCAAAAATGTTCTTTCAAGCTATCAGCATGATTATTGAGCAGGAAGAGGATAGACACTCAGCATAACAGTATAGTCACTCTACATCAGCATAGGCAGTCTTGAGGGTATCTGGCATTTAAAAGAAAATTATTCTGTTACATCAGCATCAGGTGCTTGGTAGCTGGTGGTGATCCAAGACTGATTCATTTTTATGAAGGTCAGTTGATCGACCGAGTCGGTTGACAGGCGCACCCTGTGATCGGTTACAAAGCCTCCAGCAGCACTGAATGTGCGTTCCGAAAGAACACTGGATGCAGGACAGGCCAGTATCTCAATTGCATACTGTGCAAGCTCTGGCCAGTGATCCATCCTCAAGACCCAGTAACCCAGAGGATTTTCGGTGGTGTCCAAGTCTGATCTTGCCCCTAGGTATTCCTGCACCATGTAAACCAGACGCTGGCGATGGTTGCTGGAACCGATCATACCTTGGGGATGCGGACTAAAAAATTGTCTGAACGCATCGGTCAGACGGCTACCTTCTCCACAGCTCCTTTTTTGACTGACCAAAGCCTCAGCAACATGTTGTCCAGGACCAGGAATTTGTAACCTCCCAGGCTCTGGGAACGCGTTGCACAGACCTTTCTGCAAGGCCTCCCGAAGATGCCTCATCCTCTGCTCCCTCTGTGACGGCAAGATAAGATCCGCAACCTTACCCTTGTAACGTGGATCAAGGAGGGTTGCCAGCCAGTAATGATCGCACAAATACGAGGATCCTTCCGCAGGCTTTGCAGGATCAGGGAGGCCATGCAGCGTAGGTTTGCTGAGGCATTCAGTGCGGAGTCCTCTGGGTCACTGAGGACGACATGATCCGCAGCCACCTCCTCCCAGCCACATACAAGTCCATGGGTGTCTTGGGACTGTAATTGATCCCTTTAAGACTGCTGCTGATGCTGAGTGCTAGTCTCCACCTCCATGCTGACACAATCCTCCTCATCCTCCTCTTCCTGAGTGATAGCCGGGCCAGCAGGAACACTGTCTGGATAAAGGGGGCCTTGAGAGGTAAGGAAGTCCTCTTCCTGCCTCTGTTCTGCCTCAAGCGCCCTGTCCATTATTCCACGCAGCGTGTTCTCCAACAGGTGGACAAGAGGTACAGTGTCACTGATGCATGCACTGTCACTGCTCACCATCCTCGTGGCCTCCTCAAATGGTGCCAGGACAGTGCATGCATCCCTGATCATGGCCCACTGGCGTGGGGAAAAAAATCCAAGCTCCCCTGACACTGTCCTGGTGCCATATTGCAACAGATACTCATTGATGGCCCTCTGCTGCGTGTGCAGCCACTGCAGCATGGCCAACGTAGAGTTCCACCTGGTGGGCATGTCACAGATTAGGCGGTTCTTGGGCAGGTTGTAATCCTTTTGCAGGTCAGCCAGCCGAGCACTGGCATTATATGACTGGCGGAAATGCCCACAGAGTTTCCTGGCCTGCTTCAGGACCTCCTGTAAGCCCGGTACCTGCCCAAGAACCGCTGCACCACCAAGTTAAGAACGTGAGCCAAACAGGGCACATGGGTTAGTTGTCCCTGTCGGAGGGCAGAGAGGAGGTTGGTGCCTTTGTCGGAAACCACCTTTCCTGGCTTAAGCTGGCGTGGCATCAACCACCTCTGAGTCTGCCCCTGCAGAGCTGACAGAACCTCTGCTCCAGTGTGGCTCCTGTCCCCCAAACACACCAACGCAAGCACGGCATGGCATCTTTTTTGCGTTTGGGAACCTGCCACTGAGGAACCGCACATTCCACAAACTCACGGAAGGGGGCAGAGTCTACCAACCGAAAAGGCAGCAGTTGAAGTGCTAGCAATTTAGCCAAGCTAGCATTCAACTGCTGGGCATGTGGATGGCTGGCAGCGAACTTCTTTCGGCGGTGCAGCAGCTGGGGCAGGATAATTTGCATGGTACAATCGGACGTCGGTGTACCGATAGCAGATTGCCCGCAAGTACTTGGCTGTGACACACCTAATTCTACACCTTCACACCTCTCAGTGTAGGTTTCTGAGAGGACTGAAGGTATAGTGGGGTTGGAGATCCCAGCTGATGAGGAGCAAGGAGAGGTTTGCTTTGTTCTTTAGTGTGGGTCTTTTATTTACGCTTGCCAACGGACTGCATGGCAGGTCGACATATGTCTGGTCAAGCACGTGGTGCCCAAGCGGCTGATGTTTTGGCTACGTGAGATACGCTTTAGACATATGTCGCAAATGGCAACAGTGCTGTAACGGGAGGGCCCGGGAACCCAGAATCTCTTAGAAAGTATAAGATTCCCTGTTTTTGGAACTTGAACACGGAGCGTTGTCTCGTTTGTTCTGGAAGAATTATTCCTATGGGAAGCGGTCGCCTAACTGTGGAGTGTCTGGTAGCTGATGTGTGTTCGGGAATGGAATATACTTAACCACTTAAGCCCCGGACCATTTGGTAGCTAAAGGACCAGGGGTGATTTCAGAATTTTGCACTGCGCTGCTTTAACTGTAAATTGTGCGGACATGCAATGTTGTACCCAAACGAAATTTGCGCCCTTTTCTTCCCACAAATAGAGCTTTCTTTTAATGGTATTTGATTGCCTCTGCGATTTTTATTTTTTGCGATATAAACGGAAAAAGACAGAAAATTTTGAAAAAAAATGATATTTTCTACTTTTTGTTATAAGAACAATCGAATAAACTCAATTTTAGTCATACATTTAGGCCAAAATGTATTCAGCCACATGTCTTTAGTAAAAAAAATGTCAATAAGCGTATATTTATTGGTTTGCGCAAAAGTTATAGCGTCTACAAACTAGGGTACATTTTCTGGAATTTACACAGCTTTTAATTTATGACTGCCTATCTCATTTCTTGAGGTGCTAAAATGGCAGGGCAGTACAACCCCCCCCCCCCAAATGACCCCATTTTGGAAAGTAGACACCCCAAGGAAATTGCTGAGAGGCATGTTGAGCCCATTGAATATTTTTTTTTTGTCTCAAGTGATTGAATAATGACAAAAAAAAAAAAAATTACAAAAAGTTGTCACTAAATGATATATTGCTCACACATGCCATGGTTATATGTGGAATTGCACCCCAAAATACATTTTGCTGCTTCTCCTGAGTACGGGGATACCACATGTGTGGGACTTTTTGGGAGCCTAGCCGTGTACGGCCCCCGGAAACCAAGCACCGCCTTCAGGATTTCTAAGGGCGCAAATTTTTGATTTCACTCCTCACTACCTATCACAGTTTTGAAGGCCATAAAATGCCAAAATAGCACAAAACCCCCCAAATGACCCCATTTTAGAAAGTAGACACTCCAAGGAAATTGCTGAGAGGCCTGTTGAGCCCATTGAATATTTTTTTTTTGTCCCAAGTGATACTCACAATACCTCTCAGCAAATAGCTTGGGGTGTCTACTTTCCAAAATGGGGTCATTTGGGGGGGGGGTTTGTGTCATCTGGGCATTCCATGGCCTCCGAAACTGTGATAGGCAGTGAGAAGTGAAATCAAAAATTTACACCCTTAGAAAGCCTGAAGGCGGTGCTTGGTTTCTGGGGTCCCGTATGCGGCTAGGCTCCCAAAAAGTCTCACACATGTGGTATCCCCGTACTCAGGAGAAGTAACAGAATGTATTTTGGGGTGTAATTCCACATATGCCCATGGCATGTTTGAGCAAAATATCATTTCGTGACAACTTTGTGCAAAAAAAAACAAATTTGTCTTTTTTCCGCAACTTGTGTCAACATATAAAATATTCCATGGACTCGACATGCCTCTCAGTATATAGCTTGGGGTGTCTACGTTCCAAAATGGGGTCATTTGGGGGGGTTTTGAACTGTTCTGGCATTTTATACACAACATTAGGAAGCTTACATCCACTCTTCTAACCACTTGAAGACAAAGCCCTTTTTGACACTTTTTGTTTACATGAAAACATATTTTTTTTTTTGCAAGAAAATTATGTTGAACCCCCAAACTTTATATATATTTTTAAAGCAAAGGCCCTACAGATTAAAATGGTGGGTGTTGCATTTTTTTTTCTACACAGTATTTGCGCAGCGATTTTTGAAACACATTTTTTGGGGAAAAAATACACTTTTTTTATTTTTAATGCACTAAAACACACTATATTGCCCAAATGTTTGATGAAATAAAAAAGATGATCTTAGGCCGAGTACATAGATACCAAACACGACATGCTTTAAAATTTCGCACAAACGCGCATTGGCGACAAACTACATACATTTTTAAAAGCCTTTACAGGTTACCCCGTTAGATTTACAGAGGAGGTCTACTGCTAAAAATTACTGCCCTTGATCTGACCTTCGCGGTGATACCTCACATGCATGGTGCAATTGCTGTTTACATATGACGCCAGACCGACGCTTGCGTTCGCCATTGGGCAAGAGCAGGGCAGGACAGGGGTGCTTTTTTTTTTTTTTTTATTATTAATTTTGCTTTTTTATTTTATTTTTAAATTGTTCCTTCCATTTTTTTTTTTTTATATAATTTTTATCTCAGGGAATGTAAATATCCCCTATGATAGCAATAGGTAGTGACAGGTACTCTTTTTTTGAAAAAACTGGGGTCTTCTAGACCCTAGATCTTTCCTCTGCCCTCAAAGCATCTGACCACACCAAGATCGGTGTGATAAAATGCTTTCCCAATTTCCCAATGGCGCTTTTTATATCCGGGGGGGGGACATTCCCTCCCACTGCTTGTAAAAGCAGTCCAGAGGCTAATTAGCCACTAGGATTGCTTTTACATGAAAGCCGGCCGCTGGCTGAAAAGAATGATACCAAGATGATACCTAAACCCGCAGGCATCATTCTGGTATAAACATTCAAAGTCCAGCAACATACCAGTACGTTGCTGGTCCTTGTTGGACATGTATTGTAATCTTTTTTTTTCATGCAGCCAGTTGGCTGAACGGAAAAAGAGATTGATCGGTGGGTATGCCCACCATTAGAATACCGCCCTTCATCCACCCACTTCTAATGATGGGCATACATGCACCATTTATATATGCCGAAGCATGGGGGCATCCTCCCGCAAAAAAGTTATGCCGCACACACATGGTCGGACTTTTCCACGGGCAAGCCTCCATCGTAATTTCGACCGTATGTACGCGGCATTAGGAGCAAAATCGCTCCTCCGCCCCTGCTGCCCCAATGCTTCGGCAGATATGCTTTTTTTTTTTAACTGTGGTGGTGAAATCACCTCCTACAGCACTGAAGTCGCAGGGATCAGGCCTGTCTCTGCGAACGCTGCAGTTATGTGTGTTGTGTTTTGTAAGTGACAGTGATCGATCGATACTGCACTTGGGTGGCCTGGGCTGGACGGAGGGGCAAAACGCAGGTGCTAGCAGGTATCTGGGCTGATCCCACTAACACTGCGTTTTTGGGAACCCTAAACTGCTGGGGACGCTAGTATAGATCTGATCAGATCAGATATTGATCTGTTCAGATACTATACCACTAAGGGAGGTGTATGCTTCACGCGTGGGTGTTAGCGTTACTGGCACTAACCTGACGCTGCCTGGTGTGTGACGCAGACCCTCTTTGACGCTAAAACCTAATTGATATCACCCGCCGGGCGATCAGGGGGTTAAACCTTTATTGGGTTATATATACGGCGGGTGCCCTGACACTATAAAAAGCAAACTAACTAACCAGCGTCACCCGTAACACTTATATGGTGATCACTGGTGAAAGGGTTAACTAGGGGCAATTAAGGGGTTAAAACCTTTATTAGATAATATATGGGGGTACCTGACGCTATAAAAACCTGCGGTGAACCTAAAAAAAATTACTGGCTACCGATCTGCATCACAGACGCTAAGACAGCGATCAGAAAAATGATCGCTTAGCGACAGTGGTGATAGGGGGTGAAAGGGTTACCTGGGGGGCGATCAAGGGGGTTAAACCTTTATTAGATAATTTATGGGGGTACCTGACGCTATAAAATCCTGCGGCGAACCTAAAAAAATTACTGGCTACCGATCTGCATCACCGACGCTAAGACAGCGATCAGAAAAATGATCGCTTAGCGACGTTGGTGCTAGGGGGTGAAAGGGTTATCTGGGGGGTGATCAGGGGGTTAAACCTTTATTAGGTAATATATGGGGGTACCTGACGCTATAAAAACCTGCGGCGAACCTAAAAAAAATTACTGGCTACCGATCTGCATCACAGACGCTAAGATAGCGATCAGAAAAATGATCGCTTAGCGACAGTGGTGATAGGGGGTGAAAGGGTTACCTGGGGGGCGATCAAGGGGGTTAAACCTTTATTAGGGGGGTTAGGGGGCTACACTGGACCTAAAACTAACTTTAGTGACACTTTTACAGTCACAAATGTCACTGATTGCAGTGATCAGTAAATAAATGGTCACTGCAATCAGTGACACTGTGACTGGGGGCTGGGGGGTGATCTGGGGGGGCCTGGGGGGGGCGATTTGTGTGCCTATTGCTACGTTTCCACTGAGCGGAACGGTTCGGGTCGGTACGGTTTGGAACGGTTAGAATGGTCCGGTCTATTCTCGTGAGCGTTTCCACTGCAAGTCGGACCGCCAGGGGCCATACAGATTTTAGAAAAAATGCCTTGCGTGATGTCACACTAGTGCGACGAGAAACGTGACGCAGCGTCAGTCAGCGCCAGCTACACAACAAAAACAATAATGAAGGTTATCCAGCAGCTTGTGTTTTCTCTACTGGCCTTTTGGTTCTTTGTAGTCCAAATACATGCCGCACTGTATGAGAGAAGGTTGCGAGCGGCAATGAGAAACACAGCATTCAAGAAAAGAAATTTGCTAGCTTGGATGTTTAGCCGGGAGGAGAAGTACACCTTTGTGCGGCAAAGACAAAGACGGCAGCGCTATAGGGTAAGCACAACTGACCGACTTAACTCAGACCTACCTGACATACACACTACCTACCTTAAATACACACACACACTGACCCACCTACCTGACATGCAAACACACACTGACCCACCTACCTGACTTACACATACACACACTGACCCACCTACCTGACTTACACATACACACTGACCCACCTACCTGACATGCACACACACACAATGACCCACCAGACACATATGTTATATATGTATAATGTTTTTTTTTTGTGATATGTTACCATCTGTGTTTTTTTTTTTTTTAGATGCTTCTGCTTTTGGCAAATCAGCGCCGCCGACCAGTCATTTGGGCTTTCCCCCGTGCCAATGAGTGGTGGGATGTGACCGTCCCGGGATTCACACACACACAGTGGGTGCAGAATTTTAGAATGTCTGAGGAAACCTTCTCATACCTTTGTACCAAGCTACGTCCAGCGATGGAGAAGCAAAGCACCAACATCAGAGCCAGTTTGCCAGTGAGGAAAAGAGTTGCCATTGCACTGTGGAAGCTGGCTGCCAACAGTGAATATAGAAGTATTGGTCATCTTTTCGGTGTCAGTAAATCTTCAGTGTGCCGGTGTGTGCAGGACTTCTGTAAGGCTGTCTGCACATTGCTAGCTCCTGAAATTGTGCATTTTCCGGACAGGGAAAAGCTTAAAGACATGGCTGAGTACTTTGAGAACAGGTGGGGCCTTCCACAGTGTGTTGGTGCTATTGATGGCTCACACATACCATTAATAGCACCACAAGAATACCACACTGACTATTTCAACCGGAAAGGCTGGCATTCTATCATCCTCCAGGGAGTAGTGGATGGCAAGGGACTATTCTGGAATGTGAATGTAGGAAAGCCTGGGAGTTTGCATGATGCTCGTGTTCTACGATTGTCCACATTTTGGGACTGGGTTGGCCAGGGAGGACTGTACCCTGGTTCCACTAAGAACATTTGTGGGGTCAATGTTGGGTATTATGTTCTTGGGGACTCTGCCTACCCTTTACAAATTTGGCTCCTGAAACCATTTCCTGACAATGGCCGCCTGACAACAGAACAGCAAACCTACAACAAAAAAAACATCCAGGGCACGTGTCGTAGTGGAAAATGCTTTTGGAAGACTTAAGGGTAGATGGAGGTGTCTTATGAAGAGGAATGACAGTGACATTAAACTTGCCAAATCCATGGTGCTTACCTGCTGTGCTCTTCACAATCTTTGTGAAAGTCATGGAGAAGACTTTGACCAGGATTGGAATACATCTTCAGAAGAGCCAGTACCAGTAATAGCATCCCATGATATGGAAGAAGAGTGCAGTGAAATACGCCAGGCTCTGATGCTGCACCTCAATGTTTAAATTTTTACCATGATTTATTAAAAATTTTAATACCTTTTTGCTATATTGTTAATAATGTTTTATAATAAAAAATACATACTCAAAAAATTCACTCATGGTTTTTATTTCACAAAAAACTCATCGTTCCATATATTCTGTTAAAGAAAACTAAGATTTTTTTTTTATAAAAAAATAATAAAAAAAAAATGGGTACAGGTCCTTTGCTACATGAAAGGCACTACGGTCTGGGTGGTGACCTGGGTTCACAACTGGCTGAAAGGACTTGAACAAGCTGACCGAGGAAGGCCTGGTTGAAGGTAGACAGCTGCTCCATCTGCTGACGGGCGATTTCTGCCTCCTGGCGCATAGCTTCCTGTGCATCCTGACGCAGTGCCTGAAACCGCCTTTCAGATTCGTTCTCAATTCTTTCCTGCTGCCTTTCTTCTGCTGCCCTCATATCCTCCATGACTGTGCGCAGATCCAACTGCAAACGTCTCCTATGACCTATAATATACAAAATATCAAACTAGTGTTTTTGGTAACATCTGTCAAAACAATACTGTAACCCCCTTTCTCATCTGCCACACCAGACTACATCACATTTATCTACTGCCCCACAACTGTAACCCCTGCACATCTGCCCTACTGCTCTTCTGCCCCACTGCTGAACCCCCTTCTTAGCTCTTACACCTCTATACCCCCTGCACATCTGCCCCACTGCTGAACCCCCTTCTCACCTCTTACACCTCTGTACCCCCTGCACATCTGCCCCACTGCTGAACCCCCTTCTCACCTCTTACACCTCTGTACCCCCTGCTCTTCTGCCCCACTGCTGAACCCCCTTCTCACCTCTTACACCTCTGTACCCCCTGCACATCTGCCCCACTGCTGAACCCCCTTCTCACCTCTTACACCTCTGTACCCCCTGCTCTTCTGCCCCACTGCTGAACCCCCTTCTCACCTCTTACACCTCTGTACCCCCTGCACATCTGCCCCACTGCTGAACCCCTTTCTCACCTCTTACACCTCTGTACCCCCTGCACATCTGCCCCACTGCTGAACCCCCTTCTCACCTCTTACACCTCTGTACCCCCTGCACATCTGCCCCACTGCTGAACCCCCTTCTCACCTCTTACACCTCTGTACCCACTGCTCTTCTACCCCACTGATTAGTTATTTTAAGAAAATGCACACATTTCACTATTATCATCATGTCTTACCATTGTGCCGGGGTGCATTGGGCGTACTCTGTGGTTGGGTACTCTGTAGTAGGCTAATCTGTGGTTGGGTACTCTGTGGTTGGCTTGATGAGATACTACTGGTGCTGCTGAAAGACGTTGAAGGTCCATCATCTGACAAGTTTGACGCATCATTGGAGAGTCCATCAGCTGTTTCTGAAAAAAACATTTGGTTATATATATTTTTTTACAGGTTAGCATAGCGAAATCCTATGGTATCAAAAAAAATTAAAACTTACCAAAGGGGTCTACCATGGATTCGAGAATTGCAGTTGCAGAGTCCAGACCACCCTCCCTGCCTTGGTTTGCCGGCCTATGTCCGTAAATGGCGTCCATGTCGTCGTACCACCTCCAAGTACTCCGACTGTTTCCACTACGGCTGTTGTCGTCCTTAATTTTTTTATATTGTCCTTTAAGCTTCTTAAGCTTTGCCCTGCACTGCCCCGATGTCCGTTCAAATCCCTTGGCTGCCATTCGTTGAGAAATATCTTTGTACACCTTTTCGTTTCTCACTGATCCATCAAGCTCACTCTGAATAACGCTATCACCAATAATCCTTAGGAAAGTAGATAGTTCCTCAGATGACCAGACCCTGCTGTTGTTTGCAGGCATCCTTCTCCTTTATATTGAGGGCGACAAGGTGCTTGTTTGGCGCTTTGCTTTGACGTCAGCATTGACGATTTTCTGTCCACCAATCAGTGGAATGTATCGTGTGACGCCAGTAGCTCCACCCTAACCGTACCGTTCCATTTTCTATGGCCCCACGTCTGAAGCAGGACCCTGAATGGTGCGGTACGGTTCGGTTTAATGGCACGCTTTCATAATGGAAACACCCAAAATAGCGTACCGTACCGAACCGTACTGAACCGATCCGCGCAGTGGAAATGAGGCATATGTGTCCTGGTGTCAGTGTGCTGTTTGTGCACTAACCTGTATGTCTTCTCTTGTACGGCGCTCGGTATATGTGAGCGCCGCATGAGAGATGACATCACTTCCTCCTGCTTCCTCTGCCTGTGTTTACATTACAGGACAGAGGAAGCATTTTCATTCGCCGGGAGCGATCGCGGGGGGGTGGCCGGAATCGAACGGCCGTCCCCTCATCTCGGATCGCTCCCCAACGAATACCGACCGCTCACTGTATAGGAGGGGGGTCCGATCGGACCCCCCAACTGTACAAAGGCAATCACGTACACTGTACGTGATTGTGCCTGTCGGTGCTATTCTGCCGACGTACATATACAGTGAGCAGTCGTTAAGTGGTTAAACAACGTTAACCCCTGTCGTTACAATTGTTTGCAAGCAGTGGGATGATTCCACAGCCTATAAGGACAGCTACAAGAGGACACAGGACAATGGAAGCACAGTAGGGACGGCTAAAGCTCTCTTCCCTCAAGGACTTACTGGAGAACCAGGGCAGACCGGCTAACAACCTTAAAAAGAGGGACATTATCGCAGAACGAGTCGAAATGGATGGAGCTGAAAGACCCGACATAACAGAAAGGCCCAGCGGAACAGACAGGACACCCGAAGAGGCAAGTTTTGATCGGACTGTTAACATAAGACTGGCACATTATGGTCCTAACCCTACAGCGGAGATCATAGACCGAGTTATAGCGGCTGTGGATGCAAATTGGCTACAGAAAAGAGGTGCTGCAGCAGCAGAAGTCAGAGCAGCACCAACTGAAAGGAGAAAGATACATTTTGCTGCTTTAAAAAATTTCATTGAAACTGAAGGGGAGATTGATGGGTACCTTGCCGATTTTGAACGGCAATGTGCCCTACACCGGGTGCCCACTGAGGAATGGGTTACCATTTTGTCTGGGAAACTGTCCGGCCGGGCCAGTGAAGCGTTCAGGGCCATCCTAGACGAGGATATTATGAACTATGGACTGGTAAAAGAAGCACTTTTGGCCAGGTATGCCGTCACACCGGAGGCATATCGGAGGCGGTTCCGAGAGGCGAGCAAGCAGACTGGAGACTCGTATACCAAGTGGGCATGCCGCCTACACCGCACTGCATCCCACTGGGTCGCTGGATGCCAAGCAGAATCCGGGGAAGAGGTGCTGCAGGTGTTCTTACTGGAGCACTTCTTTGACAAACTGTGCCTGGAAGTCAGAGAGTGGGTCCGGGACCGAAAACATTTCACCTTGCCTGAAGCAGCTCGCCTGGCGGACGAATACACAGACGCCCGCAAACTGGATAACCCTGTGGTCAAGACAACAGCTCAGGTGGATTATCGATCAGCGGCACCCCCTCCGGCTATCGCCTACCAACCACAGTCGTACCGCCCTACAGCACCACCTCCAGCGGCCACTTATTCTCAGCAGCCCAGGTTCAACTCCCAGGGCTACTCACAACCCATCAGGTGTTTCGGGTGTAAACAGCTAGGGCACAAAAAGCCAGACTGTCCGTTGAATCCAGCCAGACAGTCCCAGTCATGGAGACAGCCAGCAAGGGGGAGCCCCCGCACATCCATACCTGCGGTCCACTGCGTTGAGGAGGAAGAACATTGGGGCGTCCTGCACAAGGCTGATCCAATACAAGCAGCTAACCGGGACAATCGGCAGCAACACAGGCAGACTGTCTGGGTCAATGGAAAGGTAGCCAATGGCCTACGTGATACTGGTGCCACCATGACCCTACTACAGAAGAACCTCATCCCAGAGAGCCAACACACCGGAGACACTGTAGCCGTAAGAGTAGCGGGAGGCACCGTCTTCCGGCTACCCGTTGCCCGGGTTCACTTGGATTGGGGGGTTGGTTCGGGACACGTGAATGTGGGGGTGATGAATGATTTGCCAGTGGATGTACTACTGGGGAATGATTTGGCCCCCCTCATTTCTGCTTACGCACCGATGGGCCCCGCTGAAGCCAACCCCGTGACTACCTGTGCCCAGACCCATGCTGCTGGAACCGGCCCGCTTGCGGCTGAGACCCGGGTAAGACTATCTTCCCCGACATGTACCTTAGATCAGGCTCAATATCACAGTCTAGAATTGGAATGTGACAAGTTGGCCAGGGAGAAATCGGAAATGCAACAACACTACGTCATGTATTATGAGATGTCCCATGGCTTGAACATTGAAATGCACAAACAGGCTGAAATTGTCAAAAGGTTAAATGGGATTTGCGCCCAGGTTTTGCCTTACCTCTCCCAAGAGCGTCAGCAACAAGTTTTGGGAGCCATTGAGAGAGCAAAGCAAGTGACTGTTCCAGAACTGAATTCCATTATTCGCCCTGCAACCTTACAACGTCACCATCAGCTACTGACCCGGTAAGCAAAATGGCCATGCTGATGGGTTGTCCAGGCATTAGAGGAATGGAACTATGGACTAACTTTGGAGTCAACCCGTCTGGGGTCTCCTCCTGTGTTAGTCTCCTGCCGAAAGGGGAGAGATGTAACGGTAGGGCCCGGGGAACCCAGAATCTCTCAGAAAGTATAAGATTCCCTGTTTTTGGAACTTGAACACGGAGCGTTGTCTCGTTTGTTCTGGAAGAATTATTCCTATGGGAAGCGGTCGCCTAACTGTGGAGTGTCTGGTAGCTGATGTGTGTTCGGGAATGGAATATACTTAAACGACGTTAACCCCTGTCGTTACAGGTGCGATCTGCTGCACACGTCTGAAAAAAGGCCCACACCAAAGAACTTTTGGAATAACGCGCAGAGACAGCAACGCCCTGCACATGCGGAGCTCTGCGGTGTGATGCGGTCGGTGTGCTGCCCTTAAGCTGGCCCCTGGAGGGGATTCTGCCTCGTTGGAGATGTGCCTCCTCCTCCTCCTCCTCTTACTCCTCTCTCCTATCAGGCACCCACGTGGAGTCAGTGACCTCATCATCCCCTCCCTCCTCATCACTGGAGCCAATCTGGCAGTATGCTGCAGCTGGGGGAACATGACTGCCAGATAACTGTCCTTGTTGGGCACCCCCTCTCTCTGGGCTCACGTTACTACCCCCTCTCTCTGATCTCACGTTACTGCCTTCCTCCAGCTGAGTTCCATAATCAGAGCCTTCAAACCGCTGGGCATCCTCCTTGAGCATGTACCCAACACTGTGCTCAAACAGTTCGGGGGACTCCTCAGGAGGACATGGTGGGGCTAGGGAAGGAGTGACTGATGCCATTGAGCCGAGGGAAGAGGGCGCTTTGGCAGCTGCTTTGCCAGACAAAGTACCCTGAGCCTGGGTGAGAGAGGAGGAGGAGGGCTTGGTCATCCACTCTACCAAGTCTTGGGCATGTTGCGGCTCAACATGGCCAGCTGCCGAAAAGAATGACAAGCGTGTCCCACGGCCACGTGCTGATGAGGATGCACCGTGTCCACGACCAGCAGCACTGTTGCCTCTAGACACAGAGCCTGTTTTCCCTCTTTTATTGCCTCATGACTGTCTGCCTCTCATTGTTTGCCTTCCAGACATACTAATGGCCTGCAGTGAGATGTAGCTGCACAAAGGTGGGATGTATATATATATATATTGTGAGGGGGTTAGCTCGGCAGCGGGTATGTGTGACCCCCGGGATGGGCTCCCCACCCAAAAACAGGCCCAGCAGACGGAGGTTGTGGTTTTCAAAATCAAAAAGGTGCGGTTTATTTTCTATTTACAGTGACAAAAACACAGCAAGGCAAAAAAAACATAAACAAAATAAATCCTGGTCAACTTGACCTCTGACTAAACTTACAGGTTTCCTAACTAACGACTGGGATCAGCCTAGTGCTGTCCTAGTCCCTGGTTTTAAATGTCCAAGCAAAATATAGCCACACAGGCTTTCTCTCACCGCACAGGGGTTCACTCTCCCTAGACAGTCCACACAGGTCTGCTTCCAGGCATGAGCTAACACCTAATGAATCTGGGAGTTTTTTATAGAGGCCTAAATGAGCTGACAAGCTTCAGCTGGCCTCATCAACTCCCTGTCTGCACGACGCCCAGCCCTCTCCCTAGAGGTATGAGTCATCAATGAGCCCACTAGTCTCAGCTGGGCTTATACAACTCTCCACCTAGCTGTATAAGTCGGCGTAAAGCCTGAATCTGGGCGAAATATATCTACCCCCCTGGATGCAACCAGGTGACTTTACCTTCCTGCTGTCACATACCCCCCCCTCTTGTTTTAACCTCAGGGTTGGAACACCAGCAATCAGGCATTCATGTACTCGAGACAAAGCATCCACATTCCCCATTTGAACGCCAGGGCGATGCTTTACTGTGAAGTTGAATTCCTGGAGGGCCAGGAACCACCTATTCACTCTTCTATTTGTTTCCTTGTTTTGAGCCATCCACTTTAACGGAGCGTGATCCGTAACCATGTCAAAGTGCCTACCTAGCAGGTAGTACCGAAGGGAATCTAGAGCCCACTTCACCGCTAAACACTCCTTTTCAACGGTGGCGTAATTTACCTCATGGGACTTCAACTTCCTGCTGAGGTAAATGACTGGGTGCTCTTCCCCGTTCCAGACCTGGGACAATACTGCTCCTAACCCCACATCTGACGCATCACTTTGTACGACAAAGTCTCTAGAGAAGTCGGGTGAGTACAACACTGGCTGGCTACATAAGGCTTGTTTCAAGAACTGGAATGCTGCCTCAGCCTCGGGGGTCCATTTAATCATGACCGACCCTTTCCCCTTCGTCAGGTTGGTTAGGGGCACAGCCTTAGAAGCAAAGTGGGGAATGAATCGCCGATAATACCCAGCGATTCCCAGAAAGGCTCGTACCTGCTTCTTGCTGTTGGGACGTGGCCAACTCTGGATGGCCTCGACTTTGTTGAGTTGGGGTTTTATTACTCCCCTCCCAATGGTGTACCCAAGATATTTGGCCTCCTCCTGCCCAATGGTACACTTCTTGGGGTTAGCCGTAAACCCTGCTTCCCGAACAGAGTCCAGGACTGCTTGCACTTTTGGCAGATGTGAGGCCCAATCTGTGCTATGGACAATTACATCATCCAGGTAAGCCGCAGCATACTTCCGATGGGGCCTCAGCATCTGGTCCATTTTCCGCTGGAATGTGGCCGGCGCATTCTGTAACCCGAACGGCATTCTTTTATATTGGAACGCCCCGTCTGGGGTTACAAATGCGGTTTTCTCTTTGGCCGACTTGGCCAGGGGGATTTGCCAATACCCTTTTGTGAGGTCAAGAGTCGTCATGTATCGGGCTGTTCCCAGCCGGTCGATCAACTCATCTATACGTGGCATGGGGTAGGTGTCAAATTTTGTAACTTTGTTCAACTGACGAAAATCGTTACAAAATCGCCAGCTCCCATCCGGTTTAGGCACCAACACAATGGGACTAGACCAATCACTTTGGGACTCCTCTATCACCCCTAAGTTCAGCATTTTCTGTACTTCCTCCCGTATTGCCTCCCGTCGGGCCTCTGGGATCCGATAGGGTTTTAACTTCACCCTTTCACCGGGCGGGGTAATAATGTCATGCTCTACCCCAGATGTTTGTCCCGGCAGCTCAGAGAATACCTCCTTGTTGCGAAGCACAAACTCCTTAACCTCCTGTTGTTGGGGTTGTGACAAGGTGGCTGCGATTCCAACCTCAGGAATCACGCAACCAGTTTGAGCTGGTGACCAAGTGTCTGCGACTAGGGACTCTCTATCCCTCCAGGCTTTCAACAGATTAACGTGATAGATCTGTTCGGGCTTTCGCCTTCCTGGTTGTCTGACCTTGTAATTCACTTCGCTCACTTTTTCCATTATCTCGTAGGGGCCTTGCCATTTGGCAAGGAATTTACTTTCAACCGTAGGGACAAGTACCAATATCCTATCCCCCGGGGAAAAGGTACGGGTCTTGGCTCCACGGTTGTACACTCTCTGCTGTGCCAACTGCGCTTGGGCCAAATGTTCCTTCACGATGGGCATTACCTGTGCAATTCGATCTTGCATCAGGGCGACATGCTCAATCACACTCCTGTGGGGAGAACTCTCACTTTCCCAAGTTTCCTTGGCAATATCCAACAGCCCTCTTGGGTGTCTCCCATACAGTAACTCAAAGGGGGAGAATCCCGTAGAGGATTGGGGCACCTCCCTAATAGCAAACATCAAATAAGGAAGTAGACAGTCCCAATCCCTTCCATCTCTATCCACCACTTTCTTCAACATTTGTTTTAGGGTTTTGTTGAATCTTTCAACCAGCCCATCGGTTTGGGGGTGATACACAGATGTACGCAATTGCGTCACTTTGAACAATTTACACAGCTCTTTCATAACCCGGGACATAAAGGGTGTACCTTGGTCCGTAAGCAGTTCTTTACAAATACCCACCCGGCTAAAAACAAGAGATAGCTCTTTGGCTATGGTTTTGGCCGAGGTATTTCTGAGAGGGATCGCTTCTGGATAACGGGTGGCATAGTCCATTATAACCAATATGTACTGGTGCCCCCTAGCGGACTTGATTATAGGACCTACCAAATCCATTGCGATTCTCTCAAACGGGACCTCAATGATGGGTAGAGGGACCAGCGGGCTACGGAAATGTGGCATCGGGGCCGACCTCTGACACACAGGGCAGGAGGAACAATAATTTTCTATGTCCTTCATCACCCCAGGCCAATAGAATCTCTGTAATACCCTCTCTCGGGTTTTCTCTGTCCCCAGATGACCTCCAAGAATGTGCCCATGGGCCAACTCCAACACCAACTTCCTGTAAGGTTTGGGCACCACAAGCTGCTCAACGGTTTCTTCTGCCCTTTTTGCCACCCGATACAGTAGGTCCTTCTCTACGCTGAAGTATGGGTAAGTGCCGGTATTATCTGGGTTCACTAACTCGCCATCTATTTTCACTACGTTTTCCCGTGCCTTTATTAGGGCGGGGTCTTTCAACTGTTCTGTGGCAAAGTTTTCCCTGTGAACCTCAAGATCAGAAAACTCCACAGACGGTAGGTTTTCGTCTGAGGAGGTGGGCTCCTCTCCAGTTTCTTGAGTCTCCCCTGCCAATACTGACAAGGGAAATTCCGGAGAGTCCTCACCACTCTCAGGGGAGTTCTGGCTATCACATTCCTGGTACATAGGGGCACCAGTGGGGGGCTCAGGATCATCCCACAGTTCCCAGAACTTCGGAAAATCCCTTCCCACAATGGCGTCATGCGGTAACTGAGATACTAAGCCCACTGGATGAGAGAGGGTACCTTTGGGGGTCTCGAAACACACTGTAGTCACTGGATACTCTCGGGTGTCCCCATGCACACAAATAACGGCTACCTTGCTATTCCCAGAGACCTCTGTTTTAACTAACTCAGCCTTTATCAGGGTCACAAGGCTACCTGAATCCAGCAATACCACAACATTTCTACCATTAATACACATTTTGCATAAATGTTTCTCAGTTCCCCGAATGGCAGTGCATGCGACTGTCGCACACAGCGACTGACGTCTGCCCGTCAGAAAGTCACACTGCATGGGTTCCTCCAAAACCGGGCAATTGGCTGCAATATGTCCCGCTTGCCGGCAGCGGTAGCAAACGATCCTTCTTGCCGCCTCTTGAGCCGCTGATTTCCCAGGCTGTTCTCGCCAAACCCGGGGTAGAGCTCCCACCCTCTCACTCTCTCCACCCTTACCCCTTGGAATCATCTTATCCGCCCCTGGGGATGGTCTGGTCTTAGGGTGGAAAGTCCGAGTGTCTCTGGAAGAGGCCGTCAGGTTCTCTGTAGCCAAGTATTTCTCCACACGATCCACAAGACCATCGGCCGTCTCTGGGTCTCCATGGCTTACCCACTTTTGGATGGCAGTAGGAAGAGCTCTCAAAAACCGATCCATTACAACACGTTCCACAATCTTTGGTGCGGACAAAGTCTCTGGCTGTAGCCACTTTCTGCTCAGGTGAATGAGATCATACATTTGAGACCTGGGGGGTTTTCCAAGCTGGAAAGTCCAGTTATGCACACGCTGAGCCCGGACAGCCAGGGTGACACCCAGCCTTGCCAATATTTCAGCTTTTAGCATCACATAGTCTTTTGCTTGGTTAGGCTCTAGGTCATAGTAAGCTTTCTGCGATTCACCAGTTAACAGAGGAGCCACTAGTCCAGCCCACTGCTCCTCAGGCCACTTTTCTCTTTCAGCGGTTCTTTCAAATGTGGTCAAAAATACCTCTGGATCATCCTCTCCAGTCATTTTTGTCAATAAACGACTCACCCCAAAGGACGCGGTATTAGTGGGACGGCTTTCCTCACTGGTCTGCGGACGTTGCTGCATTACTGCTTCCATCTGTTGTTGTAGTCTCTGCTCTTGCTTCTGCAACAGGTCTATGAAGCGGGCCTCAGATTGCTGTTGGGCTTGTTGCTGAGCCTCCAGACTCTGTTGTAAAGTTGCAAGGCTCTGTTGATGAGCTTGCTGCTGGGCTGCAAGGCTCCTTTGCAAACCTGCATTTGTCTGCTGTTGATTGGCATTTGCTAGAGCCAGCTGTTTCAGTATCTCCTCCATACTGGCTTAAAAAAAAACTGCCACTGGTTCTCCACCAACTGTGAGGGGGTTAGCTCGGCAGCGGGTATGTGTGACCCCCGGGATGGGCTCCCCACCCAAAAACAGGCCCAGCAGACGGAGGTTGTGGTTTTCAAAATCAAAAAGGTGCGGTTTATTTTCTATTTACAGTGACAAAAACACAGCAAGGCAAAAAAAACATAAACAAAATAAATCCTGGTCAACTTGACCTCTGACTAAACTTACAGGTTTCCTAACTAACGACTGGGATCAGCCTAGTGCTGTCCTAGTCCCTGGTTTTAAATGTCCAAGCAAAATATAGCCACACAGGCTTTCTCTCACCGCACAGGGGTTCACTCTCCCTAGACAGTCCACACAGGTCTGCTTCCAGGCATGAGCTAACACCTAATGAATCTGGGAGTTTTTTATAGAGGCCTAAATGAGCTGACAAGCTTCAGCTGGCCTCATCAACTCCCTGTCTGCACGACGCCCAGCCCTCTCCCTAGAGGTATGAGTCATCAATGAGCCCACTAGTCTCAGCTGGGCTTATACAACTCTCCACCTAGCTGTATAAGTCGGCGTAAAGCCTGAATCTGGGCGAAATATATCTACCCCCCTGGATGCAACCAGGTGACTTTACCTTCCTGCTGTCACAATATATATATATATATATATATATATATATATATTTGTCTGTACTGATAATGCAGCTATCAGAATCAACTGCCTGCTGTGGTGTTAGTATGGGAAAAGCAGCAATTGTTTTCAGTTATTTTTAGGTGAAAACTGTGCAGAAGACACAGTACACTGAAAATACTTGCAGCTCTCTGCTCGTGGTTTTATTATGAGAACACCACTATAATAGTCACTAACTGTATTCAGGTAAGCTTTAGGTGAACACTATGCAAAGCACACAGTAGTACACTAAGTGAAACACTGACTGTCTGCAGCTAGCACAATCACCTGCCTGCCTGTCACAGTATAGAGACTAACTTTATTCAGGTGAGCTTTAGGTGAATGCTATGCAAAGCACACAGTAGTACACTAAGTGAAACACTGACTGTCTGCAGCTAGCACAATCACCTGCCTGCCCGTCACAGTATAGAGACTAACTGTGTTCAGGTGAGCTTTAGGTGAACGCTAAGCAAAGCACACAGTAGTACACGAAAGCTCTGTACACATAATCGGATTTCCTATGGTTTTTAAACCAATGGATTTTTCCATCGGAAAACCGATGAAGCTGACTTCCATCAGTCTTGCCTACACACCATCAGTCAAAAAACCGACCGTTCCAAACGCGGTGACGTAAAACACTCTGATGAGCCGAGAAAAATTAAGTTCAATGCTTGTGAGCATGCGTTGACTTGATTCTGAGCATGCGTGGGTTTTTTAACCGATGGACTTGCCCATAGACGATCAGAATTTGCTATCGGTTTTTTATTCATCGGAAAAATTTAAAACATGTTCTATTTTTTGACACCGATGGAAAAAACACCGATGGGGCCCATACACGATCGGTTTGTCTGATGAAAGAAACCCATCGGACTGTTTTCATCGGTAAAACCGATCGTGTGTACGCGGCTGAATTGAAACACTGACTGTCTGCAGCTAGCACAATCACCTGCCTGCCCTTCACAGTATAGAGACTAACTGTATTCAGGTGAGCTTTAGGTGAACGCTATGCAAAGCACACAGTAATACACTAAGTGAAACACTGACTGTCTGCAGCTAGCACAATCACCTGCCTGCCTGTCACAGTATAGAGACTAACAGGAACGGATCTAGCTAAACTCAATACAGTGTATAAATATATATATACAACACCTAGAATACATATATATATATACTACACACTGTAACTGCAGCTAACTGACTCGCCTGCTCTAACTCAATATAAATGACACTGTGTCTCTCTCTGTAAACTCTCTCCTTTCACAATCACAACTCCAACACACTACACAAGGCCACCGAGCCGGCGGCCTTATATAGTGTGGGGCATGTACTAAACCCCCTGAGCCATAATTGGCCAAAGCCACCCTGGCTTTGGCCAATTACGGCTCCCTGTTCAGACGGCGCTGTGATTGGCCAAGCACGCGGGTCATAGTGCATGCTTGGCCAATCAACAGCCAGCAATGCACTGCGATGCCGCAGTGGACTATGGGCCATGACGCGCCACTCAAATTTGGCGCCAACGGCCCATAATGTTCGCAATTCGGCGAACGATCGAACAGCCGATGTTCGAGTCGAACATGGGTTCGACTCGAACTCGAAGCTCATCCCTAGTAGACATTTTAAAGTTCATGTTACAGTAATTGCACCCACCCCATCAGCTGAGAATGTAAGTGACAGCTAATGAGGAAAGTATGACCCTGGTTTTGATTGACCTCCAAACAAGCCTCATATGACAATTACCCAGACATCGGGACTGTGGTCACTGCATAACCTGTGCGTGGCTTACAATACCTGGAACCATTGACAAAAGGTTCTTAGCATCTGGGATGGGAACCTACTTCACCAGACTGCTGCTTTGCCGATTCAAATTCTATTAAAGAAAGACAGTCTTGGCACAAACTTGGTTAGAATTACAGAGGTTAACATTATTAGTTTGAAAAACTGTCATTCTTACATTTATTTATCCCCCCATTTTCTTCCTCATTACAGACTGAAGGAAGAAATGCATGGTGCAGAAACAAGAAACAATGAAATAGCTTATGATACTTTTACCTCCCTTAGACTCATGTATTTATCCATGTGTACAGCTGTCTACATACACCTGCTCTCTGTGTACATACACTTTCAGAAACTCCTTGGACCTGAAAAATACTTATAAGCAAAATTATTACTCTATCCTTCATATTTAACCGGCAAAGAATGGTAAACGAAATTGACATTCCTGTACATTGGTAAATTGTCAATGACATTCTTTCAAAACCGATTCAAACAAAAACCCTCTGTAATTCTTACTTTTCCCGTTCCTACAAAAATACAACAGCCGCGACGCGTCAGAGGATCGCTGCGGTAAGTTTGAACATATTCACGTTACTACATACAAACATTCAGATACAAATGTGGGGGAGATACTTCACAGTTTCCAAAACAAAAAAAACAAAAAAAGCCAGAATTCTCCCTTCACGCTTTCAGCAATAGAAAAACATACAATGGGAAAAACATGAGAGCAGCTTGAGAACCTTGCATGGACCAGCCATACAAAGTTCAAACAAACCATAGTTCCTCCTCTGAGAATCACAAAAACATGTAGTACACATCAACGCACCCGTCATTACAGATTTATGAAGCCGCAGCTGAACTACATCCACTCCAGAGGGATACGCAAAATAGTATCCTTGGACCACCTAAGTTAATCTTTTTGGGGTTCAATGGCCTTTGCCCCAAAACTAGGCTTCGTGCACCGTGTAACCATCTGACTGTGGGAAGCCTCGCATTCCTTCCCTTGCACAGACCTCCTTGTGTCCATGGCGATTCGAATCGGCTTATCCCTGCGACCAGGGGAAATCATTGCACCCATTTCGGGGAGCACCGCCCGGTGCCTTTTTCTACGGTGGATTGACGGACTACAACCACTATATCTGGTCCAGTCCCCCAACTAGAAACCCTAACCAAGGCGTTAGCTCTATGGCTTGTTGTCCCAAAACTTTTGGCACAGTAACTATGCCAAATTATTCGTCAACAACCACAGATCAACCCCCGAATTATGCCTCTACCCCTCAAAGTGTATGCATACACAGGCGTTTTCCGCTATACACCCATACACTGTGTCGCCAGACTAAACCACACAGAACACTTACGCCCGTTTCCTCTACAGAACAATGTGGCTTCTCTCTGTATCTAGATGTTACAACAATAATGGTGATTCCCCCCCCCCCCCCCGTTTGCTTCTCTAAGACAACTGGAACAAATATAAAACACTCTTTCAAAAGCCAAAATGTTTCCCATTGTCCTTCCAAGAACAAATCTCATTGCTCACTTTTCAGAAGACCCCAAGCTCCTCCCACCAACTTCCTGTGGATGCATAAAATGCTGAAAAGAACTTCCTGTTGCATGCTCAGCTCTTAAAAACCCCAAACTGGTTTATTTCACATCAATGGACAGGAAGAGGGAGGGGAGGGGGGAGCCTAGCCCCATCACCCTTGTCTATCAACACACCAAAAAAATCCATGGCTAAACATCATATATATTTCAACAATTTAAAAAACTTTTGTGAAGGAAAGGATGGAACAAACCCCCTTTTGCAAATGGGAGGGAATCCCCCCTGACCCAAACATTCCCTGGAAGTCAAACCACAAGTTTCGAGACCCAAATACATACTCCTGCAAAAAGATGTCTCTGTTCTGTCTCAACTACAAAGCGATAAAGTTAATCTCCAGGTTTAATTAGGCCTTACACAAGCTGGTTTGATATTCATCCCTTGCATCAATACAGGCAGTTTAACTCAATGAATAAACTCACAGTTAGGACGACAGACAATGAATCCTTTCGAATGTTCCGTTTAATGATGGATATTCATAGGTAGAAAAACGTTGCAGTTGTAAGCCACATGTAAGATGTTAGCATGGAAGAAATACAGGAGTAATGACCAGAATCAGGAAGTGGAGGAGATATATAAAGAACTACGGTGAGAGAGAGAGTTCAGCTAGAAAGAAGGGGACAGATCTTAAAGACACAGAGCAAGAATAATCACATAGTGTAACACAACACTCCCCGTCTGAAATCTTTAGATTTCATAACCTTAAACTAATATATATATTTTCAAAAAGTCCAATACTGACGAATGTCCTGGAACCTGTAATGAAAAACATGCAACAAGCAAATAATAAACGTAAGTTCAACAGGATGAAGAACATAAAGTCACAGTATGATGTCTTCAAATAATTCCAAAGTTCTGAGTAGAACCTGTAGATGGCAGAAATGTACTCCCCGCCGTGCCAACAGCATGGCTAGTCCTTGCACAAGTCACTCACCTGGCAAAAAGAGTACTAACTCTGTAATTGGTCGACTAAAGGTTTGTGTCGATCCTCCCTTGGTTACCTTGACTTCTACCTTCCGGACTTTGTTACCGTCGCTGGGCATTACTTTAGTAATAAGACCCATAGGCCACTCATTCCGACAAACTTCCTTGTCTTTTAGAAGGATGAGGTCTCCAACCCTAAGATTCGGCTTAGATGCTTGCCATTTGTTACGACCTTGAAGGTGGTGAAGATACTTTTTCTTCCAGCGATGCCAGAACACATTGGCTAGATGCTGCACCTGCTTCCATTGATGCTCATAACGGTGTGACCGCAGCTTCTGTTTTGTACTTACAGAAGTGTGGAGTGAGGTGTTCACAGTTCTTATTTCCTTATCATCTTCAGGGTTTACTAGCCCATAGGTGGTGTCAATAGGGAGTAAGTAAGAGTCCTCACACAGAAACCTTGGAGGTGACAGCCATAAGCTGTCCTGAAGAGCGGCAGGTGACACGGCTCTGGTCCCACAGTCAGCTGGGTTGAGTTCAGTGGGAACGTGATGCCATTGACTTGGTAGAGAGAATCTCTTGATACGTTCAACCCTGTTGCTGACGTACACATAAAATTGTTTTGTTTGGTTGTTTATGTAACCAAGTTCTACCTTACTGTCTGTATAGAAGGTGAAAGAATCAATTGTAGTGTCCATTTCACTTCGTATGACCTCTGCAATTTCTACTGCTAGCACGGCTGCACAAAGTTCAAGTCTTGGTATGGTATGTGCAGGCTTGGGAGTGAGTTTTGCCTTGCCTAGGACAAAACTACAGTGTGATTCTCCATTCAGTTCAGAGGTCTTCAAATAGGCTACTGCAGCAATAGCTTCAACTGATGCATCAGAGAAAATATGAATCTCTCTCCGGTTAGCAGTTGAAATGGAACCCGGAACATAGCAACGGGGAATCTGAAGTTTTTCTAGTGACTTCAAAGAATATCTCCACCTTTCCCACTTGTGTTGATTCTCACTAGGCAAGGGAGTATCCCAGTCTATGTTCTCAGTAGACAACTGTCTTAGTAAAATCTTACCTTGAATGGTAACTGGAGCAAGGAAACCCAGTGGGTCATAGATGCTATTCACCACGGACAGGACTCCTCTCTTAGTGAAGGGTTTGTCACAAGTTGACACTTGGAAGGTGAATTTGTCTTGCTTGATGTTCCACAACAAACCCAGACTTCGCTGTACAGGAGGCACATCTGTACCTAAGTCAAGGTTTTTTAGACTAGTCCTCAGAGTGAAAGGCATTCATAAGTTCCTGGCTGTTGGATATAATCTTGTGCAGTCTAAGGTTTGCTACAGACAGCATCTCCTTTGTTCTGGTGAGAAGATCAATTGCTTCTTTAGCAGTTGGAAAGGACTTAAGCGCGTCCTCAACGTAGAAGTTTCTTTCAACAAATTGACGGGCATCAGATCCATATTCAACTTCTCCAGTCTGAGCTGTTTTCCTTAGCCCATAAGTTGCCACTGCTGGGGAAAGACTGTTACCGAAGACATGTACCTTCATGCGATAATCTATAACTTCCTTGTTGAGGTCATTGTCCTTGTGCCATAGAAACCTGAGGTAGTTTCTGTTGTCTTCTCTGACGATGAAGCAGTGAAACATCTGTTGAATGTCGGCCATTACTGCTACAGGCGCTTGTCTGAAACGAATCAAGACTCCTATTAGACTGTTGTTCAAGTTGGGTCCAGTAAGGAGCATGTTGTTAAGAGAAACACCTTCGTGCTGAGCACTGGAATCAAAGACAACTCTGATTTGGTCTGGTTTGCGTGGGTGATACACGCCAAAGGATGGAAGGTACCAGCATTCTTCTCCCTCCTTTAGTGGGGGAGCAGGCTCTGCATGATCTCTGTCAAATACATTTTGCATAAAGTCCACAAAGTGCTTTTGCATCTCTGGTTTCCTGCTTAAGTTTCGCTTTAAGGAGGAGAATCTACTGATGGCCTGCTGTAAGTTGTTGGGCAATCTCTCTCTTGGGAGACGAAAGGGTAGGGGTGCTACCCAGTTATTGGAGTCATCTTGAAAGAACTCATTGTCCATTACCTTGATGAATTCTTTGTCTTCCATTGAAGGAGCCAGTATGTCATCTTCACTGGTTGCTTTAAACACTGTAGAGCCGAAGTCGCCATCATGGCAGGAGAAAGGGCTTGTGTCACCTGAGATACCATGTTGCCATTCGTGGCTGGCTATCTTCTCTTTCACCCAGTAGTGATGTGGGCATGGCTCAAAGTAAGTGTTTCAGCCATTTGGCAGAACATTTGTCTTGAATGACGAAATGTTGGTAGGTCTTTTCATTTTGCCTATGCAGACATTGCCTATGATGACCCACCCTAGATCCGTGCGCTGGGCAAATGGGGCATCTGGGGGTCCACTGACTTGTCTGTGTACCTTGTGAACTCTTAGAATGTCTCTTCCTAACAGAAGAAGGATCTGAGCATCTTTGTCAAGCGGCGGTATCTCATTTGCTATTACCTTGAGGTGAGGGTAATGGAAAGCAGCAGCTGGAGTAGGGATTTCTTCCCTGTTAGCAGGTATCTGATTGCACTCAACAAGTGTAGGTAAGGGTAATTGCAAGTTACCTTTGAGAGAAGATATGAGAGAAGTCCATGAGCCCTTCTTCCAGAAACCTCTATAGTTACACTACAGGTACCCAAGGTGTAAGGATGAGCTTCGCCTTTTATTTCAAATAGATTGAACAATTCCGATTTTGCAAGTGATCGATTGCTCTGATCGTCTAAGATAGCATATGCCTTTAGAGACTTTTCTGGTTGATCCTTGTGGTATATGTTCACCAAGCATATCTTAGCACAGGACTTACCACAGCGGTCTTCTCCACAAACTTCAGTGCAGGATGAAGAAATGATGGTAGAATTAGGCACTTGGTCTGTATTCTCCCCGCCATGCGTTAACCTGGGAGGAGTGTTGGCAGGTTGTGCAGAGCTGGGCTCAAGAGGATGGAGGGCTTGCACATGTTCTTCAGAGCCACACTCTATGCACTTGATGGACACATTACAGTCCCTTGCAAAATGTTCTGTAGAAGCACAGCACCTGAAACATACCCTAAATGTCTTTAAAAGCTCCTTGCGCTCTTCCAGAGGCTTTTTCCTAAAGCCGATACATTTATTGAGGGGGTGTGGCTTCTTGTGTATGGGACACTCTCTGTTAGGGTTTTCAATCTTCCTACTCTGTTTGTTCGTGGCCAGAACTGTGGTAGGAGTGGGAAGGATGTCAGTCTTTTTCACGGACACTGGGCCTCTATGGTTTCTATAGTTGCCCTGAAGACTGGTACTCTTAGGAAAGGGTGAGAAGAGGCTGTTTTTACCGTAGGAAAAACTTGGATCGTTCTTGGTCTCTGCAATTTTCCAGATGAATTCACAGAAGAAAGAGAATGGAGGGAAGGAAACCTTGTTCTCTCTTTTGTATGATGACCCTAGTGCAGTCCATTTCTCTTGCAAACCATACGGGAGCTTGGAGACAATTGGGTTTACCCCTCTTGGAGTGTCAAGGTAACTGAGTCCAGGTAGTTTTGGGTCCGTCTTGGCTAGCTGAAGCTCAAGGAGAAGGTCACTCAGTCTCTGGAACTCCTTGTTGTCCTTACCGGATATCTTTGGGAAAGTTTCCAGACGCATGAACAAAGCATTTTCTATAGCTTCTGGACTGCCATAACTTTGCTCTAGTCGCTCCCATGCAGCTGTGAGGCCTGCAGTAGGATTGTCCATGAAAACCGATCTTAATGGCTTAACACGTGCAGCAGATAGAGGACCAAGCCATTTGATCAGCAGATCACTGTATTGGCTTCAGCAAGGATTTTCTCCCAGACTAATTCCAAGCTATTTGACAATTCAGTCCTTGAAGCTTCATAATTCTCCATTACTTTCCAAGTGGGTTTAACTGAGCGTTTGGGTAACTCAGTTTCTTCAGGAACTTGTGGGGAGGTAGATTTGAGTTCACATGCAGAAGCTTGGTCACTCATGATAGCAGACTGACTGTGAAAAGCAGGCAGGATCTGTGTGCTGAAATATGACACTGTGCAGATTGTCTCAGGCTATAAGGCTGCCATGTGCTGCTCTGTCCCTTCTGTCTTGCTATGAGGGCAGTAAATCTTGTCTGTTTCAGTACTGACATGCAGAAATCTTGTAATTAGGCTGTGAAACTCCGTTTTTCTACTGTTCTGTCTCAACTACAAAGCGATAAAGTTCATCTCCAGGTTTAAGTAGGCCTTACACAAGCTGGTTTGATATTCATCCCTTGCATCGATACAGGCAGTTTAACTCAATGAATAAACTCACAGTTAGGACGACAGACGATGAATCCTTTCGAATGTTCCGTTTAATGATGGATATTCATAGGTAGAAAAACGTTGCAGTTGTAAGCCACATGTAAGATGTTAGCATGGAAGAAATACAGGAGTAATGACCAGAATCAGGAAGTGGAGGAGATATATAAAGAACTACGGTGAGAGAGAGAGTTCAGCTAGAAAGAAGGGGACAGATCTTAAAGACACAGAGCAAGAATAATCACATAGTGTAACACAACAGTCTCAATGAGGTCAACCAAACCCCCCCTCCTCCTTTGCAGGCTATACAATTCAAGCTTCAAAAACAATGAATTGCCTTCTGGGAAACTCCCAAATATTTAAACATAAAAACACACACCGCTGTGTACAAAAACTCAGTTAGTTAGTCTTACAATCTATTAAAATTAAGTGTAATGTAGAGATTTCACTTAAAACCAAAATCCAATACAAAAATCACCACTCTTATACTGCAAAGTCAGCTAAATTACAATAGCTTACATTCATACATACTGTGAGGGGGTTAACTCGGTAGCGGGTGTGTGTGACCCCCTGGTTGGGCTCCCCACACAAAAACAGGGCCAGCAGACGGAGGTTGTGGTTTTCAAAATCAAAAGGTGCGGTTTATTTCTCTATGTACAGTGACAAAAACACAGCAAAGCCAAAAAGAAACAAACAAAATAAATCCTGGTCAGTTTGACCTCTGACTAAACATGCAGGTTTCCTAAACTAACAACTGGGATCAGCCTAGTGCTGTCCTAGTCCCTAAGTCCCTGGTTTAGTAAAAGTCCAAACAAATAGCCACACAGGCTTTGCCTCACCGCACAGGGGTTCACTCTCCCTAGGCAGTCCACACAGGTCTGGTTCCAGGCATGAGCTAACATCTAATGAAGCTGGGAGTTTTTATAGAGGCCTTAAACGAACTGACAGGCTTCAGCTGGTCTCATCAACTCCCTGCCTCACGACGCCCAGCACTCTCCCTAGAGGTATGAGTCATTCATGAGCCCACTAGCCTCAGCTGGGCTTCATCAACTCCCTAGTTGTATAAGTCGGCATAAAGCCTGAATCTGGGAGAAATATATCTACCCCCCTGGATGCAACCAGGTGACTTTACCTTCCTGCTGTCACATACCCCCCCCTCTTGTTTTAACCTTGGGGTTGGAACACCAGCAATCAGGCATTCATGTACTCGAGACAAAGCATCCACATTCCCCATTTGAACGCCAGGGCGATGCTTTACTGTGAAGTTGAATTCCTGTAGGGCCAGGAACCACCTATTCACTCTTCTATTTGTCTCCTTGTTTTGAGCCATCCACTTTAACGGAGCGTGATCCGTAACCATGTCAAAACCATGTCAAAGATAGCAGATAGTACCGAAGGGAATCTAGAGCCCACTTCACCGCTAAACACTCCTTTTCAACCGTGGCGTAATTTACCTCATGGGACTTCAACTTCCTGCTGAGGTAAATGACTGGGTGCTCTTCCCCGTTCCAGACCTGGGACAATACTGCTCCTAACCCCACATCTGACGCATCACTTTGTACGACAAAGTCTTTAGAGAAGTCGGGTGAGTACAACACTGGCTGGCTACATAAGGCTTGTTTCAAGAATTGGAATGCTGCCTCAGCCTCGGGGGTCCATTTAATCATGACCGACCCTTTCCCTTTCGTCAGGTTGGTTAGGGGCACAGCCTTAGAAGCAAAGTGGGGAATGAAGCGCCGATAATAACCCGCGATTCCCAGAAAGGCTCGTACCTGCTTCTTGCTGTTGGGACGTGGCCAACTCTGGATGGCCTCGACTTTGTTGAGTTGGGGTTTTATTACTCCCCTGCCAATGGTGTACCCAAGATATTTGGCCTCCTCCTGCCCAATGGTACACTTCTTGGGGTTAGCCGTAAACCCCGCTTCCCGAACAGAGTCCAGGACTGCTTGCACTTTTGGCAGATGTGAGGCCCAATCTGTGCTATGGACAATTACGTCATCCAGGTAAGCCGCAGCATACTTCCGATGGGGCCTCAGCATCTGGTCCATTTTCCGCTGGAATGTGGCCGGCGCATTCTGTAACCCGAACGGCATTCTCTTATATTGGAACGCCCCGTCTGGGGTTACAAATGCGGTTTTCTCTTTGGCCGACTTGGCCAGGGGAATTTGCCAATACCCTTTTGTGAGGTCAAGAGTCGTCATGTATCGGGCTGTTCCCAGCCGGTCGATCAACTCATCTATACGTGGCATGGGGTAGGTGTCAAATTTTGTAACTTTGTTCAACTGACGAAAATCGTTACAAAATCGCCAGCTCCCATCCGGTTTAGGCACCAACACAATGGGACTAGACCAATCACTTTGGGACTCCTCTATCACCCCTAAGTTCAGCATTTTCTGTACTTCCTCCCGTATTGCCTCCCGTCGGGCCTCTGGGATCCGATAGGGTTTTAACTTCACCCTTTCACCGGGCGGGGTAATAATATCATGCTCTACCCCAGATGTTTGTCCCGGCAGCTCAGAGAACACCTCCTTGTTGCGAAGCACAAACTCCTTAACCTCCTGTTGTTGGGGTTGTGACAAGGTGGCTGCTATTCCAACCTCCGGAATCACGCAACCAGTTTGAGCTGGTGACCAAGTTTCTGCGACTAGGGACTCTCTATCCCTCCAGGCTTTCAACAGATTAACGTGATATATCTGTTCGGGCTTTCGCCTTCCTGGTTGTCTGACCTTGTAATTCACTTCGCTCACTTTTTCCATTATCTCGTAGGGGCCTTGCCATTTGGCAAGGAATTTACTTTCAACCGTAGGGACAAGTACCAATATCCTATCCCCCGGGGAAAAGGTACGGGTCTTTGCTCCACGGTTGTACACTCTCTGCTGTGCCAACTGCGCTTGGGCCAAATGTTCCTTCACGATGGGCATTACCTGTGCAATTCGATCTTGCATCAGGGCGACATGCTCAATCACACTCCTGTGGGGAGAACTCTCACTTTCCCAAGTTTCCTTGGCAATATCCAACAGCCCTCTTGGGTGTCTCCCATACAGTAACTCAAAGGGGGAGAATCCCGTAGAGGATTGGGGCACCTCCCTAATAGCAAACATCAAATAAGGAAGTAGACAGTCCCAATCCTTTCCATCTCTATCCACCACTTTCTTCAACATTTGTTTTAGGGTTTTGTTGAATCTTTCAACCAGCCCATCGGTTTGGGGGTGATACACAGATGTACGCAATTGCGTCACTTTGAACAATTTACACAGCTCTTTCATAACCCGGGACATAAAGGGTGTACCTTGGTCCGTAAGCAGTTCTTTACAAATACCCACCCGGCTAAAAACAAGAGATAGCTCTTTGGCTATGGTTTTGGCCGAGGTATTTCTGAGAGGGATCGCTTCTGGATAACGGGTGGCATAGTCCATTATAACCAATATGTACTGGTGCCCCCTAGCGGACTTGATTATAGGACCTACCAAATCCATTGCGATTCTCTCAAACGGGACCTCAATGATGGGTAGAGGGACCAGCGGGCTACGGAAATGTGGCATCGGGGCCGACCTCTGACACACAGGGCAGGAGGAACAATAATTTTCTATGTCCTTCATCACCCCAGGCCAATAGAATCTCTGTAATACCCTCTCTCGGGTTTTCTCTGTCCCCAGATGACCTCCAAGAATGTGCCCATGGGCCAACTCCAACACCAACTTCCTGTAAGGTTTGGGCACCACCAGCTGCTCAACGGTTTCTTCTGCCCTTTTTGCCACCCGATACAGTAGGTCCTTCTCTACGCTGAAGTATGGGTAAGTGCAGGTATTATCTGGGTTCACTAACTCGCCATCTATTTCCACTACGTTTTCCCGTGCCTTTATTAGGGCGGGGTCTTTTAACTGTTCTGTGGCAAAATTTTCCCTGTGAACCTCCAGATCAGAAAACTCCACAGACGGTAGGTTTTCGTCTGAGGAGGTGGGCTCCTCTCCAGTTTCTTGAGTCTCCCCTGCCAATACTGACAAGGGAAATTCTGGAGAGTCCTCACCACTCTCAGAGGAGTTCTGGCTATCACATTCCTGGTACATAGGGGCACCAGTGGGGGGCTCAGGATCATCCCACAGTTCCCAGAACTTCGGAAAATCCCTTCCCACAATGGCGTCATGCGGTAACTGAGATACTAAGCCCACTGGATGAGAGAGGGTACCTTTGGGGGTCTCGAAACACACTGTAGTCACTGGATACTCTCGGGTGTCCCCATGCACACAAATAACAGCTACCTTGCTATTCCCAGAGACCTCTGTTTTAACTAACTCAGCCTTTATCAGGGTCACAAGGCTACCTGAATCCAACAATACCACAACATTTCTACCATTAACACACATTTTGCATAAATGTTTCTCAGTTCCTCGAATGGCAGTGCATGCGACTGTCGCACACAGCGACTGACGTCTGCCCGTCAGAAAGTCACACTGCATGGGTTCCTCCACAACCGGGCAATTGGCTGCAATATGTCCCGCTTGCCGGCAGCGGTAGCAAACGATCCTTCTTGCGGCCTCTTGAGCCGCTGATTTCCCAGGCTGTTCTCGCCAAACTTGGGGTAGAGCTCCCACCCTCTCACTCTCTCCACCCTCACCCCTTGGAATCCTCTTATCCGCCCCTGGGGATGGTCTGGTCTTAGGGTGGAAAGTCCGAGAGTCTCTGGAAGAGGCCGTCAGGTTCTCTGTAGCCAAGTATCTCTCTACACGATCCACAAGTTTACCGGCCGTTTCTGGGTCTCCGTGGCTTACCCACTTTTGAATGGCGGTAGGAAGAGCTCTCAAGAAACGATCCATCACAACACGTTCCACAATCTCCGGTGCGGACAAAGTCTCTGGCTGTAGCCACTTCCTGCTCAGGTGAATGAGATCATACATTTGAGACCTGGGGGGTTTTCCAAGCTGGAAAGTCCAGTTATGCACACGCTGAGCCCGGACAGCCAGGGTGACACCCAGCCTTGCCAATATTTCAGCTTTTAGCATCACATAGTCTTTTGCTTGGTCAGGCTCTAGGTCATAGTAAGCCTTCTGCGATTCACCAGTTAACAGAGGAGCCACCAGTCCAGCCCACTGCTCCTCAGGCCACTTTTCTCTTTCAGCAGTCCTTTCAAATGTGGTCAAAAATACCTCTGGATCATCCTCTCCAGTCATTTTTGTCAATAAACGACTCACCCCAAAGGACGCGGTATTAGTGGGACGGCTTTCCTCACTGGTCTGCGGACGTTGCTGCATTACTGCTTCCATTTGTTGTAGTCTCTGCTCTTGCTTCTGTAACAGGTCTATGAAGCGGGCCTCAGATTGCTGCTGGGCTTGTTGATGAGCTTGCTGCTGGGCTGCAAGGCTCCTTTGCAAACCTGCATTTGTCTGCTGTTGATTGGCATTTGCTAGAGCCAGCTGTTTCAGTATCTCCTCCATGCTGGCTTAAAAAAAACTGCCACTGGTTCTCCACCAACTGTGAGGGGGTTAACTCGGTAGCGGGTGTGTGTGACCCCCTGGTTGGGCTCCCCACACAAAAACAGGGCCAGCAGACGGAGGTTGTGGTTTTCAAAATCAAAAGGTGCGGTTTATTTCTCTATGTACAGTGACAAAAACACAGCAAAGCCAAAAAGAAACAAACAAAATAAATCCTGGTCAGTTTGACCTCTGACTAAACATGCAGGTTTCCTAAACTAACAACTGGGATCAGCCTAGTGCTGTCCTAGTCCCTAAGTCCCTGGTTTAGTAAAAGTCCAAACAAATAGCCACACAGGCTTTGCCTCACCGCACAGGGGTTCACTCTCCCTAGGCAGTCCACACAGGTCTGGTTCCAGGCATGAGCTAACATCTAATGAAGCTGGGAGTTTTTATAGAGGCCTTAAACGAACTGACAGGCTTCAGCTGGTCTCATCAACTCCCTGCCTCACGACGCCCAGCACTCTCCCTAGAGGTATGAGTCATTCATGAGCCCACTAGCCTCAGCTGGGCTTCATCAACTCCCTAGTTGTATAAGTCGGCATAAAGCCTGAATCTGGGAGAAATATATCTACCCCCCTGGATGCAACCAGGTGACTTTACCTTCCTGCTGTCACAATATGAAAACAGAGAAACCCCGACACCATCTGCCTAGAGTTAGCATGTTCTCCCTGTGCCTGCGTCGGTTTCCTCCGGGTACTCCGGTTTCCTCCCACACTCCAAAGACATGCTGGTAGGTTAATCAGATCCTGTCTATAAATTGGCCCTAGTATGTGTATGTGTCTGTAAGCGCGTCGGGACCCTTCTGGGTAAGACCATGCTATATCAAGATACCACTCTACTCAACTCAAGAGGCGATGCTTAGAAAAACAATTTAAACTAGCGAATTTAAAATTAAACAGAACAGTTTCTCAGTATGTCACCCCGGTGTCTCACCACTCTGGGACGACCCACAGGCCAAACTGTATAAAGTGAAAAATCCCTCAAAATGTGGGTTCTCCCGGACAAAAACGCCAACAAGAACTGTGCCTCTAAATCACCTTTTTAAAACAGGACAGACCGCACTACACACACACACACACAAAGGAATTGGAGCAGCTTCCCCTCTAGGATGACCCACAGGGCAAACGACACAAAATCCTTAAACTGCCTCTCAAAATGGCCGACAAAAGCCAGGCCACAACAAAATGGTGGATGAAATCTGGAATACCACAAGATGGCCGACAAAAAGCCAGGCCACAACAAAATGGCGCCATCAACGTATGCAATGCAGATTTTGATTTTGCCAAAATCAGCAAAAACTTCCCTACTGGCCAAAACCTCTTCCCACAAAAACTGACAAACATGGGACATCAAATGAACACTTAAATACAAAAAAAAAAAACACTAGACCACATGGGTTCCCACACACAAAGGAAAACAAAAATGGTGTCCATCAGATTCCAACACAGAAAAGACCGCACTACTCAATTCGCACCAAACATCGAAACCTGCCCCAAAGGCTGAGAAATTCCACCAGCAAGATAGCCGACGAATGCCACAGCACGGTCACATGGTATCACACCCAAAGGAAAGGTGGCTGCACCTTCCCCTATAGGATGACCCACAGGCCAAACAGACTGCGCCTCTCAAAATGCCCGCCGACGACCATGGCAGCATAGAACAAGATGGCCACCAAATGCAGTTTTTCCCGCCAAAACCAGGATCTCTTCACTAGAAAACCAAAAATGTTTTTCTCCACAAAGACTGACTACACAATTGAGATTCACACTTAACCATAGACACGCTTTGGGCTACTTCAACTCGGACCCTTGGCCAACTAAACAGCACATTCAAAAATGTTTGTTACATACACAACATTAAAACAACACTTTATAATGTATGCTTGCATGCTTGCTCAGAACTAGGGATGAGCTCGGTGTTCGAGTCGAACTCACGTTCGACTCGAACATCAGCTGTTCGATCGTTCGACAAAGATTGAACGTTATGGGCCATTCGCGCTAAATTCGAGTGACGCGAACGGCCCACAATACACTGTGCCATCGCAGTGCAATCCCGGCGCTGTGATTGGCCAAGAATGCACTGTGACCCCGCATGCTTGGCCAATCACAGCGCCGGCAGCAAGGAGAGCCATAATTGGCCACAGGCAGGATGCCTGTGGCCAATCATAGCTCAGGGGGGTTTAGTACACGCCCCACACTATAAAAGGCCGCCAGCGCGGCGGCCTCGTGCAGTGTGTTTCGGCGTGCAGGGAAAGAGATAGATAGGCAGGGACAGTGTGTTCTGTGTTCTATTTTTTTCTCAGGCATCTGCAGGAGTTAGTGGGTGTTGTGTGCCTCCAGCACAGTATACACCTGGATCTACACTTTATTGCTGTTCTCTTAGCTAGATAGGCAGGCAGCGAAAGAGATACATAGGCAGGGACAGTGTGTTCTATGTTCTATTGTTTTCTCAGGCATCTGCAGGAGTTAGTGGGTGTTGTGTGCCCCCCAGCACAGTATACACCTGTATATATCCGTCATTGCTGTTCTCTAAGCTAGATAGGCAGGCAGGGAAAGAGATACATAGGCAGGGACAGTGTGTTCTATGTTCTATTCTTTTCTCAGGCATCTGCAGGAGTTAGTGGGTGTTGTGTGCCCCCAGCACAATATACACCTGTATATATCCGTCATTGCTGTTCTCTATTACAGGCATCTGCAGGAGTTAGTGGCACAGTGTACACCTGTATAGACCCGTCATTACTGTTCTCTAATACAGGCATCTGCAGGAGTTAGTGGCACAGTGTACACCTGTATATACCCATCATTACTGTTCTCTAATACAGGCATCTGCAGGAGTTAGTGGCACAGTGTACACCTGTATATACCCGTCATTACTGTTCTCTAATACAGGCATCTGCAGGAGTTAGTGGCACAGTGTACACCTGTATATACCCATCATTACTGTTCTCTAATACAGGCATCTGCAGGAGTTAGTGGCACAGTGTACACCTGTATATACCCGTCATTACTGTTCTCTAATACAAGCATCTGCAGGAGTTAGTGGCACACTGTACACCTGTATATACCCGTCATTACTGTTCTCTAATACAGGCATCTGTAGGAGTTAGTGGCACAGTGTACACCTGTATATATATGTCATTACTGTTCTCTAATACAGGCATCTGTAGGAGTTAGTGGCACAGTGTACACCTGTATATATCCGTCATTACTGTTCTCTAATACAGGCATCTGCAGGAGTTAGTGGGTGTTGTGTGCCTCCAGCACAATATACACTACCCAATTGCTGGTTTTTCCATCTCCCTGCAGGCCATTACTATGTCTGGAAGGCCAACAATGAGAGGCAGACAGTCACGAGCCAATAAAAGAGGGCAAGCAGGCTCTGTGTCTGGGGGCAACAGTGCTGGTCGTGGACGCGGTGCATTGTCATTAGCACGGGGCCATGGGACACGCTTGTCCTTATTTTCGGCAGCTGGACGTCTTGAGCCGCATCATGCCGAAGACTTGGTAGAGTGGATGACCAAGCCCTCCTCATCCTCCTCATCCTCTCTCACCCAGGCTCAGGGTACTGGCAAAGCAGCTGCCAAAGCGTCCTCTTCCCTCGTATCAATGTCATCATCAGTCACTCCTTCCCTAGACCCACCATGTCCTCCTGAGGAGTCCCCCGAACTGTTTGAGCACAGTGTTGGGTACATGCTCCAGGAGGATGCCCAGCGTTTCGAAGGGTCTGATGATGATACCCAGCTAGAGGAAGGCAGTAGCGTGAGCGCAGAGAGAGGGGATGCTCAAGAAGGACAGCAATCTGGCAGTCATGTTCCAGCAGCTGCAGCATACTGCCAGATTGGCTCCAGTGATGAGGAGGGAGGGGATGATGAGGTCACTGACTCCACGTGGGTGCCTGATAGGAGAGAGGAGGAGGATGAGGAGGAGGCACATCTCCAACGAGGCAGGATGCCCTCCGGGGGCCAGCGTAAGGTCAGCACACCAACTGAATCACACCGCAGAGCTACGCCTGTGCAGGACGCTGCCTCTGCCCGTTATTCCAAAAGTTCTTTGGTGTGGGCCTTTTTTGAGTCGAGTGCATCAGATCGCACCGCTGCTATTTGCAACATATGTCTCAAGCGTATCTTGCGTGGCCAAAACATCAGCCGCTTGGGCACCACTTGCTTGACTGGACATATGTTGACCTGCCATGCAGCTCGTGGCAAGCGTACCTTAAAGACCCACACCAAAGAACAAAGCGGACCTCTCCTTGCTCCTCATCAGCTGGGATCTCCAACCCCACTATACCTTCAGTCCTCTCTGAAACCTGCACTGAGAGGAATGAAGGTGTAGAATTAGGTGTGTCACAGCCAAGTACTTGCGGGCACTCTGCTAGCAGTACACCGATGTCCGATTGTAGCAGGCAAATTTCCCTGCCCCAGCTGCTGGACCGTCGAAAGAAGTTCACTCCCAGCCATCCACATGCCCAGCGGTTGAATGCTAGCTTGGCTAAATTGCTAGCAATTCAACTGCTGCCTTTTCAGTTGGTAGACTCGGCCCCCTTTCGTGAGTTTATGCAATGTGCGGTTCCTCAGTGGCAGGTTCCCAAGCGTCACTTTTTCTCACGGAAGGCGATTCCGGCTCTCTACCGGCATGTGGAAGGCAATGTCCATGCCTCGCTGGACAGGGCGGTCAGCGGTAAGGTGCATATTACCGCTGACTCATGGTCCAGCAGGCATGGACAGGGACGTTACCTTTCTTTCATGGCCCATTGGGTCACTCTTTTGGCAACTGGGAAGGATGCACGACAAGGTGCAGTAGTGTTGGAGGTTGTTCCGCCGCCACGCCTCCAAAATGCTACTACTGGTTGTGACACACCTCTCTCCTCCACCCCCTCCTCTTCTTCTTCCTCCATGGCCTCTTCCTGTGCTTTGTCCTCGGAACCAGCGGTGCTCCGTAGGCGTTCAAGGGGCTACGCAAGTACGCAGGCAAAAAAGATGCCATGCCGTGCTTGCGCTGGTGTGTTTGGGTGACAGGAGCCACACTGGGGCAGAGGTTCTGTCAGCTCTGCAGGGGCAGGCCGAGAGGTGGTTGACGCCATGCCAGTCTAAGCCAGGAATGGAGGTTTGCGACAATGGCACCAACCTCCTTTCCGCCCTCCGACAGGGACAACTGACCCATGTGCCCTGTGTGGCTCACGTCCTTAACCTGGTGGTTCTTGGGCAGGTACCCGGGCTTACAGGATGTCCTGAGGCAGGCCAGGAAAGTCGGTGTGCATTTCCACAGATCATATAATGCCAGTGCTCGGCTGGCTGAGCTGCAAAAGGAGTTGAACCTGCCCAAGAACCGCCTTATATGTGACATGCCCACCAGGTGGAACTCAACGTTGGCCATGCTGCAGCGGCTGCACACGCAGCAGAGGGCCATCAATGAGTACCTGTGCGACTACGGCACCAGGACAGGGTCAGGGGAGCGTGTTTTTTTTCACCACGCCAGTGGGGCATGATCAGGGATGCATGCACTGTCCTGGCACCATTTGAGGAGGCCACGAGGATGGTGAGCAGTGACAGTGCATGCATCAGTGACACTGTACCTCTTGTCCACCTGTTGGAGCATACGCTGCGTGGAATAATGGACAGGGCACTTGAGGCAGAACAGGGATGATTTACAGTCCCAACAAACCCGTGGACTTGTACGTGGCTGGGAGGAGGTGGCTGCGGATCATGTCGTCCTTAGTGACCCAGAGGAATCCGGACCGAATGCCTCAGCTAACCTACGCTGCATGGCCTCCCTGATCCTGCAACGTCTGTGGAAGGATCCTCGTATTCTTCGGATCTAGGAGAGGGACCATTACTGGCTGGCCACTCTCCTTGATCCACGGTACAAGGGTAAGGTTGCAGACCTTATCTTGCCGTCGCAGAGGGAGCAGAGGATGAGACAACTCCGGTAGGCCTTGCAGAAAGGTCTGTGCAACGTGTTCCCAGAGACTGGGAGGTTACAAACTCCTGGTCCTGGACAACGAGTTGCTGAGGCTTCGGTCAGTAGCAGAAGGAGCGGTGGAGAAGATGGCCGTCTGACCGATGCGTTCAGACAATTTTTTAGTCCGCAGCCCCAAGGTATGATCGGTTCCAGCAACCATCGCCAGCGTCTGATATACATTGTGCAGGAATACCTAGGGGCAAGGTCAGACTTGGACACCTTTCCCACAGAAAATCCTCTGGCTTACTGGGTCTTGAGGATGGATCACTGGCCAGAGCTTGCACAGTATGCAATTGAGCTACTGGCCTGTCCTGCATCCAGCGTTCTTTCGGAACACACATTCAGTGCTGCTGGAGGCTTTGTCACGGATCACAGGGTGCGCATGTCCACCGACTCGGTTGATCGACTGACCTTCATAAAGATGAACCAGTCTTGGATCACCACCAGCTACCAAGCACCTGAAGCTGATATAACAGAATAATTTATTTTCAAATGTCACATCCCTTCAAGACTGATGCTGATGCTGAGTGACTGTCCTGTTATGTTGACTGACTATCCTCCTCCTCCTCAATGATCCGATTCTTGATGATAGCTTGGAAGAACTTTTTTGTTTCTGGGTGCCACCACCAGTGGCTAAGGCCCAATTTTTCAGCCCCTGTTTAACAGGGGCATGTAATTACAATTTTTGATGCAATGCTTTGCAGCAGGGCTCATTCCTGCACTCCAACTAGAGTATCTGGGAGAGGTTGCAGTGTCGTGGCACCAGCACCAGTGCCTAAGGCCCAATTTTTCAGCCCCTGTTTAACAGGGGCGTGTAATTACAATTTTTGATGCAATACTTTGCAACAGGGCTCATTGCTGTGAGTACAGTATCTGTGAGGGGTTGCAGTGTTGTGGCACCACCACCAAAGGCCCAATTTTTCTGCCCCTCTTCAACAGGGGCATGCAATTACAATTCTTGATCTAATAATTTACAGTAGGGCCCATTCATGCGCCCACCAAGAGTAACTGTGAGGGCTGACAGTGTTGTAGCACCAGCACCACCACCAAAGGCCCAATTTTTCCTACCACTGTTCAACAATGGCATGTAATTACAATTCCTGATATAATAGTTCACAGCAGGGCGTTCCAGCGCCCACCAAGAGTAACTGTGAGGGCTCACAGTGTTGTGGCAACACCAACATCTAAGGGGCAAATTTCAGCAGAGTATATACGGCAGGCCCCTACTTTCAAACATCCAACTTACAAACGACTCCTACTTGCAAACGGACGGAGACGACAGGAAGTAAGAGGAAATCTACCTCTAGGAAGGGAAATTCTTTCCTGTAAGAGTTAATATGGGAAAAGGGTGTCTCCTTTCTACTGATGCTTTATCACCAATCCTTGTTTCAATAAAAAACCCACTTTTCAAAAACATTTGTCATTGGGACGGAAAGTGAGGTGAAATGTTCTGAACAGGTGCACAGACAGCAAAACAAATGTTACAGGGGTGATAACCCTTCCCTATGTTTTCCAAAAAGCTTAAAAATAGATTTTTTGGCTGGAGCTACACTTAAACAATGTACCTGTTCAAAATTACAAACAGATTTTACTTAAGAACAAACCTACAGTCCCTGTCTTGTTTTCACCGCCTGTATACTGCTGTTCAGAGTATATAGGGCCTTTTTTTATTTTAGGTGCGGGGTTCCCCTTAATATCCATACAAGACCCAAAGGGGCTGGTAATGGGCTGGGGTAGGGGGGTGATGGGGTAACCATGCCATTTTTCTCAAAGATTTTCATCCATATTACCAGGACCAGACATTACATTAAAGCCGCAAGCAGTTTTAAATGGCTTTTTTTCCTTTAGAAATGTCATTTTGTGCAGGGACAGTTCTAAACACGGGAAACACATGCCACTTCACAGGCATACTTTAGACACCCCCCAGGTGCGATATTTAAAGGAATATTTCACTTTTTTTTTCTTCACTTTATGCATCTTTAAAATCACTGCTCCCGAAAAATGTCCGTTTTTAAAACTTAGTTTTGCATTGATACATTTTTAGGACAATAACATGCATATTAGTCGTTATAATTAGCACTTTAGATTTCGAACGTTCGCGTCCATTGTATTTAACATGGTTCTAACGTTCGTGCGAACTTTCGGTCCGTTCGAAGGTTCCGGTGCGAACCGAACCGGGGGGTGTTCGGCTCATCCCTACTCAGAACATCAGAGCTCCCCTTCCAACACAAAACATTCTCCATTGTAAGCAGTGGGCAAGCCATCCTGGTTGCTCTTCCCCCAAGCCACATGGCACACAGGAACCAGACATTGAGAAATACAAACAGCTCAGCTGCACACATATATTGCAGGCTGCACTAAATCCCACATCTATATGTAGCGACCTCACCTCTCACTCCCTCCTTCTCTTCTCGGTCAATGGCTCTCGTCTAGGGGACCAGGGAGGAGAGTGTGGCGCACCACCAGCTCGTATCCTCTTGTGTGTAGAGGTGTGAGCTATAACCATTTACCTTCGGGCCTGTGCCCCTGTCCAGAGCCAAAAGCTTCCCTTGAGAATGACCCTTTAACTCCCAGAAAGCCAAGTTCCACACCACTAAAAGTCCAACACTTATTTATTCTTCAGAGCAATAAATAGTCCTTTGAGAGCGACTGGTCAGACATAGAACAGTTCAGAACACAGTGGGGAGAAGGTCCAGGCACAAACTTGAACTTGAGTTTTCTCCTGTTCCTTTTAGCGCGAACAGGCTTGGCGCACAGTCGCTGCCACCGACTGTGAGGGGGTCTCTGCCACAGACCAGATGAATAAGGCCTCTGCCACAGACCTGGTTGTTGGGTCTCTGCCACCGACCTGATTCACGATGGGTCCCTGCCACAGACCATGAGAACGTGGACTACCTTCTGTAGGAAATGGCCCCTGTCAGAGAGAGGACATCCATCCGGACAGTTACCAGAGGCCCCGCCGTCACCAGCAAATGCTGCACTGGGACTTCGGTAGGGACACCTCCCTGGCCTCCTCGTCCTAGATTCGGGTGTCCCAAACCGGAAGACACCCTAGGAGCCCTCGATCCCTTGCGGGACCCAGCCGAAGTTACTGGGCCCCAGGCCTCCAGAGAGTACCTCACCCCAGACCAAAGGTGTCTGGGGTGGAACCGTAACTCCGTCCCCGGGCCTAGGGCACCCGGAGACCACCATCACACACCTCCCAGGCTGAAGGTGCCTGGGAGTGGACCCAGAGCGGAAGATGTCTGCCCCCTTTATACTCTTCCTCAGCATGCACAGCAGGTTCCCCGCCCCGCTGTACTACTGCCGCGAGAGGACACAAAGGGCGCAGCCCTCCAATGGTTATTCAACCCCGGCCTATGGCAACAGTGCCACCTATAGGCCGCAGGGAACTAGACACCATTGACATCCTCCACTGGCATAAATTGGTCCAGGAACCCTAACAATTGTTGCATCTGAGCCTAATACCACTCAGATGCCTCCCCTAAATATGACCACCCGCTACACATCCCCCCAGTGATTTAACACTGGGCCCCAGTGTCTGAAACCAATTCATGCCCCTCTCTAAAGCAGAGTCAGCATAAATTCAATCCAGAGACAAGCTAACCAAAAGGAAAAAAATGACAATTTAACATTTTTGTTTCGTTTGTGCCTGAACCAAAAAGGGAAGGGAAGAAACAACAAATAAAACATACACAGGTGTAAACATTCAAAGGCATAACAGCATAATTTCTTTTCAAAAAAATCACATTTCCCCCCTCCCACATCACTGACTAAGATCTGCCCCATTCTCAGCAGACTTGATTGACGTTCTCCTGCAGAGGGGAAAAAAGAACACATTATCTGGCACAATATGTGATTTGGAATGAACAGGCTCCCCCTAAGGGGAACCCCTTCCTTCCAAAAGTAATGTGTGGTGCATGTGACAATCGTTGGGCAACACCGCCACCTGGTGGTGGTGTCACGGTCAGAACACTTATTTTCTTCCATCCAGAAATCCTTTTCTCTGTACTGTGGCCCTGTCTCAACTACACCCCAAATGGTTATTCAACCCCGGCCTATGGCAACAGTGCCACCTATAGGCCGCAGGGAACTAGACGCCATTGATATCCTCCACTGGCATAAATTGGTCCAGGAACCCTAACAATTGTTGCATCTGAGCCTAATACCACTCAGGTGCCTCCCCTAAATATGACCACCCGCTACATATACATACATTTCATACACAATATACAGTTTCCATATGCATTCACATAGGCACATCCAGGCACATCCAGGCACACCCAGGCATACACAGGCACACACAGGCACACACGATCGAATTCAGAGGCATACGATCAACCTTCCAGCGTTATTTCAAAAAGACGAAAATGTTGTTCTTTTGCAAAGCATAGTCTCCCTACGCATCAGAACATGCATCCATACTCCCCCTCATCTCGAACTGATGCTAGGAAGGCCATGTACAATCTGATTCTGGCCCGCCATTCTGATATGGAGATATCAGGCTGTACGCAGAGCACACAGCCAGATATCGTGTCTCTAATGAGATAACACACTTTGTCTTAATGCAATAATGCATCTTAAGCTAAAACTCACTCACCATTCATTCGATTTCCCATTCATCCAAAAACTAGATGTAGCACTGACCCCCGAAGGTGCTGCTGATTTGATTTGGGCCTGCACTCTACTTGTAAACCCCACTAACTTGGCTCAAACCCCTTGGCACAGCTGTGGTGCAATGCAATACAGTACAATATAAGACAATGCAAAATACCTGTATTGTAACCCCAGGATCCACTGGCTCCACCTGGTGGGGGAAAAACAGTACGCCACACAACTGGATACTTAACCAGAAATATATTTTACTGTAAAATATGCAAAGAACTGATTACAGTAATTGTGCTGTCATCCCAACATAGGACGACAACACAATGTATTTCAATATGAACAATTTTAGAACAATGTATATATATATATATATATATATATATATATGTAGCGCTACCCACAGTTAAGAGAGCCGCTGATTTGATTTCGGGCCCTGCACACAGTACCGCCAACCCCCGGCAATCTTACTCGACCCACTCTGGCACAGTCAGTCTAGGGTTAAACTCCTATCACTCTCAGGTGTATTGTACGTAATAATCTCTAAACAGTCAGACAACACGCTGAGGCAAGAATATAAATATATATCAGCTTTACTGGTAACGAAGGATTCAAGGTATAACATGCAACATATACATGGGCCTGCAGAGCCCTGCATCAATCAATGTACTAGGTGCAGCTCAATAATATGGCGCCGCGCAGTGTCCACCACGCGGAGCTATTATGGCGTGCGCTCTCCTATGGCGTAGTAACACAAACTTTCTAACTCCCCGCCTAACTCAGGCCTGACATGGGATGGAACTGAGTCTCTTTTCCCTAAGGAAGGAAGGTTTCTTCACCGGCCAGCTTTCGTTGGTGCACTTGAAGAAATAACCATTTGTAATCCACATTGGGTGGTAACTTGAAATAACAGGGCAAAAAGGGGGGGGGTAGGTACTTCAACTCTGTCCCGCTACCGGACCCCCAAGAAACACTGGTGAGCGAACAGCGGGCCTAGGCAGTCTACAGGCCTGAACACAACTCAGTCTATTGATATGGGCAGGTGCCCGCTCACCACTCCAGGCGCGATCCCAGCCTGGGACTTCCACCGCATGTGTGTCGCACACAGCGTCTGCTCCGATCGAGTCCCCGATCAAACTCACGTCCTATCACGACGGGTCAGGATCCACCCAGGCTCCGCAGTATGGTGGAAGGCTCTTCGGACTTCAAGCAAGGCCTCAGGCTTCAGGCCTTGCCCCACAGCTGATCCGCACAGGATGACTTGTTGCTTGAAGTGCCGTGTCCCAAGAGAGCGAGCTCCGCCTCGCCTCTCACTTAAGTAACCCCTCCCATGAGTCTCTGCGGTGGAACCTCCGCCCTGGGGCCGAATGGGGTTCTGGGTAACGTAGTCCCTGGGCCTTAAAAGAGACCCCGCTAAACACTCCCCCCACTTGAACTCTTTGGTCCCCAAAGATAACATAACTTCAAGCTACACATTTAACATAGTTACATAGTTACATAGTTAGTCAGGTTGAAAAAAGACACAAGTCCATCCAGTTCAACCGTAAAAAAAAATAAAAAAATAAAAATAAACATATATCGTACAATCCCATATACCCAATTCTATACCCACAGTTGATCCAGAGGAAGGCAAAAAAAAACCAGAAGAGCATGATCCAATTTGCTACAGCAGGGGAAAAAATTCCTTCCTGATCCCCCGAGAGGCAATCGGATATTCCCTGGATCAACTTTACCTATAAATGTCAGTACCCAGTTATATTATGTACATTTAAGAAAGAATCCAGGCCCTTCTTAAAGCAATCTACTGAGCTGGCCAGAACCACCTCTGCAGGGAGTCTATTCCACATTTTCACAGCTCTTACTGTGAAAAAACCTTTCCGTATTTGGAGGTGAAATCTCTTTTCCTCTAGACGCAAAGAGTGCCCCCTTGTCCTTTGTGTTGACCGTAAAGTGAATAACTGAACACCAAGTTCACTATATGGACCCCTTATATATTTGTACATGTTGATCATATCCCCCCTTAATCTCCTCTTCTCAAGAGAGAATAAATTCAGTTCCTCTAATCTCTCCTCATAGCTTAGCTCCTCCATGCCGCTTATCAGTTTGGTTGCTCTTCTCTGCACTTTCTCCAGTTCCCCAATATCCTTTTTGAGAACTGGGGCCCAAAACTGAACTGCATATTCCAGATGAGGTCTTACTAATGATTTGAACAGGGGTAAAATGATATCTCTCTCTCTGGAGACCATACCTCTCTTAATACAAGAAAGGACTTTGCTCGCTTTGAAAACCGCAGCTTGGCATTGCATGCCATTATTGAGCTTATGATCTACCAAAACCCCCAGATCCTTCTCCACTACGGATCCCCCCAGTTGTACTCCCCCTAGTATGTATGATGCATTCATATTATTAGCCCCCAAGTGCATAACTTTACATTTATCAACATTAAACCTCATCTGCCACATAGTCGCCCAATTAGACAGAGCATTGAGGTCGGCTTGTAAATTGGCGACATCCTGTAAGGACGTTATTCCACTGCATAGCTTGGTGTCATCTGCAAAGACAGAAATTTTACTTTTGATCTTAGACCCAATATCATTTATAAACATATTAAAAAGTAAGGGTCCGAAGGCGCATGCGCGGACGTGTTCCACTAGAGCTCCGCACCTCCCGCCGCAACATCGGGATCATACGCCGTGCCTGAGCCGCCCCGCAACCCCGCTCTTGCCGAATATAGCCTCCGGAACGGCCACAGCATCATCTGGGATGGTTTTAACCGGCCATTGCGGTAAATCTAAACCCAAGCCGATCAAAGACGCCCTGGCCCGCGCCTCGTCCAAGATGGCGGCGAAGGCCTTGGCTAAGCAGCACGTTACCTCACCAGACAAGCCGGGACAAGCCACCGCCGAAAGTGAAGATGAGGACAACATAGATGGTCAAATCAGCGGTCCCTCCTTTCTGCCTTCCCCAGGTATGTCCCAGGGTGATTTCCTACAGTTTATGGAAGCCATGCTACAAAAGGCCCTAAAAGCTACATCTGACCAGATAACTAGCAGGCTGTCACGTGAGATCAGGGAGCTAGGCCAGCGCACAGCAGACCTGGAAACCAGAGTAGACGATATAGAGCTTACACTCCAAGAACAGGTTCAAGAGCAGGCAGCCCTCCGTGATGAGAACAACATGCTCCTCTCACGTCTCGAGGACGCTGAAAATCGCTCCCGTAGATCAAACCTACGCTTGAGAGGTATTCCAGAAAATGTGGAAGACTTGCTATCTTTCTCAACGGCACTATTCCAAGAACTATCACCCACTATACCAATAGAACGCTTGGAATTCGATAGAATACACAGGGCCCTGACCCGCCGCCAGCAAGACGGGCCGCCGCAAGATATTATCATTAAGCTGCACTTTTTCCGTACAAAGGAACAACTTCAAGCTGCTGCTCGCAATAAAGACACTCTCCTGTTCCAGGGTCACACATATCAATTGTTCTCTGACCTAGCTCCATCTACGATTGCTAAACGCCGTGCCATGAAACCACAACTCCAGATTCTTCTGCAGCACCAACTTAAATACACCTGGCGCTTCCCTTTTGCTTTGCAATTCTCCTACCAGGGCCAGCAACACTCCTGTACATCACCGGAATCCCTCCAACGTCTTCTTGAATCCCTGCACCTAACTACCCCGGAGCAACCGGCGGAGACGACACTGCCTCGCACCCCCGCCCGGGCAGCAGCACATCCCTATATTGCTACTCCAAGGAGATCTAATCCTGGCCCTTCATCCATCCGTAAAGGCACACCAGCTCGCCCACCCAGGGACATTTCACTGGGCTGACAAGTCTACTCCCCACGTTGAATTTACTTTTGTTCCCCTCATAATCACTTTTTGTTTGCCACCGGAGGCCCCTTGATTGAAGCTAACCTACATTCCATGACTAGATGATAACTCTTCAATCAAGTTAAAAGAGGACTGTCCCGTGATAGACACCCCCTACTGGTAAGAGGGATGTCTATGCAGTCCACCTACCCTCCTCTCCCCGGGGTTGCGGGGGCTCAGGCCCCATGTATCTTTTATATTTTCTTTCTCACCAGCAGGTGTTAAAAGGAAAAGGAAAACAAAAGAAGAGAAAAATACCCCCCCCATTTTTTTTTTTTTTTTTTTTTTTACCTTACAGTTCAGGGAAACCAAGAAGGTTATTTCCCTTTTTTTTCCCTCTTCCTTTTCCTATGCTGTCCCCTTTTTGGGAAACCCGGACACTACCGCCTATTTTTTGTCCACCTGTGCACAACTTTGGTAAATTGAATTGTTATGAACGGTTATTTTTTTTTTTCTCTCTGTTTGTTTCTTACTTTAAATGCATATAAGAGGATATATATATACGGATATACCCTACCTGAGTATTTGTGTATCCCTATACCATGTCTCCATAGGGTTAGTCTGGCGGTCTGTGTGACACCAGACAAACATAGGTTATATTGCAATACCTGCATAACCACTGTCTTTCCTGTTACTTCTTGATTGTTTAATTTTCTAAAGCTTTAACCACAAATCCCCCATTAGCGGCGGGAGGCTGTCATTGCCGCCCCCTTTACATGGTGTGCACACTCGCGAGCCGGCTGGCTGACTGGCGAGTCTGTCCACTACCTGGTCGGGCGACCAAACCCCATTACTATTTACTCTATCTATTCATCCACTTGCCTTACAATTGTTACCTTTTCTTTTTCCCCTTTCTTCCCTCCTTTCTCCCTTGTATCTTCTTTTTTCCTGATCCGTGTCGGTGGGGCTGCGGGGCCCTTGGGACCCCTCTGTCTCATGTCTCATCTCTTTCCCCATGGCCCCCCTGAACATTCTTTCTCTTAATGTAAAGGGACTCAACTCACCACATAAAAGAGTTAAGGCCTTCCACACATTCATAGCATTAAAAGCTGGCATTGTGGCCCTCCAGGAAACCCACTATACGGCGCAAGCGACCCCAAAATTCTTTAGCTCCCGATACCCCCAAGTGTATACTGCCTCAGCTAATGTGAAAAAGCGCGGTGTACTCATAGCCCTTCACCAATCCCTCCCTTTCGTATTAACCTCAGAAATCAAAGATCCGGAAGGTCGTTACATAATTCTTGTAGGCACACTTCAAGAAGTGGAAACTACATTGGTCTCCTATTATGCTCCAAATGATAACCCGAATCCCTTCTTTTCTCACCTCTTACAGGTCATTAGGATACATTGCAAGGGCACGGTGATCCTTTGCGGTGACTCCAACTCAGTACTCCAGCCACATATGGATAAATCCCCATATGCTCCAGACCAGTATACTCCCTCCACACGTTTTAGAAAATTACTGCAACAAGCCTCATTGCTTGACACTTGGCGAGAATGCAACCCAACAAAGAAGAACTTCACGTTCTACTCATATCCCCATAAATCCTTTTCAAGGATTGATCATATATTCCTTTCGGTTGCATCCTCCCCAATACTTGTCAACTCCTCTATACAACCTATACCATGGTCGGACCACTGTGCAGTGCTTACCACAATTTCCTCCCTGATCCCCCAAACCAGTGACCGCTCCTGGTGTATTAATGAAGCTCATCTTACCAACCCGTCTTATTGTCTTAACATTCAGGTGGCCCTCACAGATTACTTGCGTCATAATAATACCCCTGATATCTCTCCGGTTCTCCTTTGGGAGGCACACAAACCCGTAATACGAGGCACATGCATATCAGTATCTACACACCTCAAACGGGATAAGAAGCTCCAACTAGCCAATCTTGAAAAGGAGTTCCATCAGAACTATCTTCAGTTCCAGACAACCCCGACTGAGCCCCATAGGATAGCAATGGAAAAATCCAGAACTGAACTGGATCTGCTGCTGGCTGAATCGGCTGATAAGGCCATCCGCAGATCCAACCATACCATTCACACTAAGGCTAACAAACCTGATACTTTTCTAGCCATGCGTCTCCGTCGACCAGAACGGACCCATGTTCCCATCAGATTACGGATCGAAAAAAACACATACACTAGTAACCCTATCAAAATTCTAAGTGAATTTCGCAAGCGTCTGGAAGACCTCTATAAAGCTAAATCTACCTTTTCCCACTCCGCCGCTGACTCACTCCTTCAGGACACTCCTCTGCCCACTCTGTCAGACTCAGAACGGGACCCCTTAGAAGCACCCATTTCTACAGAAGAAGTCCTTGCAGCGATAAAAACCCTCAAATCCCATAAGAGACCAGGCCCAGATGGACTATCTGCCACATATTTCAAAAAATTTGCCACAACTCTAGCTCCCCTCTTAAGTAAATCGTTCAACGCCCTACTACAGAACCAGGTCCTTGGTCGAGACACGCTGACAGCAATTATAGCAATGATACCCAAACCTAACACTGATAATTCCCTTTGGTCTAATTTTAGACCCATCTCCCTACTTAACCTGGACATCAAACTCCTGGCTAAAATATTGGCACTTCGCCTCAACCCTTTCATCGGCAAACTAATAAACAAAGACCAGGTAGGCTTTATACCCCGTAGGCAAGCCAGCGATAACATCAGACGAGTGATACTCCTCCAACATATTGCAAAAACACGTCATATCCCAATGCACCTATTATCTCTTGATATAAGGAAGGCGTTTGACACGGTGTCCTGGCCATATCTAGACTACATTCTTAAACGCTGGGGCTTTGGCCCACATTTTCTACAGTGGATAAACTCCCTATATAATCAGCCGCAAGCCTATATTAGGTACTCAGGATTTCGCTCGGACTGTTTTCCTATAGCGAGAGGTACTAGACAGGGATGCACCCTTTCCCCCTTAATTTTTGCATTAGCTATCGAACCATTGGCAGCTTTGATTAGAACAAACATTAATATTAAAGGACTAGAAATCGCTTCCACCTCACATAAGATCTGCCTATTTGCAGATGATGCACTCCTATTTGTGACATCACCCCGCACCACCCTTCCTAACCTTATTCAAACCCTGGATAAATTCGCCTCCATTTCAGGTTTAGAGGTTAATCAAACAAAGTTTAAAGCTCTCAATGTATCTCTCCCACCCCACGAAGTCACCCACTTACAACTAAACTTCCCCTTTACCTGGTCTACTACCTCTCTCCCGTACCTTGGTATAAAACTGACCGGAAATCCAACCTCTTTGTACCAAGCTAACTATCTCCCCATGCTGGCACAGCTGACATCTATCTTGGACACTTGGAAGCCTTTATGTGTTTCCTGGCTGGGTCGGGTGGCAGCTGTTAAGATGTCCTTGCTTCCCAAACTCTTATATCTACCGTATTTATCGGCGTATAACACGCACCCCAAGTTTAGGAGGGAATTTTAAGGAAAAAAACTTTTAGGAGGGAAATTCAAGGAAAAAAACCTTACATTTAAATGCAGCATGCAGCCTTGCCCAGTGTCCATCTGCAGCCTTGCCCAGTGTCCATCTGTCCATCTGCAGCCGTGCCCAGTGTCCATCTGTCCATCTGCAGCCGTGCCCAGTGTCCATCTGTCCATCTGCAGCCTTGCCCAGTGTCCATCTGTCCATCTGCAGCCGTGCCCAGTGTCCATCTGTAGCCTTGCCCAGTGTCCATCTGTCCATCTGCAGCCGTGCCCAGTGTCCATCTGTCCATCTGCAGCCGTGCCCAGTGTTCATCTGTCCATCTGCAGCCGTGCCCAGTGCCTTTGCGATCGTGTCAGTCCCGGCGGTTTTTAAAATTTGGCGCCGATTTCTGTGGAGAGGAGCGAGCGGGGCCGAGTGTACTTCGGCTGGACTCGGCTCCTCTCGCAGTTCCGCCCATCTCCACTGACTGCGCCGCTGACGGAGAAAGCAGAGTGTACTTCGCCTAGACTCGTGTCTGCTCACAGTCACAGGCAGGACTGCGAGAGGAGCCGAGACTAGGCGAAGTACACTCGGCTTTCTCCGTCAGCGGCGCAGTCAGAGATGGGCGGGACTGCGAGAGGAGCCGAGTAAAGCCGATTGTACTTCGGCTTCGGCTCCGCTCGCTCCTCTCACTCGTTTTCAGCAGGGGAATTCGGAGTATCGGCGTATAACACGCACCCACGATTTTCCCCTGATTTTAAGGGGAAAAAAGTGCGTGTTATACGCCGATAAATACGGTATATAGAGTCCTCCCAATCAATGTCCCCTCCTATTTCCACCGGATTATTCAATCTAGAGTCTTTAAATATATATGGGGCCTCACCAAACCCAGAGTCCCGAAAATTATCCTTCTTCGCCATAAACTACACGGGGGCCTGGGCATCCCAAACTTTGCCAAATATTACCATGCAGCCCAATTAGCCCAACTAGCCCTATTACACGCGCTTACTGAAACCCCGAAATGGGTTTCCCTTGAAGCTATAGACCTTTACCCGCTAACAGTTGATAATATTCTGTGGTTACCCCCTTCCGTCCGTGGTCACATTACCAACCCCATCACCCACCATTCCTTAAAGCTATGGGACAGACTACGCGACCCCTTTAAACTGATCTCTCCACACAACCCCCTATTATCCTTCTTACACCACCCTTCATTCTACCCTGCCTACACTCAACCCAGCACCTTTTCTTGCTGGTCGCAAGCGGGCATAACTAAAATATGCGACCTTACTGCCAACTCCACTTTTAAATCATTCTTGGATCTCCAATCCAGCGCCACACTCCCAGCCTCGGAATCTTTCCGCTACCTTCAAGTACTCCATTTTGTCAAATCAATAGTCGGCCCTTGCACTAGTCTGAACACCCAATCTCTATACGAGAAAATCTGCGCAGAAGACCCTCATGCCCCAGGCATTATATCTAGCCTATATAGCCACTTCTCCACACCATCAGCTGTCCTCCCTTTATATGCTACACAGTGGTCAAATGACCTAAATATTTCTCTCACTCCTGAAGAATGGTCCGATATTTGGGCCACTACCAAATCTTCCTCCCAAAATGTGGTAGCGCTTGAAACAAATTATAAAGTTTTAATGCGCTGGTACTTGGTTCCAGCAAGAATATCTAAATTTGTACCGAATTATCCCTCGAACTGTTTCCGAGGATGCAGTGACCATGGCACCCATCTTCATATCTGGTGGTCTTGTAAGATAGCACAACAATTCTGGAAGGCTGTCTTTCAAATGATTTCCATAATATTGCATGAAACAGTGATCCCTGACCCGGCCCTAGCACTCCTAAACCATATCCAGGGAGAATACACCAGAAATCAGATCAGTCTCCTCCTCCAGTTGACTACTGCTGCCAAGCAAACAATTGCCAAAGCCTGGAAAACCCCGAAACTTCACATAGCAGAAACAAAGAATAGAGTAACCCAAGCCATGATCCACAGCAAAATTGAGGCCACATTACTAGACCGTGTCCCTCGACACACTAAAATATGGACCCCATGGGTGGATAACTTTCTGCCCCCGGACTTTGATCCCAACCTCCTTATCCCATGATCTCCCATCTATCTCTACCTTTGCACGTGGTGGTCTCTTTGGCCACACCGCGGCCCCGCCGACACCGTTCACCCTCCCCCTTTCTCTTCTCTCTCTTCCTCTTTCTCCCCTGTGTGCCCCCCCTCTCCTTACTCGCCTTTCTCTGTTCTGCGAATTCCGCTTGTACCTCTGTTCCCTTACTCCCTCAGCAAGAACAAGCCTTTGAGGCTGTGATTTTACATATTTGATACCCTATGAGCCTGATGTAAATGAATAATGTTACTTGTTGTCGCAGTTCTGGGGACCACCCCCGCTGATACATACTGATGCCACCGTGATAGCACCCTCCCTGATATTGATCAGCGACAAATGATAGCACTTAATTCACTAATCTTCTGATGTTCTGTAATGGTTATTCTTTGTATGTACCGTGAATGATGTACATTCTCCATTTCTGACTACTTCTTGTATTTTATATTATGTCCTAATAAAAAAAAATTGAAATCAAAAAGTAAGGGTCCCAGCACTGAACCTTGGGGTACACCACTGATAACCTTGGACCATTCAGAGTAAGAATCATTAACCACTACTCTCTGAATTCTGTCTTTTAGCCAGTTTTCTATCCATTTACAAACTGATATTTCCAATCCTGTAGACTTTACCTTACACATGAGCCGTGTGTGGGGAACTGTATCGAACGCTTTTGTCCAAGGTCTTACTTACCTCTTCATAAAAAGAAATCAGGTTTGTTTGACAACTTCTGTCTTTCATGAATCCATGCTGTCTGTTGCTTAAATAGTTTTTTTCCAGCAAGAACTCATCTATGTGGTCTTTTATTAATCTCTCCAGTATTTTCCCAACTATAGAAGTTAAACTAACAGGTCTATAGTTACTTGGTAAAGACTTAATTCCCTTTTTAAATATAGGCACCACATTGGCCCTGCGCCAATCCAGTGGTACTATTCCTGTCATTAATGAGTCCCTAAAAGATAAATACAATGGCTTTGAAATTACAGAGCTCAATTCTTTTAGGATCCGTGGGTGTATGCCATCTGGTCCAGGTGCTTTATCCACCTTTATTCCATCTAAATATTTCTGGACCATATCACTTTTGAGCCATTGTGGATTTGGGGCTGTGTCACTACCACCCCCATTTTGGACATGAGCTCCCCCATGCTCCTTTGTATACACAGAACTGAAGAAAGTATTTAATAAATTAGCCTTCTCTTTGTCCCCAGTCACCCACTCTAGATTATTTTGTAAAGGGCCTACATGCTCAGACTTGACCTTTTTACTATTAATATATTTGAAGAATTTTTGGGGGTTTGTCCTACTATCTTTTGCAATCTGTCGTTCATTTTGAATTTTTGCATCCTTGATTTCCTTTTTACATATCCTGTTATATTCTTTGTAACATTTAAATGACACTAGTGTTCCCTCATTTTTATATTTTTTAAAAGCTCTTTTCTTATAGTTTATAGCTTTTTTAACTTTGGCAGTGAGCCACATAGGTTTTATTTTTAGCCTTTTAAACTTATTGCCCATGGGAATATACTTTGCAGTGAGTTCACAAACAGTCTTTTTGAAGAATTCCCATTTCTGTTCTGTGCCCATTGATGCCAATATTCCTTCCCAGTCTAAGTCCTGGAGAGCAGCGCTCATCCTTGGAAAATTTGCTCTCTTGAAATTAAGTGTTGTTATCTTTCCTGTATGTGATTTTTGCTTACAACTAACATCAAATGAAATCATGTTATGGTCACTGCTACCCAGGTGTTCCTTTATCTGAACATTAGTAATACGCTCTGCATGGTTTGAGATTACCAGGTCCAACAGAGCATCATTCCTAGTTGGGGCCTCAATAAACTGGACCATAAAATTGTCCTGCAATAGGTTTATAAATTTTTGCCCTTTAACTGTCCCAGCAGTTCCATTACTCCAGTCAATTTCTGGGTAGTTAAAATCCCCCATTATTATCACCGTCCCAGCCCTTGCAGCCCTTTCCATCTGTGCAAGGAGCTGAGTCTCTAACTCCTCATTAACATTGGGTGGTCTATAACAAACTCCAATGATTAGCTTTGAACTACGCACATCTGTATGCAGTTCCACCCATAATGCTTACATCCATCAATTCTCCATACGATGTCGGCAGAGGAAATTCCCACCAGAAACGAGGCAGTGAACTCCCCTGCCCACAGGACACATTAACAACAGCATCCTGTCTAACTGTGCCAGAGAGTGAGCTGGGGTTGCCTCCCACCAAATGAACAGTGGGAGGGTCAGGGTCTTCCATACTCCTTCTGGCAGTGAATACAGTGTCTTCCGCACTCTCCCCCATTTGTGGGTAGGTTAATCTCCTGGGAGGTTTTATTGCCCTCCGCTTCCTCTGTCCTCTTGGACTTTCTGTGGGAACAGATTCTTCTTCTGTAACCAACTCGGGAGTTCCTTCTAATTCGGGAGCATCTGGCTCCGGAGCAGGAAGATACATGGCTTCCCTTGGGTCCTCCTCGGGGGATAGTTCACCGACACTCTCCCAAGCATCTGACTAGTGATGAGCCGAACACCCCCGGGTTCGGTTTGCACCAGAACCCGCGAACGGACCGAAAGTTCGTACGAACATTAGAACCCTATTAAATACAATGGATGCGAACGTTCGAATTCTAAAGTGCTAATTATAACAACTATTATGCATGTTATTGTCCTAAAAAGGGTTTGGGAACCCGGGTTGTGCACCAGGGGACATGTATCAATGCAAAAAGAAGTTTTAAAAACGGTCGTTTTTCGGGAGCAGTCATTTTAATGATGCATAAAGTGAAAAAAAAAAAGTCAAATATTCCTTTAAATATCGTACCTGGGGGGTGTCTAAAGTATGCCTGTGAAGTGCCAAGTGTTTCCCGTGTTTAGAACTGTCCCTGCACAAAATGACACTTCTAAAGGAAAAAAAAGCCATTTAAAACTGCTTGCGGCTTTAATGTAATGTCTGGTCCCGGTAATATGGATGAAAATCTTTAAGAAAAATGGCATAGCTACCCCATGACCCCCCCCCTACCCCAGCCCATTACCAGCCCCTTTGGGTCTTGTATGGATATTAAGGGGAACCCCGCACATAAAATAAAAAAGGCCCTATATACTCTGAACAGCCGTATACAGGCGGTGCATACAAGACAGGGACTGTAGGTTTGTTCTTATGTAGAATCTGTTTGTAATTTTTAACAGGTACATTGTTGAAGTGTAGCTCCAGCCCAAAAATCTATTTTTAAACTTTTTGGAAAACATAGGTAAGGGTTATCACCCCTGTAACATTTGTTTTGCTGTCTGTGCCCCTGTTCAGAACATTTCACCTCACTTTCCGTCCCAATGACAACTGTTTTTGAAATGTGGTGTTTTTCTTGAAACAAGGATTGCTGATAAAGCATCAGTACAGAGAAGACACCTTTCTCCCATATTTATTCTTACAGGAGAGAATTTTCCTTCCTAGTGGTAGATTTCCTCTCACTTCCTGTTGTCTTCTTGCGTTTGCAAGTAGGAGTCGTTTGTAAGTTGGATGTTTGAAAGTAGGGACCTGCCGTATATACTCTGCAGAAATAGGCCCCTTAGTTGTTGGTGTTGGCACAACACTGTAAGCACTCACAGTTACTCTTGGTTGGTGCTGGAACGCCCTGCTGTCAACTATTATATCAGGAATTTTAATTACATATAATTGTTGAACAGTGGTAGTAAAAATTGGGCCTTTGATGGTGGTGCTGGTGCCACAACACTGTAAGCCCTGACAGTTACTCTTGGTGGGTGCAGCAATGGGCCCTGCTGTGAATTATTAGATCAAGAATTGTAATTGCATGCCCCTGTTGAACAGGGGCTGAAAAATTGGGCCCTTCGTGGTGGTGGTGGTGGTGGTGGTGTTGCCACAACACTGTAAGCCCTCAGAGTTACTCTTGGTGGGTGCAGCAATGGGCCCTGCTGTGAATTATTAGATCAAGAATTGTAATTACATGCCCCTTTTGAACAGGGGCTGAAAAATTGGGCCTTTTGTGGTGGTGGTGGTGGTGGCGTTGCCACAACACTGTAAGCCCTCAGAGTTACTCTTGGTGGGTGCAGCAATGGGCCCTGCTGTGAATTATTAGATCAAGAATTGTAATTGCATGCCCCTGTTGAACAGGGGCTGAAAAATTGGGCCTTTAGGCACTGGTGGCACAACACTACAACCCCTCACAGATACTGTACTTGGAGCACAGCAATGAGCCCTGTTGCAAAGTATTGCTTCAAAAATTGTAATGACACGCCCCTGTTAAACAGGGGCTGAAAAATTGGGCCTTAGGCACTGGTGCCACAACACTCCAACCCCTCACAGATACTGTACTTGGAGCACAGCAATGAGCCCTATGGCAAATTATTGCTAAAAAAATTGTAATTACACGCCCCTGTAAAACAGGGGCTGAAAAATTGGGCCTTAGCCACTGGTGGCGGCACCCATAAACAAAAATGATCTTCCAAGCTATCATCATCAATCGTATCATTGAGGACTCGGAGGAGGAGGATAGCCAGTCAACATAACAGCACAGGCACTCAGCATCAGCATCAGTCTTGAAGGGATGTGACATGTTAAAATCAATTAGTCTGTTATATCAGCATCAGGTGTGTGGTAGCTGGTGGTGATCCAAGACTGGTTCATCTTGATGAAAGTCAGTCGATCAACCGAGTCGGTGGACAGGCGCACCCTGTGATCCGTGACAAATCCTCCAGCAGCACTGAATGTGCGTTCCGAAAGAACGCTGGATGCAGGACAGGCCAGTAGCTCAATTGCATACTGTGCAAGCTCTGGCCAGTGATCCATCCTCAAGACCCAGTAAGCCAGAGGATTTTCGGTGGGGAAGGTGTCCAAGTCTGACCTTGCCCCTAGATATTCCTGCACCATGTTTATCAGACGCTGGCGATGGTTGCTGGAACCGATCATACTTTGGGGCTGCGGACTAAAGAATTGTCTGAACGCATCGGTCAGACGGCCACCTTCCCCACCGCTCCTTCTTTGACTGGCCGAAGCCTCAGCAACTCGTTGTCCAGGACCAGGAGTTTGTAACCTCCCAGTCTCTGGGAACGCGTTGCACAGACCTTTCTGCAAGGCCTCCCGGAGTTGTCTCATCCTCTGCTCCCTCTGCGACGGTAACATAAGGTCCGCAACCTTACCCTTGTACCGTGGATCAAGGAGAGTGGCCAGCCAGTAATGGTCCCTCTCCTTGATCCGAAGAATACGAGGATCCTTCCGCAGACTTTGCAGGATCAGGGAGGCCATGCAGCGTAGGTTTGCTGAGGCATTCGCTCCGGAGTCCTCTGGGTCACTAAGGACGACATGATCCGCAGCCACCTCCTCCCAGCCACGTACAAGTCCACTGGTTTCTTGGGACTGTAAATCATCCCTAAAAGACTGCTGCTGATGATGCTGAGTGCCAGCCTCCACCTCCATGCTGACACAATCCTCCTCCTCCTCCTCCTCCTCCTCCTCTTCCTGTGCGATGGGTGGGACAGAAGGAACACTGTCTGGGTAAAGGGGGCCTTGAGAGGCAAGGAAGTCCTCCTCTTCCTGCCTCTGTTCTGCCTCAAGTGCCCTGTCCATTATTCCACGCAGCGTGTGCTCCAACAGGTGGACAAGAGGTACAGTGTCACTGATGCATGCACTGTCACTGCTCACCATCCTCGTGGCCTCCTCAAATGGTGCCAGGACAGTGCATGCATCCCTGATCATGCCCCACTGGCGTGGAGAAAAAAAAACAAGCTCCCCTGACCCTGTCCTGGTGCCGTAGTCGCACAGGTACTCATTGATGGCCCTCTGCTGCGTGTGCAGCCGCTGCAGCATGGCCAACGTTGAGTTCCACCTGGTGGGCATGTCACATATAAGGCGGTTCTTGGGCAGGTTCAACTCCTTTTGCAGCTCAGCCAGGCGAGCACTGGCATTATAAGATCTGCGGAAATGCACACAGACTTTCCTGGCCTGCCTCAGGACATCCTGTAAGCCCGGGTACCTGCCCAAGAACCGCTGCACCACCAGGTTAAGGACGTGAGCCACACAGGGCACATGGGTCAGTTGTCCCTGTCGGAGGGCGGAGAGGAGGTTGGTGCCATTGTCGCAAACCACCATTCCTGGCTTAAGCTGGCGTGGCGTCAACCACCTCTCGGCCTGGCCCTGCAGAGCAGACAGGACCTCTGCCCCAGTGTGGCTTCTGTCCCCCAAACACACCAGCGCAAGCACGGCATGGCATCTTTTTGCCTGCGTACTTGCGTAGCCCCTTGAACGCCTACGGAGCACCGCTGGTTCCGAGGACAAACCACAGGAAGAGGCCATGGAGGAAGAAGAAGAGGAGGGGGTGGAGGAGAGAGGTGTGTCACAACCAGTAGTAGCATTTTGGAGGCGTGGCGGTGGAACAACCTCCAACACTACTGCACCTTGTCCTGCATCCTTCCCAGCTGCCAAAAGAGTGACCCAATGGGCCGTGAAAGAAAGGTAACGTCCCTGTCCATGCCTGCTGGACCATGAGTCAGCGGTAATATGCACCTTACCGCTGACCGCCCTGTCCAGCGAGGCCAAGACATTGCCTTCCACATGCCGGTAGAGAGCCGGAATAGCCTTCCGTGAGAAAAAGTGGCGTTTGGGAACCTGCCACTGAGGAACCGCACATTGCACAAACTCACGGAAGGGGGCCGAGTCTACCAACTGAAAAGGCAGCAGTTGAAGCGCTAGCAATTTAGCCAAGCTAGCATTCAACCGCTGGGCATGTGGATGGCTGGGAGTGAACTTCTTTCGACGGTCCAGCAGCTGGGGCAGGGAAATTTGCCTGCTAGAATCGGACGTCGGTGTACTGCTAGCAGAGTGGCCGCAAGTACTTGGCTGTGACACACCTAATTCTACACCTTCATTCCTCTCAGTGCATGTTTCAGAGAGGACTGAAGTTATAGTGGGGTTGGAGATCCCAGCTGATGCGGTGCAAGGAGAGGTCCACTTTGTTCTTTGGTGTGGGTCTTTGAGGTAGGCTTGCCAACGAGCTGCATGGCAGGTCAACATATGTCTGGTCAGGCATGTGGTACCCAAGCGGCTGATGTTTTGGCCACGCGATATACGCTTGAGACATATGTTGCAAACAGCAGCTGTGCGATCTGATGCACTAGCCTCAAAAAAGGCCCACACCAAAGAACTTTTTGAATGACGGGCAGAGGCAGCGCCCTGCACAGGCGGAGCTCTGCGGTGTGATTCCGTCGGTGTACTGCCCTTACGCTGGCCACCAAAGGGCATCCTGCCTCGTTGGAGATGTGCCTCCTCCTCATCCTCCTCCTCCTCCTCTCTCCTATTAGGCACCCACGTGGAGTCAGTGACCTCATCATCCCCTCCCTCCTCATCACTGGAGCCAATCTGGCAGTATGCTGCAGCTGCTGGAACATGACTGCCAGATTGGTGTCCTTCTTGAGCATCCCCTCTGTCTGCTCTCACGCTACTGCCTTCCTGTAGCTGGGTTTCATCATCAGACCCTTCGAAACGCTGGGCATCCTCCTGGAGCATGTACCCAACACTGTGCTCAAACAGTTCGGGGGACTCCTCAGGAGGAGGACATGGTGGGTCTAGGGAAGGAGTGACTGATGATGAGTCTGACATTGATACCAGGGAAGAGGACGCTTTGGCAGCTGCTTTTCCAGTACCCTGAGCCTGGGTGAGAGAGGATGAGGAGGAGGAGGAGGGCTTGGTCATCCACTCTACCAAGTCTTCGGCATGATGTGGCTCAACATGTCCAGCTGCCGAAAAGAAGGACAAGCGTGTCCCATGGCCATGTGCTGATGACAATGCACCGCGTCCACGACCAGCACTGTTGCCCCCAGACACAGAGCTTGCTTGCCCTCTTTTATTGCCTCCTGACTGTCTGCCTCTCCTTGTTTGCCTTCCAGACATTCTAATAGATGGCCTGCAGGGAGATGGGAAAAAAGCAATAAGGGCTACCTTCAGGTGTCCTTCTCTGTCCCTTTACTTAAGGATTTCTAAATATGGTTGAGGATGATTGCTTTTGCACAGAATAGCACGACAATTTCCCTGACTGTCCAAAAAAACAAGGATTTCAAAGATGGTTGATGAGGAATGCTTTAGCACACTATAGCACAAGGAGAATTTCCCTCACTGTCCTTCCCTGTCCCTAGAAACAAGGATTATCACAGTGAAAGAAACTGACACTCTTCCTACCTATAGTTTTCTGTCCCTAGAAAAAATGTTTTTTTAAAGCACACTATAGCACAAGGAGAATTTTCCTCACTGTCCTTCCCTGTCCCTAGAAACAAGGATTATCACAGTGAAAGAAACTGACACTCTTCCTACCTATAGTTTTCTGTCCCTAGAAAAAATGTTTTTTTTTAAGCACACTATAGCACAAGGAGAATTTTCCTCACTTTCCTTCTTTGTCCCTAGAAACAAGGATTATCACAGTGAAAGAAACTGACACTCTTCCTTCCTATAGTTTTCTGTCCCTAGAAAAAATGTTTTTTTAAAGCACACTATAGCACAAGGAGAATTCCCTCACTGTCCTTCCCTGTCCCTAGAAACAAGGATTCGCACAGTAAAACACACTGACACTCTCCCTACCTATAGTTTTCTGTCCCTAGAAAAAATGTTTTTTTAAAGCACACTATAGCACAAGGAGAATTCCCTCACTGTCCTTCCCTGTCCCTAGAAACAAGGATTCGCACAGTAAAACACACTGACACTCTCCCTACCTATAGTTTTCTGTCCCTAGAAAAAATGTTTTTTTAAAGCACACTATAGCACAAGGAGAATTTTCCTCACTGTCCTTCCCTGTCCCTAGAAACAAGGATTATCACAGTGAAAGAAACTGACACTCTTCCTACCTATAGTTTTCTGTCCCTAGAAAAAATGTTTTTTTAAAGCACACTATAGCACAAGGAGAATTTCCCTCACTGTCCTTCCCTGTCCCTAGAAACAAGGATTATCACAGTGAAAGAAACTGACACTCTTCCTACCTATAGTTTTCTGTCCCTAGAAAAAATGTTTTTTTAAAGCACACTATAGCACAAGGAGAATTTTCCTCACTGTCCTTCCCTGTCCCTAGAAACAAGGATTATCACAGTGAAAGAAACTGACACTCTTCCTACCTATAGTTTTCTGTCCCTAGAAAAAATGTTTTTTTAAAGCACACTATAGCACAAGGAGAATTTCCCTCACTGTCCTTCCCTGTCCCTAGAAACAAGGATTATCACAGTGAAAGAAACTGACACTCTTCCTACCTATAGTTTTCTGTCCCTAGAAAAAATGTTTTTTTAAAGCACACTATAGCACAAGGAGAATTTTCCTCACTGTCCTTCCCTGTCCCTAGAAACAAGGATTATCACAGTGAAAGAAACTGACACTCTTCCTACCTATAGTTTTCTGTCCCTAGAAAAAATGTTTTTTTAAAGCACACTATAGCACAAGGAGAATTTTCCTCACTTTCCTTCTTTGTCCCTAGAAACAAGGATTTTCACAGTGAAAGAAACTGACACTCTTCCTTCCTATAGTTTTCTGTCCCTAGAAAAAATGTTTTTTAAAGCACACTATAGCACAAGGAGAATTCCCTCACTGTCCTTCCCTGTCCCTCGAAACAAGGATTCGCACAGTAAAACACACTGACACTCTCCCTACCTATAGTTTTCTGTCCCTAGAAAAAATGTTTTTTTAAAGCACACTATAGCACAAGGAGAATTCCCTCACTGTCCTTCCCTGTCCCTAGAAACAAGGATTCGCACAGTAAAACACACTGACACTCTCCCTACCTATAGTTTTCTGTCCCTAGAAAAAATGTTTTTTTAAAGCACACTATAGCACAAGGAGAATTTTCCTCACTGTCCTTCCCTGTCCCTAGAAACAAGGATTATCACAGTGAAAGAAACTGACACTCTTCCTACCTATAGTTTTCTGTCCCTAGAAAAAATGTTTTTTTAAAGCACACTATAGCACAAGGAAAATTTTCCTCACTGTCCTTCCCTGTCCCTAGAAACAAGGATTATCACAGTGAAAGAAACTGACACTCTTCCTACCTATAGTTTTCTGTCCCTAGAAAAAATGTTTTTTTAAAGCACACTATAGCACAAGGAGAATTTCCCTCACTGTCCTTCCCTGTCCCTAGAAACAAGGATTATCACAGTGAAAGAAACTGACACTCTTCCTACCTATAGTTTTCTGTCCCTAGAAAAAATGTTTTTTTAAAGCACACTATAGCACAAGGAGAATTTTCCTCACTGTCCTTCCCTGTCCCTAGAAACAAGGATTATCACAGTGAAAGAAACTGACACTCTTCCTACCTATAGTTTTCTGTCCCTAGAAAAAATGTTTTTTTAAAGCACACTATAGCACAAGGAGAATTTTCCTCACTGTCCTTCCCTGTCCCTAGAAACAAGGCTTATCACAGTGAAAGAAACTGACACTCTTCCTACCTATAGTTTTCTGTCCCTAGAAAAAATGTTTTTTTAAAGCACACTATAGCACAAGGAGAATTTTCCTCACTGTCCTTCCCTGTCCCTAGAAACAAGGATTATCACAGTGAAAGAAACTGACACTCTTCCTACCTATAGTTTTCTGTCCCTAGAAAAAATGTTTTTTTAAAGCACACTATAGCACAAGGAGAATTTTCCTCACTTTCCTTCTTTGTCCCTAGAAACAAGGATTATCACAGTGAAAGAAACTGACACTCTTCCTTCCTATAGTTTTCTGTCCCTAGAAAAAATGTTTTTTTAAAGCACACTATAGCACAAGGAGAATTCCCTCACTGTCCTTCCCTGTCCCTAGAAACAAGGATTCGCACAGTAAAACACACTGACACTCTCCCTACCTATAGTTTTCTGTCCCTAGAAAAAATGTTTTTTTAAAGCACACTATAGCACAAGGAGAATTCCCTCACTGTCCTTCCCTGTCCCTAGAAACAAGGATTCGCACAGTAAAACACACTGACACTCTCCCTACCTATAGTTTTCTGTCCCTAGAAAAAATGTTTTTTTAAAGCACACTATAGCACAAGGAGAATTTTCCTCACTGTCCTTCCCTGTCCCTAGAAACAAGGATTATCACAGTGAAAGAAACTGACACTCTTCCTACCTATAGTTTTCTGTCCCTAGAAAAAATGTTTTTTTAAAGCACACTATAGCACAAGGAGAATTTCCCTCACTGTCCTTCCCTGTCCCTAGAAACAAGGATTATCACAGTGAAAGAAACTGACACTCTTCCTACCTATAGTTTTCTGTCCCTAGAAAAAATGTTTTTTTAAAGCACACTATAGCACAAGGAGAATTTTCCTCACTGTCCTTCCCTGTCCCTAGAAACAAGGATTATCACAGTGAAAGAAACTGACACTCTTCCTACCTATAGTTTTCTGTCCCTAGAAAAAATGTTTTTTTAAAGCACACTATAGCACAAGGAGAATTTTCCTCACTGTCCTTCCCTGTCCCTAGAAACAAGGATTATCACAGTGAAAGAAACTGACACTCTTCCTACCTATAGTTTTCTGTCCCTAGAAAAAATGTTTTTTTAAAGCACACTATAGCACAAGGAGAATTTCCCTCACTGTCCTTCCCTGTCCCTAGAAACAAGGATTATCACAGTGAAAGAAACTGACACTCTTCCTACCTATAGTTTTCTGTCCCTAGAAAAAATGTTTTTTTAAAGCACACTATAGCACAAGGAGAATTTTCCTCACTGTCCTTCCCTGTCCCTAGAAACAAGGATTATCACAGTGAAAGAAACTGACACTCTTCCTACCTATAGTTTTCTGTCCCTAGAAAAAATGTTTTTTTAAAGCACACTATAGCACAAGGAGAATTTTCCTCACTGTCCTTCCCTGTCCCTAGAAACAAGGATTATCACAGTGAAAGAAACTGACACTCTTCCTACCTATAGTTTTCTGTCCCTAGAAAAAATGTTTTTTTAAAGCACACTATAGCACAAGGAGAATTTCCCTTACTGTCCTTCCCTGTCCCTAGAAACAAGGATTATCACAGTGAAAGAAACTGACACTCTAACTACCTATAGTTTTCTGTCCCTAGAAAAAATGTTTTTTTAAAGCACACTATAGCACAAGGAGAATTTTCCTCACTGTCCTTCCCTGTCCCTAGAAACAAGGATTATCACAGTGAAAGAAACTGACACTCTTCCTACCTATAGTTTTCTGTCCCTAGAAAAAATGTTTTTTTAAAGCACACTATAGCACAAGGAGAATTTTCCTCACTTTCCTTCTTTGTCCCTAGAAACAAGGATTATCACAGTGAAAGAAACTGACATTCTTCCTTCCTATAGTTTTCTGTCCCTAGAAAAAATGTTTTTTTAAAGCACACTATAGCACAAGGAGAATTCCCTCACTGTCCTTCCCTGTCCCTAGAAACAAGGATTCGCACAGTAAAACACACTGACACTCTCCCTACCTATAGTTTTCTGTCCCTAGAAAAAATGTTTTTTTAAAGCACACTATAGCACAAGGAGGATTCCCTCACTGTCCTTCCCTGTCCCTAGAAACAAGGATTCGCACAGTAAAACACACTGACACTCTCCCTACCTATAGTTTTCTGTCCCTAGAAAAAATGTTTTTTTAAAGCACACTATAGCACACGGAGAATTTTCCTCACTGTCCTTCCCTGTCCCTAGAAACAAGGATTATCACAGTGAAAGAAACTGACACTCTTCCTACCTATAGTTTTCTGTCCCTAGAAAAAATGTTTTTTTAAAGCACACTATAGCACAAGGAAAATTTTCCTCACTGTCCTTCCCTGTCCCTAGAAACAAGGATTATCACAGTGAAAGAAACTGACACTCTTCCTACCTATAGTTTTCTGTCCCTAGAAAAAATGTTTTTTTAAAGCACACTATAGCACAAGGAGAATTTTCCTCACTGTCCTTCCCTGTCCCTAGAAACAAGGATTATCACAGTGAAAGAAACTGACACTCTTCCTACCTATAGTTTTCTGTCCCTAGAAAAAATGTTTTTTTAAAGCACACTATAGCACAAGGAGAATTCCCTCACTGTCCTACCCTGTCCCTAGAAACAAGGATTCGCACAGTAAAACACACTGACACTTTCCCTACCTATAGTTTTCTGTCCCTAGAAAAAATGTTTTTTTAAAGCACACTATAGCACAAGGAGAATTCCCTCACTGTCCTTCCCTGTCCCTAGAAACAAGGATTCGCACAGTAAAAGACACTGACACTCTCCCTACCTATAGTTTTCTGTCCCTAGAAAAAATGTTTTCTTAAAGCACACTATAGCACAAGGAGAATTTCCCTCACTTTCCTTCTTTGTCCCTAGAAACAAGGATTATCACAGTGAAAGAAACTGACACTCTTCCTACCTATAGTTTTCTGTCCCTAGAAAAAATGTTTTTTTAAAGCACACTATAGCACAAGGAGAATTCCCTCACTGTCCTTCCCTGTCCCTAGAAACAAGGATTCGCACAGTAAAACACACTGACACTCTCCCTACCTATAGTTTTCTGTCCCTAGAAAAAATGTTTTTTTTAAAGCACACTATAGCACAAGGAGAATTCCCTCACTGTCCTTCCCTGTCCCTAGAAACAAGGATTCGCACAGTAAAACACACTGACACTCTCCCTACCTATAGTTTTCTGTCCCTAGAAAAAATGTTTTTTTAAAGCACACTATAGCACAAGGAGAATTTCCCTCACTTTCCTTCTTTGTCCCTAGAAACAAGGATTATCACAGTGAAAGAAACTGACACTCTTCCTACCTATAGTTTTCTGTCCCTAGAAAAAATGTTTTTTTAAAGCACACTATAGCACAAGGAGAATTCGCTCACTGTCCTTCCCTGTCCCTAGAAACAAGGATTCGCACAGTAAAACACACTGACACTCTCCCTACCTATAGTTTTCTGTCCCTAGAAAAAATGTTTTTTTAAAGCACACTATAGCACAAGGAGAATTCCCTCACTGTCCTTCCCTGTCCCTAGAAACAAGGATTCGCACAGTAAAACACACTGACACTCTCCCTACCTATAGTTTTCTGTCCCTAGAAAAAATGTTTTTTTAAAGCACACTATAGCACAAGGAGAATTCCCTCACTGTCCTTCCCTGTCCCTAGAAACAAGGATTCGCACAGTAAAACACACTGACACTCTCCCTACCTATCCTTCTCTTTCCCTAAACTAAAGGAATCCAGGTTAAGCAAGAAAAAAATAAATGTCACTGTCCCTGCCTATGCTTCTCTTTCCCTGCTCCGGAACACACTACACTAGGCCGCCGTGCTGGCAGCCTTTTATAGTGTGGGGCGTGTACTAAACACCCTCAGCAATAATTGGCCACAGGCATCCTGCCTGTGGCCAATCATTGCTCTCCTCGCTGCCGGCGCTGTGATTGGCCAAGCATGCGGGGTCACAGTGCATGCTTGGCCAATCACAGCGCCTGGATGACACTGCGATGGCGTAGTGCATTGTGGGCCGTTCGTGTCACTCGAATTTGGCGCGAACGGCCCAAATCGTTCGATCTTCGTCGAACGATCGAACAGCCGATGTTCGAGTCGAACGTATGTTCGACTCGAACACGAAGCTCATCCCTACATCTGACCAATGACTAGACGGAATGAACTCCGTAGCTTCTGCATTCAGTGTCTGATCCTCGTTATCTTCGTCAGGTGGAAGATCAATAGCAGAAGTCATTGGACCCTGGGAAGGCCAAAGCCAGCCAATTTCCTGTCCCTCATCTACACTCATTTCTGGATCTTCTGGATCCTCTATCCGAGGGGTCTGAGACCGAGTGTTGGGTCTAGGGGTGTTCAGAATGGACATGGGTTCAGGAGAATCCATCCTATGAGGCAACCGAACTGCTTCAGCTAACGGAAGTAGGTGGTTCCGATGCCAAGTCTTCAAGGGCCCCAACTTCCCCTCGGGTTTAAGTCTGTAAACGGGTAGGCCCGGTAATTTTTTACAAATGACATAAGGTTCTGGTCTCCATCTATCTGCAAGCTTATGTTTTCCAGGGACCCCCAGGTTCCGCAACAACACTCTGTCTCCTGGTTGTAGATCTTGGATCCTAACCTTTAGGTCGAAATTCCTCTTGTTGCGAGCCCCCCTCTGTTCCGAGGCCGCCTGAGCTTGCTCATAGGCCATCTTCAAGTTGTGTCTAAGTCTATCTACATATTCCTTGTGGGAAGCAGCAGAACAATGATCTATGGAAGTGCCGTAGGCCAGATCCACCGGCAATCTTGCTTCTCTCCCGAACATAAGTCTGTAAGGTGAATATCCTGTAGCATCGCTGACAGTGCTGTTGTAAGCATGCACAAGGGCCGCTACGTGATTACTCCAATGTTGCTTCTTTTCGCCACTTAAAGTTCCCAGCATGTTGAGCAGGGTTCGGTTGAACCTCTCCGGCTGAGCATCACCTTGAGGATGATAAGGAGTAGTCCTGGTCTTCTTGATCCCTAAGGCATCTAGGAGTTTTCGTATCAGTTTACTCTCGAAATCCCTCCCCTGATCTGAATGGAGCCTTTGTGGCAGTCCATAATGTATAAAGTACTTCTCCACGAGTATTTTGGCCACAGTAGAGGCCTTCTGGTCCTTGGCTGGAAAAGCCTGTGCATACCGGGTGAAATGGTCGGTTACTACCAGAACATTTCCTAATCCCTTCAGGTCGGGTTCGAGGCAGAGGAAATCAATGCACACCAGGTCAAGCGGGCCTTCACTTTGTAAATGGCCCATTGGGGCAGCTTGATGGGGCAGAGTCTTTCTCTGTATGCATCGTGCACATGAATGGCAGTATTCCTCAACTTCAGCCCTCATGCAGGGCCAATAGAAATGGTCTCTAACAAGTTGGAAAGTCCTCTCCGCTCCCAGGTGACCATGGTTGTCATGTAAGGCAATCATGACCGTCTCCCTGTGTTTCTCCGGCAGGAACAACTGCCACTTATCTTCTTGGTCATCAGAGGGGCCCCTTCGGTAGACCACTCCCTTATGCACCTGTAGCCTGTCCCACTCTTTTTTCAACAGGCGAGCTTCCTTCGAGGGGTGACGTAGGAGTATGTTTGGGTTCTGATTCTCTAATGCTTCTAAGACCAATCTCCCCATAGGGTCTTCCCATTGGTCGGATCTCAACTCCTTTTTGGTCAGTCTGGGTAAGTTGTCTTCCCCCAGTAAGGCTGCTCCACAGTACTGCTTGGGGACTCCTACGATAGTGACCCCTATCTCTTCTGCTCTTGAGCCTCCCTTGGCTTGGAGTTCAGCCCCTTGGCAAAGGGCCTGCACCCTCGTCAGGTGCCAGTTGGGTCCAGTCTTCAATACTGTGGGTGGGGACATGAGACCTCCTGGACAGGGCGTCCGTATCTCGGTTTCCCGCCCCAGGTCTATATTTCAAGCTGAAACTGAAGGCAGACAACGCCGCCAGCCATCTATGTCCTGTGGCGTCCAGCTTCGCTGTGGTAAACAGGTAGGTAAGGGGGTTGTTATCCGTTTTGACAGTGAAGTCTGCCCTATATAGGTAATCTCGAAGTTTATCTACTACGGCCCACTTGAGGGCCAGGAACTCCAACTTATGGGTGGGATAGTTCTTTTCGGAGGGGGTCAAGCTTCTGCTCACATACGCAACAGGTCTCTGCTGCCCTTCATGCTCCTGGTAGAGTACTCCTGTCAGACCATCATGACTGGCATCCACATGGAGTTCGTAAGGCTTCTTTGGGTCTGCATAGGCCAGAACAGGGGCGGTGGTCAAGCTCTTTTTCAGCATCTGGAAGGCGCCTTCACACTTCTCATTCCACTGGTCCTTGACTGACTCCCCCGGCTTCCTGGGGCCCGAGTCATCCTCTTCCCCCTCCGTCTTCAGCAACTCATTCAAGGGTCTCGCTATTCGAGCAAACCCCTCCACGAACCTCCTGTAATAGGAACAGAATCCTAGGAAGGACCTGAGTTCTGTTACGGTGGTAGGTCTTGGCCAGGAGGTGACAGCCTCCAATTTTTCAGGGTCTGTGAACACCCCATTTTCGGACACTACGTGTCCCAGATAATTGACTGAAGACTGGTAAAATTGGCATTTTTCAGGTGAGAGCTTGAGTCCTTCTTCACTCAGTCTCTTCAAGACCTTCTCCAGCCTTTCTTCATGTTCCTCCAAAGTTCTGCCAAAGACTATGATGTCATCCAAGTATACAAGGACCTCGATGAGGTTCATGTCTCCCACAGTCTTCTCCATGAGTTTTTGGAATGTGGCTGGAGCTCCAGACAGACCTTGAGGCATCCGGTTGAATTCAAAGAACCCCACTGGGGTTATGAAAGCCGTCTTTTCTTTGTCTTCTGGGTGCATCGGGATCTGATAATACCCACTCTTTAAGTCCATAACACTGAACCACTTGGCTCCGGACAAGCTCTGTAAGGCATCTTCTATCCTTGGAGTGGTATACTGATCCGGAGTGGTTCTCCTGTTGAGGGTCCTATAGTCAATACACAACCTTAATGACCCGTTCTTCTTCCGGACCACTACTATGGGGGAGGCATACGGACTTCTAGATTCTTGGATCACACCTGTTCGCTTGAGCTCAGCAAGCTGTTCCCTCAAATCTTCGAGGTCTGCCAATGGAACCCGCCTAACCCTTTCTCTGAAGGGCTTGTCTTCCTGGAGGCGGATTCGATGGGTGGCACTCCTAGCACACCCCACATTAAACTCATCATGTGAGAAGATCCTCTCCCACCGAATCAACTGGTTCCGGGCTCTCTCCCTCCAAGCCCTGGGCAGGCTTGGATTCTCCATGGAAAGCTTCTCCCACACTGTACTCTCTCCATCTGTCTTCCCCACATCTGATGAGGCAACTGGTGTGGCTGTGCTCACCCGACCCAATAACAGCCTGGCTGGGACTTCCATGGGACCATCCGTGGTGTTTCTGACACTCGCAGGCACCTTGCAGTGGGCCTTCTTCAGGGCCCTCACCGGGACCACTTCCGGTACTACCTCCAAGCCCGAAGGTTCTTCTCTTGGGTCGGGTTCCAACATCACAAAAGGGCCCGGCTGCTCCCAAGTGAGTTTCACTGTGGCCTTCAAGCAGGTTACTTCACCGGGTTGCAGCACTATCCCTTTTTTTCCCAGTTTCCAGACCTTCCCTACCCCCTCTTCCGGGGCCTTTTGCTCTAAGATCAGCCGTTGGAAGGCGGTCTTCAACATTGGGTGAATCTCCGTGACTGGGAGGTTCTTTCTTGTTGTTAGCGGGACCAAAAGTCTCCAGACCAGATCCGTGTTGGTTCCTATTATCAAGGAACTCCTGTTAGCTCCAGGCGGTCGGGGGCACACCACAGCCAAGGTGTCGAACACTTCCCCCTTCCCAGCTATGGATGGGTCAAACGTCAGTTTTATGGGTAGATAGCCATCATAAGGAAACTTCTCTGTTCCAATTCCCCATATCTCCAAGTCTTCAATCTTCTGGATGGGTAGGTGACTTAGGTGCCTGTCGCAGAAGTCTCGATACAACAGGGTCACCTGCGCTCCAGTATCCAACAGGGCTCTTGTGTAGATCCCCTCTACTTGAATGGATACAATTGGAGAGGGACCCACCAGTTTCTCTGGGTACTGCTTCGAAGGGGTCTCTTTCCTTGGATCTTTGCATTTCCCTTTTTGACTTTCCTTTCTCCTTTTGTCTTTGGACCTAAGTCTCTCCTGAGCCTGGTATGCATTGATCTCTCTCCCCTGTATGGATGTAACTACCCGCTGAGGGACATTATTGTGTTTCTTTGGAGTGCGTTCCTTCTGAGGAACCCTTGGTTTCTTCTGTGGGGTCCTGGCCCCTTCTTTCATGTGCTTCTTATTCAGTATGGAGTTCCTTGATGATGATGGGCACCCGGTTGACTCCTTCACCGGGGCCCGTTGAAGTTTTCCGGCGGCTTTCGGTTATTCAGTCTCTTCTTCTTGGGACTGGCACATACTTTGGCAAGATGGCCAGCTCCCCCACAATTGAAACAGATCACATTTCCCCAATTTTCCAGGGATGCGGGTGCTGAGGTATTCGGGAACAATTCCTTCCTCTGACTTTCCCTTTCTGGTACCCTTGACTCTTTTTCCATCAAGGAGGTCAACATTCCCAGTACTTGGGACATCTGCGACTTCAAGGTATCCACCTCTGCATCTCTTTCTAAGGTCATGGCCGTCCTGACCATCACCGGAGGAGGGTTCACCGTCTCAACTGGTTGGCTCCTCTTTTTCTCCTCCAGCATAGCTTCTTCCTCTCTGACTACTCGGATCAAGTCAGGGTACTCCAGGCTCTTCCCGTCCTGTCTTGTACGTAGCGCCAGTGCGATGGGATCCAGGGGTTGAGATCCTCTCATCACCTGTTGGACCCGGGCCTCATCCACCTTCTTCGGGTCAATCCCCTTCTTTAGGATCATCTTGTGCAGTATTTTATCTAGGCGCATCATGAACTCTGATAGCTTCTCCCCTGCCTTTTGATAGCAATGCTCCAGTTGGTAGGTAAGTTCAGTGATCTTCTCTGTTCCGCCGAACACATTCTGCAGAATGTCTAGATAGTCCTGCGCAGTACAGTCTGTCTTACTCATCTTGAGGTTGCGTACGGCCTCTAAAGCAGGCCCCTTCAAGCTCTCAGCAATTCTCTGCTTCTTCCTGGGGTCTGGGACTTCCCACTCCTCTAGAGCCTGAGTTGCACCGTCTAACCACTCCTCAAATCCTTCTTCGCCTGAAGGTACAGGTTTCCTTCCTGAAAACATCCTGAGTTTCCGGTATCCTGATATTTGATAATCTGCCGGGTCTTTCTTGCATTGCGCTATGATTTCCCCTAGAACCGTGCATAATTCTGTGCTGAGGGTGCCCTGCGGCGACCCGGGACTCTCTTCTTTCTTTACATCTTTTAGATTGGGTGGGGCGCGTATCAGCTTATAAGTTTGTTTATCCGCCGTTTCTATGCTTGGCTTCTTGAAGTCTTCTGGGACTCCATCCTTCCATTTTATCAGTACATATGTCAAAGGAGGTTCTGATCTGACATCCACTATCCATGCCTTCTGTTGTGGGGACAGTGACATCACTAACTGTTTCACTGCATCTTCTTGCCAGATCCCTGGGAGTTCTATGATCACTGCCCCATTTGGATCTGTGTTGACTGCTGCGCACCACTTCACTACTTCTAGTGGGTCCATGCTGGTACTTTTTGGCTGCTATTTGCTGCAACAGGATCCCGGACTGACGAGCCCCCACATGTAGCGCTACCCCCAGTTAAGAGAGCCGCTGATTTGATTTCGGGCCCTGCACACAGTACCGCCAACCCCCGGCAATCTTACTCGACCCACTCTAGCACAGTCAGTCTAGGGTTAAACTCCTATCACTCTCAGGTGTATTGTACTTAATAATCTCTAAACAGTCAGACAACACGCTGAGGCAAGAATATAAATATATATCAGCTTTACTGGTAACGAAGGATTCAAGGTATAACATGCAACATATACATGGGCCTGCAGAGCCCTGCATCAATCAATGTACTAGGTGCAGCTCAATAATATGGCGCCACGCAGTGTCCACCACGCGGAGCTATTATGGCGTGCGCTCTCCTATGGCGTAGTAACACAAACTTTCTAACTCCCTGCCTAAGTCAGGCCTGACATAAGATGGAACTGAGGCCTCGTACACACGGCCGAGATTCTCGTTGAAAAAAACATGTCGTTTTTTTCGACGAGATTCTTGGACAAGAAACTTGTCCCGGCCGAGTGTACACACGCTCGTTTCAAAGAACCCGCGGTTCTTTGAATGGAGCGTACGCGGTGACGTCATCGACTACGACGAGCATGCCATCTTGGTATACCCTACGTATGCCTAGGAAGCTACCGCGCATGCGTCAAATTCATTTCGAACATGCGCAGGCTTCCGGGAGGACAGGTAAGTGTACACACACTCACTTTTCTCGTCGAGAAACATGCCGAGGAGAATCTCGACGAGAAAATAGAGAGCAGGTTCTCTATTTTCTCGTCGAGGTTACTTGTCGGTTTTCTCGACGAGAAACCCGATAGCCGCGTACACACAACCGATTTACTCGGCAAGACCTCTCTGCCAGCAAGTTTCTTGCTGGTTCTTGCCGAGAAAGTCGGTCGTGTGTACGAGGCCTGAGTCTCTTTTCCCTAAGGAAGGAAGGTTTCTTCACCGGCCAGCTTTCGTTGGTGCACTTGAAGAAATAACCATCTGTAATCCACATTGGGTGGTAACTTGAAATAACAGGGCAAAATGGGGGGGGGGGTAGGTACTTCAACTCTGTCCCGCTACCGGACCCCCCAAGAAACACTGGTGAGCGAACAGCGGGCCTAGGCAGTCTACAGGCCTGGACACAACTCAGTCTATTGATATGGGCAGGTGCCCGCTCACCACTCCAGGTGCGATCCCAGCCTGGGACTTCCACTGCATGTGTGTCGCACACAGCGTCTGCTCCGATCGAGTCCCCGATCCAACTCACTTCCTATCACAACGGGTCAGGATCCACCCAGGCTCCGCAGTATGGTGGAAGGCTCTTCGTACTTCAAGCAAGGCCTCAGGCTTCAGGCCTTGCCCCACAGCCGATCCGCACAGGATGACTTGTTGCTTGAAGCGCCGTGTCCCAAGAGAGCGAGCTCCGCCTTGCCTCTCACTTAAGTAACCCCTCCCATGAGTCTCTGCGGTGGAACCTCCGCCCTGGGGCCGAATGGGGTTCTGGGTAACGTAGTCCCTGGGCCTTAAAAGAGACCCCGCTACATATATGTTTATATATATGAGCAAGGAAAGGAGGGATGCCTGATTCACATAGAGCCAATTATAAAAAATACCAAACGAGAGATACGTTTATGTGAAAACGGGATCCTCCTAACCAAAACGCACGTGGAAACAAAAAGGGAGAGGGGGGGACGGGAGATTGGGACAAACCCAATGGACGGTTATAGGGTGAATCAACCACAATACATTTGGTAATAGAAAAATAGAAAAGACTTTATTGGTCGAATGCTATCTAAATAATCACATTTCAACCTAACAGTATGGATATACTCATATAGGGGAAAGGGTTTCTCCTGAATATATGCACATTAGAATAAAAACATGAAAAAACACACATACACAGTGCACTGTTGGAAAAAGTAAAAATGATGGCCTGGGTGGACTTCAGCCGCCCGCTCTACTTCTCCTAAGTGTCCTTACTAAGAATGAACCCTGAATGACCGGGTGGATATTGTATCAATAACCGGAGCTTGCAGCATTTGTTGAATGAAAGGACTGTTCAAACCAAACCAATGTAGGGTTTAGGCTGTAGGATGAACGATAACTCAAATTTAAATCCAAACTGGAGTGTTAGAATCAAGCCGTGTTGGCAAATATACCTGCTGATACAATGTTCATGCAATGCAGCTCCATATATCAAATAGATAAACCTGTATTAGCTGGTAAGACTATTGATGCAGTGTAATGAGCACTGGATTGCACTCAGCAATATGGCATGGGACTTATTCTGAGTATGGTCTATTGCAGACAGTCCATGGAGGGACAAAGGCTTGAGCCCAGTCCTGGCCGAGTATGGTGAGATGTGATTTGATAGAGGGGAGGACACTTAGGAGAAGTAGAGCGGGCGGCTGAAGTCCACCCAGGCCATCATTTTTACTTTTTCCAACAGTGCACTGTGTATGTGTGTTTTTTCATGTTTTTATTCTAATGTGCATATATTCAGGAGTAGTGATGAGCCGAACACCCCCGGGTTCGGTTCGCACCAGAACCCGCGAATGGACCGAAAGTTCGAACGAACATTAGAACCCTATTAAATACAATGGATGCGAACGTTCGAATTCTAAAGTGCTAATTATAACAACTATTATGCATGTTATTGTCCTAAAAAGGGTTTGGGAACCCGGGTTCTGCACCAGGGGACATGTATCAATGCAAAAAGAAGTTTTAAAAACGGTCGTTTTTCGGGAGCAGTCATTTTAATGATGCATAAAGTGAAAAAAAAAAGTCAAATATTCCTTTAAATATCGTACCTGGGGGGTGTCTAAAGTATGCCTGTGAAGTGCCACGTGTTTCCCGTGTTTAGAACTGTCCCTGCACAAAATGACACTTCTAAAGGAAAAAAAAGCCATTTAAAACTGCTTGCGGCTTTAATGTAATGTCTGGTCCCGGTAATATGGATGAAATTCTTTAAGAAAAATGGCATAGCTACCCCATGACCCCCCCCCCTACCCCAGCCCATTACCAGCCCCTTTGGGTCTTGTATGGATATTAAGGGGAACCCCGCACATAAAATAAAAAAGGCCCTATATACTCTGAACAGCCCTATACAGGCGGTGCATACAAGACAGGGACTGTAGGTTTGTTCTTATGTAGAATCTGTTTGTAATTTTGAACAGGTACATTGTTGAAGTGTAGCTCCAGACCAAAAATCTATTTTTAAACTTTTTGGAAAACATAGGTAAGGGTTATCACCCCTGTAACATTTGTTTTGCTGTCTGTGCCCCTGTTCAGAACATTTCACCTCACTTTCCGTCCCAATGACAACTGTTTTTGAAATGTGGTGTTTTTCTTGAAACAAGGATTGCTGATAAAGCATCAGTACAGAGGAGACACCTTTCTCCCATATTTATTCTTACAGGAGAGAATTTTCCTTCCTAGTGGTAGATTTCCTCTCACTTCCTGTTGTCTTCTTGCGTTTGCAAGTAGGAGTCGTTTGTAAGTTGGATGTTTGAAAGTAGGGACCTGCCGTATATACTCTGCAGAAATAGGCCCCTTAGTTGTTGGTGTTGGCACAACACTGTAAGCACTCACAGTTACTCTTGGTTGGTGCTGGAACGCCCTGCTGTCAACTATTATATCAGGAATTTTAATTACATATAATTGTTGAACAGTGGTAGTAAAAATTGGGCCTTTGATGGTGGTGCTGGTGCCACAACACTGTAAGCCCTGACAGTTACTCTTGGTGGGTGCAGCAATGGGCCCTGCTGTGAATTATTAGATCAAGAATTGTAATTACATGCCCCTGTTGAACAGGGGCTGAAAAATTGGGCCTTAGGCACTGGTGGCACAACACTGCAACCCCTCACAGATACTGTACTTGGAGCACAGCAATGAGCCCTGTTGCAAAGTATTGCTTCAAAAATTGTAATGACACGCCCCTTTTAAACAGGGGCTGAAAAATTGGGCCTTAGGCACTGGTGGCACAACACTGCAACTCCTCACAGATACTGTACTTGGAGCACAGCAATGAGCCCTGTTGCAAAGTATTGCTTCAAAAATTGTAATTACACGCCCCTGTTAAACAGGGGCTGAAAAATTGGGCGTTAGGCACTGGTGGCGGCACCCATAAACAAAAATGATCTTCCAAGCTATCATCATCAATCGTATCATTGAGGACTCGGAGGAGGAGGATAGCCAGTCAACATAACAGCACAGGCACTCAGCATCAGCATCAGTCTTGAAGGGATGTGACATGTTAAAATCAATTAGTCTGTTATATCAGCATCAGGTGTGTGGTAGCTGGTGGTGATCCAAGACTGGTTCATCTTGATGAAAGTCAGTCGATCAACCGAGTCGGTGGACAGGCGCACCCTGTGATCCGTGACAAATCCTCCAGCAGCACTGAATGTGCGTTCCGAAAGAACGCTGGATGCAGGACAGGCCAGTAGCTCAATTGCATACTGTGCAAGCTCTGGCCAGTGATCCATCCTCAAGACCCAGTAAGCCAGAGGATTTTCGGTGGGGAAGGTGTCCAAGTCTGACCTTGCCCCTAGATATTCCTGCACCATGTTTATCAGACGCTGGCGATGGTTGCTGGAACCGATCATACTTTGGGGCTGCGGACTAAAGAATTGTCTGAACGCATCGGTCAGACGGCCACCTTCCCCACCGCTCCTTCTTTGACTGGCCGAAGCCTCAGCAACTCGTTGTCCAGGACCAGGAGTTTGCAACCTCCCAGTCTCTGGGAACGCGTTGCACAGACCTTTCTGCAAGGCCTCCCGGAGTTGTCTCATCCTCTGCTCCCTCTGCGACGGTAACATAAGGTCCGCAACCTTACCCTTGTACCGTGGATCAAGGAGAGTGGCCAGCCAGTAATGGTCCCTCTCCTTGATCCGAAGAATACGAGGATCCTTCCGCAGACTTTGCAGGATCAGGGAGGCCATGCAGCGTAGGTTTGCTGAGGCATTCGCTCCGGAGTCCTCTGGGTCACTAAGGACGACATGATCCGCAGCCACCTCCTCCCAGCCACGTACAAGTCCACTGGTTTCTTGGGACTGTAAATCATCCCTAAAAGACTGCTGCTGATGATGCTGAGTGCCAGCCTCCACCTCCATGCTGACACAATCCTCCTCCTCCTCCTCCTCCTCCTCCTCCTCTTCCTGTGCGATGGGTGGGACAGAAGGAACACTGTCTGGGTAAAGGGGGCCTTGAGAGGCAAGGAAGTCCTCCTCTTCCTGCCTCTGTTCTGCCTCAAGTGCCCTGTCCATTATTCCACGCAGCGTGTGCTCCAACAGGTGGACAAGAGGTACAGTGTCACTGATGCATGCACTGTCACTGCTCACCATCCTCGTGGCCTCCTCAAATGGTGCCAGGACAGTGCATGCATCCCTGATCATGCCCCACTGGCGTGGAGAAAAAAAACCAAGCTCCCCTGACCCTGTCCTGGTGCCGTAGTCGCACAGGTACTCATTGATGGCCCTCTGCTGCGTGTGCAGCCGCTGCAGCATGGCCAACGTTGAGTTCCACCTGGTGGGCATGTCACATATAAGGCGGTTCTTGGGCAGGTTCAACTCCTTTTGCAGCTCAGCCAGGCGAGCACTGGCATTATAAGATCTGCGGAAATGCACACAGACTTTCCTGGCCTGCCTCAGGACATCCTGTAAGCCCGGGTACCTGCCCAAGAAGCGCTGCACCACCAGGTTAAGGACGTGAGCCACACAGGGCACATGGGTCAGTTGTCCCTGTCGGAGGGCGGAGAGGAGGTTGGTGCCATTGTCGCAAACCACCATTCCTGGCTTAAGCTGGCGTGGCGTCAACCACCTCTCGGCCTGGCCCTGCAGAGCAGACAGGACCTCTGCCCCAGTGTGGCTTCTGTCCCCCAAACACACCAGCGCAAGCACGGCATGGCATCTTTTTGCCTGCGTACTTGCGTAGCCCCGTGAACGGCTACGGAGCACCGCTGGTTCATAGGACAAACCACAGGAAGAGGCCATGGAGGAAGAAGAAGAGGAGGGGGTGGAGGAGAGAGGTGTGTCACAACCAGTAGTAGCATTTTGGAGGCGTGGCGGTGGGACAACCTCCAACACTACTGCACCTTGTCCTGAATCCTTCCCAGCTGCCAAAAGAGTGACCCAATGGGCCGTGAAAGAAAGGTAACGTCCCTGTCCATGCCTGCTGGACCATGAGTCAGCGGTAATATGCACCTTACCGCTGACCGCCCTGTCCAGCGAGGCCAAGACATTGCCTTCCACATGCCGGTAGAGAGCCGGAATAGCCTTCCGTGAGAAAAAGTGGCGTTTGGGAACCTGCCACTGAGGAACCGCACATTGCACAAACTCACGGAAGGGGGCCGAGTCTACCAACTGAAAAGGCAGCAGTTGAAGCGCTAGCAATTTAGCCAAGCTAGCATTCAACCGCTGGGCATGTGGATGGCTGGGAGTGAACTTCTTTCGACGGTCCAGCAGCTGGGGCAGGGAAATTTGCCTGCTAGAATCGGACGTCGGTGTACTGCTAGCAGATTGGGCGCAAGTACTTGGCTGTGACACACCTAATTCTACACCTTCATTCCTCTCAGTGCATGTTTCAGAGAGGACTGAAGTTATAGTGGGGTTGGAGATCCCAGCTGATGCGGTGCAAGGAGAGGTCCGCTTTGTTCTTTGGTGTGGGTCTTTGAGGTAGGCTTGCCAACGAGCTGCATGGCAGGTCAACATATGTCTGGTCAGGCATGTGGTACCCAAGCGGCTGATGTTTTGGCCACGCGATATACGCTTGAGACATATGTTGCAAACAGCAGCTGTGCGATCTGATGCACTAGCCTCAAAAAAGGCCCACACCAAAGAACTTTTTGAATGACGGGCAGAGGCAGCGCCCTGCACAGGCGGAGCTCTGCGGTGTGATTCCGTCGGTGTACTGCCCTTACGCTGGCCACCAAAGGGCATCCTGCCTCGTTGGAGATGTGCCTCCTCCTCATCCTCCTCCTCCTCCTCTCTCCTATTAGGCACCCACATGGAGTCAGTGACCTCATCATCCCCTCCCTCCTCATCACTGGAGCCAATCTGGCAGTATGCTGCAGCTGCTGGAACATGACTGCCAGATTGGTGTCCTTCTTGAGCATCCCCTCTGTCTGCTCTCACGCTACTGCCTTCCTCTAGCTGGGTTTCATCATCAGACCCTTCGAAACGCTGGGCATCCTCCTGGAGCATGTACCCAACACTGTGCTGAAACAGTTCGGGGGACTCCTCAGGAGGAGGACATGGTGGGTCTAGGGAAGGAGTGACTGATGATTTGTCTGACATTGATACCAGGGAAGACGACGCTTTGGCAGCTGCTTTTCCAGTACCCTGAGCCTGGGTGAGAGAGGATGAGGAGGAGGAGGAGGGCTTGGTCATCCACTCTACCAAGTCTTCGGCATGATGTGGCTCAACATGTCCAGCTGCCGAAAAGAAGGACAAGCGTGTCCCATGGCCATGTGCTGATGACAATGCACCGCGTCCACGACCAGCACTGTTGCCCCCAGACACAGAGCCTGCTTGCCCTCTTTTATTGCCTCCTGACTGTCTGCCTCTCCTTGTTTGCCTTCCAGACATTCTAATAGATGGCCTGCAGGGAGATGGGAAAAAAGCAATAAGGGCTACCTTCAGGTGTCCTTCTCTGTCCCTTGAAACAAGGACTTTCACAGTGAAAGAAACTGACACTCTCCCTACCTACAGTTTTCTGTCCCTAGAATAAATGTTTTTTTTAAGCACAATATAGCACAAGAACAATTCACTCACTGTCCTTACAGGTCCCTGGAAACAAGGACTTGCAGAGTGAAAGAAAAAAAACACTCTCCCTACCTACAGTTTTCTGTCCCTAGAATAAATGTTTTTTTTAAGCACAATATAGCACAAGGACAATTCACTCACTGTCCTTACAGGTCCCTGGAAACAAGGACTTGCAGAGTGAAAGAAAAAAAACACTCTCCCTACCTACAGTTTTCTGTCCCTAGAAAAAATGTTTTTTTTAATCACAATATAGCACAAGGACAATTCACTCACTGTCCTTACAGGTCCCTGGAAACAAGGACTTGCAGAGTGAAATAAACTGACACTCTCCCTACCTACAGTTTTCTGTCCCTAGAATAAATGTTTTTTTTAAGCACAATATAGCACAAGGACAATTCACTCACTGTCCTTACAGGTCCCTGGAAACAAGGACTTGCAGAGTGAAAGAAAAAAAACACTCTCCCTACCTACAGTTTTCTGTCCCTAGAAAAAATGTTTTTTTAATCACAATATAGCACAAGGACAATTCACTCACTGTCCTTACAGGTCCCTGGAAACAAGGACTTGCAGAGTGAAATAAACTGACACTCTCCCTACCTACAGTTTTCTGTCCCTAGAATAAATGTTTTTTTTAAGCACAATATAGCACAAGGACAATTCACTCACTGTCCTTACAGGTCCCTGGAAACAAGGACTTGCAGAGTGAAAGAAAAAAAACACTCTCCCTACCTACAGTTTTCTGTCCCTAGAAAAAATGTTTTTTTAATCACAATATAGCACAAGAACAATTCACTCACTGTCCTTACAGGTCCCTGGAAACAAGGACTTGCAGAGTGAAAGAAAAAAAACACTCTCCCTACCTACAGTTTTCTGTCCCTAGAATAAATGTTTTTTTTAAGCACAATATAGCACAAGGACAATTCACTCACTGTCCTTACAGGTCCCTGGAAACAAGGACTTGCAGAGTGAAAGAAAAAAAACACTCTCCCTACCTACAGTTTTCTGTCCCTAGAAAAAATGTTTTTTTTAATCACAATATAGCACAAGAACAATTCACTCACTGTCCTTACAGGTCCCTGGAAACAAGGACTTGCAGAGTGAAAGAAAAAAAACACTCTCCCTACCTACAGTTTTCTGTCCCTAGAATAAATGTTTTTTTTAAGCACAATATAGCACAAGGACAATTCACTCACTGTCCTTACAGGTCCCTGGAAACAAGGACTTGCAGAGTGAAAGAAAAAAAACACTCTCCCTACCTACAGTTTTCTGTCCCTAGAAAAAATGTTTTTTTTTAATCACAATATAGCACAAGAACAATTCACTCACTGTCCTTACAGGTCCCTGGAAACAAGGACTTGCAGAGTGAAATAAACTGACACTCTCCCTACCTACAGTTTTCTGTCCCTAGAATAAATGTTTTTTTTAATCACAATATAGCACAAGGACAATTCACTCACTGTCCTTACAGGTCCCTGGAAACAAGGACTTGCAGAGTGAAATAAACTGACACTCTCCCTACCTACAGTTTTCTGTCCCTAGAAAAAATGTTTTTTTTAATCACAATATAGCACAAGGACAATTCACTCACTGTCCTTACAGGTCCCTGGAAACAAGGACTTGCAGAGTGAAAGAAAAAAAACACTCTCCCTACCTACAGTTTTCTGTCCCTAGAAAAAATGTTTTTTTTAATCACAATATAGCACAAGGACAATTCACTCACTGTCCTTACAGGTCCCTGGAAACAAGGACTTGCAGAGTGAAAGAAAAAAAACACTCTCCCTACCTACAGTTTTCTGTCCCTAGAAAAAATGTTTTTTTTAATCACAATATAGCACAAGGACAATTCACTCACTGTCCTTACAGGTCCCTGGAAACAAGGACTTGCAGAGTGAAAGAAAAAAAACACTCTCCCTACCTACAGTTTTCTGTCCCTAGAAAAAATGTTTTTTTTAATCACAATATAGCACAAGGACAATTCACTCACTGTCCTTACAGGTCCCTGGAAACAAGGACTTGCAGAGTGAAAGAAAAAAAACACTCTCCCTACCTACAGTTTTCTGTCCCTAGAAAAAATGTTTTTTTTAATCACAATATAGCACAAGAACAATTCACTCACTGTCCTTACAGGTCCCTGGAAACAAGGACTTGCAGAGTGAAATAAACTGACACTCTCCCTACCTACAGTTTTCTGTCCCTAGAATAAATGTTTTTTTAAGCACAATATAGCACAAGGACAATTCACTCACTGTCCTTACAGGTCCCTGGAAACAAGGACTTGCAGAGTGAAAGAAAAAAAACACTCTCCCTACCTACAGTTTTCTGTCCCTAGAAAAAATGTTTTTTTTAATCACAATATAGCACAAGGACAATTCACTCACTGTCCTTACAGGTCCCTGGAAACAAGGACTTGCAGAGTGAAAGAAAAAAAACACTCTCCCTACCTACAGTTTTCTGTCCCTAGAAAAAATGTTTTTTTTAATCACAATATAGCACAAGGACAATTCACTCACTGTCCTTACAGGTCCCTGGAAACAAGGACTTGCAGAGTGAAAGAAAAAAAACACTCTCCCTACCTACAGTTTTCTGTCCCTAGAAAAAATGTTTTTTTTAATCACAATATAGCACAAGGACAATTCACTCACTGTCCTTACAGGTCCCTGGAAACAAGGACTTGCAGAGTGAAATAAACTGACACTCTCCCTACCTACAGTTTTCTGTCCCTAGAATAAATGTTTTTTTTAAGCACAATATAGCACAAGGACAATTCACTCACTGTCCTTACAGGTCCCTGGAAACAAGGACTTGCAGAGTGAAAGAAAAAAAACACTCTCCCTACCTACAGTTTTCTGTCCCTAGAAAAAATGTTTTTTTTAATCACAATATAGCACAAGGACAATTCACTCACTGTCCTTACAGGTCCCTGGAAACAAGGACTTGCAGAGTGAAAGAAAAAAAACACTCTCCCTACCTACAGTTTTCTGTCCCTAGAAAAAATGTTTTTTTTAATCACAATATAGCACAAGAACAATTCACTCACTGTCCTTACAGGTCCCTGGAAACAAGGACTTGCAGAGTGAAATAAACTGACACTCTCCCTACCTACAGTTTTCTGTCCCTAGAATAAATGTTTTTTTAAGCACAATATAGCACAAGGACAATTCACTCACTGTCCTTACAGGTCCCTGGAAACAAGGACTTGCAGAGTGAAAGAAAAAAAACACTCTCCCTACCTACAGTTTTCTGTCCCTAGAAAAAATGTTTTTTTTAATCACAATATAGCACAAGGACAATTCACTCACTGTCCTTACAGGTCCCTGGAAACAAGGACTTGCAGAGTGAAAGAAAAAAAACACTCTCCCTACCTACAGTTTTCTGTCCCTAGAAAAAATGTTTTTTTTAATCACAATATAGCACAAGGACAATTCACTCACTGTCCTTACAGGTCCCTGGAAACAAGGACTTGCAGAGTGAAATAAACTGACACTCTCCCTACCTACAGTTTTCTGTCCCTAGAATAAATGTTTTTTTTAAGCACAATATAGCACAAGGACAATTCACTCACTGTCCTTACAGGTCCCTGGAAACAAGGACTTGCAGAGTGAAAGAAAAAAAACACTCTCCCTACCTACAGTTTTCTGTCCCTAGAAAAAATGTTTTTTTTAATCACAATATAGCACAAGAACAATTCACTCACTGTCCTTACAGGTCCCTGGAAACAAGGACTTGCAGAATGAAAGAAAAAAACACTCTCCCTACCTACAGTTTTCTGTCCCTAGAAAAAATGTTTTTTTTAAGCACAATATAGCACAAGGACAATTCACTCACTGTCCTTACAGGTCCCTGGAAACAAGGCCTTGCAGAGTGAAAGAAACTGACACTCTCCCTACCTACAGTTTTCTGTCCCTAGAATAAATGTTTTTTTAAGCACAATATAGCACAAGGACAATTCACTCACTGTCCTTCCAGGTCCCTGGAAACAAGGACTTGCAGAGTGAAAGAAACTGACACTGTCCCTACCTACAGTTTTCTGTCCCTAGAAAAAATGTTTTTTTTAATCACAATATAGCACAAGAACAATTCACTCACTGTCCTTACAGGTCCCTGGAAACAAGGACTTGCAGAGTGAAAGAAAAAAAACACTCTCCCTACCTACAGTTTTCTGTCCCTAGAATAAATGTTTTTTTTAATCACAATATAGCACAAGGACAATTCACTCACTGTCCTTACAGGTCCCTGGAAACAAGGACTTGCAGAGTGAAAGAAAAAAAACACTCTCCCTACCTACAGTTTTCTGTCCCTAGAATAAATGTTTTTTTTAAGCACAATATAGCACAAGGACAATTCACTCACTGTCCTTACAGGTCCCTGGAAACAAGGACTTGCAGAGTGAAAGAAAAAAAACACTCTCCCTACCTACAGTTTTCTGTCCCTAGAAAAAATGTTTTTTTTAATCACAATATAGCACAAGAACAATTCACTCACTGTCCTTACAGGTCCCTGGAAACAAGGACTTGCAGAGTGAAAGAAAAAAAACACTCTCCCTACCTACAGTTTTCTGTCCCTAGAATAAATGTTTTTTTTAAGCACAATATAGCACAAGGACAATTCACTCACTGTCCTTACAGGTCCCTGGAAACAAGGACTTGCAGAGTGAAAGAAAAAAAACACTCTCCCTACCTACAGTTTTCTGTCCCTAGAAAAAATGTTTTTTTTAATCACAATATAGCACAAGGACAATTCACTCACTGTCCTTACAGGTCCCTGGAAACAAGGACTTGCAGAGTGAAAGAAAAAAAACACTCTCCCTACCTACAGTTTTCTGTCCCTAGAAAAAATGTTTTTTTTAATCACAATATAGCACAAGGACAATTCACTCACTGTCCTTACAGGTCCCTGGAAACAAGGACTTGCAGAGTGAAATAAACTGACACTCTCCCTACCTACAGTTTTCTGTCCCTAGAATAAATGTTTTTTTTAAGCACAATATAGCACAAGGACAATTCACTCACTGTCCTTACAGGTCCCTGGAAACAAGGACTTGCAGAGTGAAAGAAAAAAAACACTCTCCCTACCTACAGTTTTCTGTCCCTAGAAAAAATGTTTTTTTTAATCACAATATAGCACAAGAACAATTCACTCACTGTCCTTACAGGTCCCTGGAAACAAGGACTTGCAGAGTGAAAGAAAAAAAACACTCTCCCTACCTACAGTTTTCTGTCCCTAGAATAAATGTTTTTTTTAAGCACAATATAGCACAAGGACAATTCACTCACTGTCCTTACAGGTCCCTGGAAACAAGGACTTGCAGAGTGAAAGAAAAAAAACACTCTCCCTACCTACAGTTTTCTGTCCCTAGAAAAAATGTTTTTTTTAATCACAATATAGCACAAGAACAATTCACTCACTGTCCTTACAGGTCCCTGGAAACAAGGACTTGCAGAGTGAAAGAAAAAAAACACTCTCCCTACCTACAGTTTTCTGTCCCTAGAATAAATGTTTTTTTTTAAGCACAATATAGCACAAGGACAATTCACTCACTGTCCTTACAGGTCCCTGGAAACAAGGACTTGCAGAGTGAAAGAAAAAAAACACTCTCCCTACCTACAGTTTTCTGTCCCTAGAAAAAATGTTTTTTTTAATCACAATATAGCACAAGAACAATTCACTCACTGTCCTTACAGGTCCCTGGAAACAAGGACTTGCAGAGTGAAAGAAAAAAAACACTCTCCCTACCTACAGTTTTCTGTCCCTAGAATAAATGTTTTTTTTAAGCACAATATAGCACAAGGACAATTCACTCACTGTCCTTACAGGTCCCTGGAAACAAGGACTTGCAGAGTGAAAGAAAAAAAACACTCTCCCTACCTACAGTTTTCTGTCCCTAGAAAAAATGTTTTTTTTAATCACAATATAGCACAAGGACAATTCACTCACTGTCTTTACAGGTCCCTGGAAACAAGGACTTGCAGAGTGAAAGAAAAAAAACACTCTCCCTACCTACAGTTTTCTGTCCCTAGAAAAAATGTTTTTTTTAATCACAATATAGCACAAGAACAATTCACTCACTGTCCTTACAGGTCCCTGGAAACAAGGACTTGCAGAGTGAAATAAACTGACACTCTCCCTACCTACAGTTTTCTGTCCCTAGAATAAATGTTTTTTTTAAGCACAATATAGCACAAGGACAATTCACTCACTGTCCTTACAGGTCCCTGGAAACAAGGACTTGCAGAGTGAAAGAAAAAAAACACTCTCCCTACCTACAGTTTTCTGTCCCTAGAAAAAATGTTTTTTTTAATCACAATATAGCACAAGGACAATTCACTCACTGTCCTTACAGGTCCCTGGAAACAAGGACTTGCAGAGTGAAAGAAAAAAAACACTCTCCCTACCTACAGTTTTCTGTCCCTAGAAAAAATGTTTTTTTTAATCACAATATAGCACAAGGACAATTCACTCACTGTCCTTACAGGTCCCTGGAAACAAGGACTTGCAGAGTGAAAGAAAAAAAACACTCTCCCTACCTACAGTTTTCTGTCCCTAGAAAAAATGTTTTTTTTAATCACAATATAGCACAAGGACAATTCACTCACTGTCCTTACAGGTCCCTGGAAACAAGGACTTGCAGAGTGAAAGAAAAAAAACACTCTCCCTACCTACAGTTTTCTGTCCCTAGAATAAATGTTTTTTTAAGCACAATATAGCACAAGGACAATTCACTCACTGTCCTTCCAGGTCCCTGGAAACAAGGACTTGCAGAGTGAAAGAAACTGACACTGTCCCTACCTACAGTTTTCTGTCCCTAGAATAAATGTTTTTTTTAAGCACACTATAGCACAAGCACAAAACACACTGACACTCTCCCTACCTATCCTTCTCTTTCCCTAAACTAAAGGAATCCAGGTTAAGCAAGAAAGAAATAACAGTCACTGTCCCTGCCTATGCTGCTCTATCCCTGCTCCGGAACACACTACACTAGGCCGCCGTGCTGGCGGCCTTTTATAGTGTGGGGCGTGTACTAAACACCCTCAGCAATAATTGGCCACAGGCATCCTGCCTGTGGCCAATCATTGCTCTCCTCGCTGCCGGCGCTGTGATTGGCCAAGCATGCGGGGTCACAGTGCATGCTTGGCCAATCACAGCGCCTGGATGACACTGCGATGGCGTAGTGCATTGTGGGCCGTTCGCGTCACTCGAATTTGGCGCGAACGGCCCAAATCGTTCGATCTTCGTCGAACGATCGAACAGCCGATGTTCGAGTCGAACGTATGTTCGACTCGAACACGAAGCTCATCCCTATTCAGGAGAAACCCTTTCCCCTATATGAGTATATCCATACTGTTAGGTTGAAATGTGATTATTTAGATAGCATTCGACTAATAAAGTATTTTCTATTTTTCTATTACCAAATGTATTGTGGTTGATTCACCCTATAACCGTCCATTGGGTTTGTCCCAATCTCCCGTCCCCCCCTCTCCCTTTTTGTTTCCATGTTTATATATATGTTTATACCTGGGAGCTCCCCCTACTTTCCTACTTTATAAACTATGCATGAGATCTCAGTTAGAGTACTCAGTCCTGGATCTTCTGTCTTCGCTAGCTAAAGTAACTCCTTGTGATTTGTAATCCACAGTTTAAGGTAATCCAAAGTTAAATTGAAGTGAAGGTGCTCCTGGTGTAACTATAATGACTATTTTACGATGCTTGAGACGTCAGGGTAGGTAGGCCTCAAGCCTTCTTAGTGCCAGTTGCTCTGCTCCTCCATGGAACTATAAATTCCAGTGAGGCCTGTATATGGGTCTAACTGCGTGTGAAACTTAACAAACTGTGGGCCGTGACCCGCTCACCAACTGGATCGGAGTTCCGTGTAGTAACTTTAGTCCGGTGACTGCAGCTTGCTTCTCCGTCAGCTGGGCCAGTCGCCCAGTTCCGCTCCGCTGGATGGATCCGGTACTCCGATGCTCAGATGTGAGTGTCTCTGGATCTCTCCTATCCGGCCACTGTCACTCAGGCACCGTCAGATCCTTGTACAAACACGTGGGGTGGCTCTCTGCTATGGCTGTGTGCCGCTGTCTCCGGGAGGCCTCCACACAGATCCTCATAGGCAGGCCATGCGATCCCAAGAGACCTAAAATGGCCGCTCGGGTTCCTTTTATCTCCTACCCAGCATGCACTGCTTAAGAAAGTGTTCATGGGTAGGTCACCAAGCCTCCTAGGTAACAAAGGTCAACCTTCTAATCAAAACAACAGTCACTTCCTGTCTAGTCCTTTGTGCTTCTCTGAGGTAAAAATCATATATCTGCATTACCAGTTTTTGGTCACTAGATGGCTCCAAATACTGAACCATAGCAATGTCCATAGACTCTGTATTAAAGTATGCAAACACACATCAATATGCAAGGATGTTAGCGCTACACACTCCCCCTACTTTATCTCTTTGGTCCCCAAAGAGGTTCAAATTGCTAACTCTATCCTGTATTTTAGCCTCTATACGGTCATACAATACAGACCGAGGAGCTTCCCACCAATTGTCATATTATGGGGAGCTATCCTGTGCACTCACAGCTGATATTACCGTGTCTGGTACAGATGTGCCAAAGGGTGAGGTGGGGTTATCCCTTACTGAATCAAAAGTAGAGGGACCAGGCAGTTCAAGGTTTCTTTTGCTGACAAAGTGAGATGCTTCAGAGCATTCGCCCAATGTATCATAAGTCAGCCTGCGTGGTGGGCGAATGTCTCTCTTTGCTCTTTGCACTTTCGGGGTATCCATTCCTTTTTGACAAATTTCTTCATCCCCCCTTTCAGTGACTAAAGATGGAGAGTAAATAAGAGTACTGGGCTCTTCTGCATGATGAGTTTCCGGCACAAATTCTGGGGCCTCTGCCCTGAGAGTTCCGTTATTATCCTCCTCTACTTCCGAAGAGATATCAGCATCTGTTTCTGAAGTTTCCGGAGGCCACAGCCAACTCATCCCCACTTCCTCATCTTCATCCGTAGCGGGTGCAAGCTGAGATCTGGTTATTGGCCTATACACATCGGTGGATGTGGATGGGAGCTCCTCCTCTGTACTTATCCTGACTGCCTCTGCGAGAGGTAAGAGGTGATTCCGATGCCAGGTTTTTACTGGCCCAGTGTTTTTTTCCTGCTTTATTTCATACACTGGGAGCCCTGGAAGCTTCCTACACACAACATAAGGCTGTGATCTCCAGCGATCAGCCAACTTATGCTTGCCTGGGATGCCTAGATTCCTCAGCAAAACCCGGTCACCTGGTTGAAGATTCTGAAGTCTTACTTTCAGGTCAAAGTTCCTCTTGTTCCGGTTCTCTCTGGAGTTCGAGGTGGCTTGAGCCTGCTCGTAAGCTTCCTCCGCAGCCTGTCCACATACCCTGTATGGGAGGTCTCTGATGTGTGATCCAAGGAGGAACCAAAGGCCAGGTCCACTGGTAATCGGGCTTCACGGCCAAACATCAATCTGTAAGGTGAATACCCAGTGGCGTCACTTTTGGTATTGTTTAGGGATGAGCCGAACACCCCCGGGTTCGGTTCGCACCAGAACCCGCGAACGGACCGAAAGTTCGCACGAACGTTAGAACCCTATTAAATACAATGGATGCGAACGTTCGAAATCTAAAGTGCTAATTATAACGACTATTATGCATGTTATTGTCCTAAAAAGGGTTTGGGAACCCGGGTTCTTCACCAGGGGACATGTATCAATGCAAAAAGAAGTTTTAAAAACGGCCGTTTTTCGGGAGCAGTCATTTTAATGATGCATAAAGTGAAAAAAAAAAAAGTCAAATATTCCTTTAAATATCGTACCTGGGGGGTGTCTAAAGTATGCCTGTGAAGTGCCACGTGTTTCCCGTGTTTAGAACTGTCCCTGCACAAAATGACATTTCTAAAGGAAAAAAAAGCCATTTAAAACTGCTTGCGGCTTTAATGTCATGTCTGGTCCCGGTAATATGGATGAAAATCTTTGAGAAAAATGGCATAGCTACCCCATCACCCCCCCCCCCCCCCACCCCAGCCCATTACCAGCCCCTTTGGGTCTTGTATGGATATTAAGGGGAACCCCGCACACAAAATAAAAAAGGCCCTATATACTCTGAACAGCCGTATACAGGTGGTGCATACAAGACAGGGACTGTAGGTTTGTTCTTATGTAGAATCTGTTTGTAATTTTGAACAGGTACATTGTTTAAGTGTAGCTCCAGCCAAAAAATCTATTTTTAAGCTTTTTGGAAAACATAGGGAAGGGTTATCACCCCTGTAACATTTGTTTTGCTGTCTGTGCCCCTGTTCAGAACATTTCACCTCACTTTCCGTCCCAATGACAAATGTTTTTGAAAAGTGGGGTTTTTATTGAAACAAGGATTGGTGATAAAGCATCAGTAGAGAAGAGACACCTTTTTCCCATATTAACTCTTACAGGAGAGAATTTCCCTTCCTTGGGTTAGATTTCCTCTCACTTCCTGTTGTCTCCTTCTGTTTGCAAGTAGGAGTCGTTTATAAGTTGGATGTTTGAAAGTAGGGGCCTGCCCTATATACTCTGCTGAAATTTGCCCCTTACATGTTGGTGTTGCCACAACACTGTAAGCCCTCACAGTTACTATTGGTGGGCGCATGAATGGGCCCTGCTGTGAATTATTAGATCAAGAATTGTAATTGCATGCCCCTGTTGAACAGGGGCTGAAAAATTGGGCCTTTGGTAGTGATGGTGGTGGTGTTGACACAACACTGTAAGCCCTCACAGTTACTCTTGGTGGGCGCAGGAATGGGCCCTGCTGTGAATTATTAGATCAAGAATTGTAATTACATACCCCTGTTAAACAGGGGCAGAAAAATTGGGCCTTAGGCACTGGTGCCGCAACACTGCAACCCCTCACAGATACTGTACTTGGAGCACAGCAATGAGCCCTGTTGCAAAGTATTGCATCAAAAATTGTAATTACATGCCCCTGTTAAACAGGGGCTGAAAAATTGGGCCTTAGGCACTGGTGCTGGTGCCACGACACTGCAACCTCTCCCAGATACTCTAGTTGGAGTGCAGGAATGAGCCCTGCTGCAAAGCAATGCCTAAAAAATTGTAATTACATACCCCTGTTAAACAGGGGCTGAAAAATTGGGCCTTAGGCACTGGTGGCGGCACCCAGAAATAAAAATGTTCTTCCAAGCTATCATCATCAATCGGATCATTGAGGAGGAGGAGGATAGTCAGTCAACATAACAGGACAGTCACTCAGCATCAGCATCAGTCTTGAAGGGATGTGACATTTGAAAATAAATTAGTCTGTTATATCAGCTTCAGGTGTTTGGTAGCTGGTGGTGATCCAAGACTGGTTCATCTTTATGAAGGTCAGTCGATCAACCGAGTCGGTGGACAGGCGCACCCTGTGATCCGTGACAAATCCTCCAGCAGCACTGAATGTGCGTTCTGAAAGAACGCTGGATGCAGGACAGGCCAGTAGCTCAATTGCATACTGTGCAAACTCTGGCCAGTGATCCATCCTCAAGACCCAGTAAGCCAGAGGATTTTCGGTGGGGAAGGTGTCCAAGTCTGACCTTGCCCCTAGGTATTCCTGCACCATGTATATCAGACGCTGGCGATGGTTGCTGGAACCGATTATACCTTGGGGCTGCGGACTAAAGAATTGTCTGAACGCATCGGTCAGACGGCCACCTTCCCCACCGCTCCTTCTTTGACTGACCGAAGCCTCAGCAACTCGTTGTCCAGGACCAGGAGTTTGTAACCTCCCAGTCTCTGGGAACGCGTTGCACAGACCTTTCTGCAAGGCCTCCCGGAGTTGTCTCATCCTCTGCTCCCTCTGCGACGGCAAGATAAGGTCCGCAACCTTACTCTTGTACCGTGGATCAAGGAGAGTGGCCAGCCAGTAATGGTCCCTCTCCTTGATCCGAAGAATACAAGGATCCTTCCGCAGACTTTGCAGGATCAGGGAGGCCATGCAGCGTAGGTTAGCTGAGGCATTCGGTCCGGAGTCCTCTGGGTCACTAAGGACGACATGATCCACAGCCACCTCCTCCCAGCCACGTACAAGTCCACGGGTTTCTTGGGACTGTAAATCATCCCTAAAAGACTGCTGCTGATGATGCTGAGTGCCAGGCTCCACCTCCATGCTGACACAATCCTCCTCCTCCTCCTCCTCTTCCTGTGCAATGGGTGGGACAAAAGGAACACTGTCTGGGTAAAGGGGGTCTTGAGAGGCAAGGAAGTCCTCCTCTTCCTGCCTCTGTTCTGCCTCAAGTGCCCTATCCATTATTCCACGCAGCGTATGTTCCAACAGGTGGACAAGAGGTAGTGTCACTGATGCATGCACTGTCACTGCTCACCATCCTCGTGGTCTCCTCAAATGGTGCCAGGACAGTGCATGCATCCCTGATCATGCCCCACTGGCGTGGTGAAAAAAACCCGAGCTCCCCTGACCCTGTCCTGGTGCCGTAGTTGCACAGGTACTCATTGATGGCCCTCTGCTGCGTGTGCAGCCGCTGCAACATGGCCAACGTTGAGTTCCACCTGGTGGGCATGTCACATATAAGGCGGTTCTTGGGCAGGTTCAACTCCTTTTGCAGCTCAGCCAGGCGAGCACTGGCATTATAAGATCTGCGGAAATGCACACAGACTTTCCTGGCCTGCCTCAAGACATCCTGTAAGCCCGGGTACCTGCCCAAGAACCGCTGCACCACCAGGTTAAGGATGTGAGCCACACAGGGCACATGGGTCAGTTGTCCCTGTCGGAGGGCGGAGAGGAGGTTGGTGCCATTGTCGCAAAAACCACCATTCCTGGCTTAAGCTGGCGTGGCGTCAACCACCTCTCGGCCTGCCCCTGCAGAGCAGACAGAACCTCTGCCCCAGTGTGGCTCCTGTCCCCCAAACACACCAGCGCAAGCACGGCATGGCATCTTTTTGCCTGCGTACTTGCGTAGCCCCTTGAACGCCTACGGAGCACCGCTGGTTCCGAGGACAAAGCACAGGAAGAGGCCGTGGAGGAAGAAGAAGAGGAGGGGGTGGAGGAGAGAGGTGTGTCACAACCAGTAGTAGCATTTTGGAGGCGTGGCAGCGGAACAACCTCCAACACTACTGCACCTTGTCCTGCATCCTTCCCAGCTGCCAAAAGAGTGACCCAATGGGCCGTGAAAAAAGGTAACGTCCCTGTTCATGCCTGCTGGACCATGAGTCAGCGGTAATATGCACCTTACCGCTGACCGCCCTGTCCAGCGAGGCCAAGACATTGCCTTCCACATGCCGGTAGAGAGCCGGAATCGCCTTCCGTGAGAAAAAGTGGCGTTTGGGAACCTGCCACTGAGGAACCGCACATTGCACAAACTCACGGAAGGGGGCCGAGTCTACCAACTGAAAAGGCAGCAGTTGAAGCGCTAGCAATTTAGCCAAGCTAGCATTCAACCGCTGGGCATGTGGATGGCTGGGAGTGAACTTCTTTAGACGGTCCAGCAGCTGGGGCAGGGAAATTTGCCTGCTAGAATCGGACGTCGGTGTACTGCTAGCAGAGTGCCCGCAAGTACTTGGCTGTGACACACCTAATTCTACACCTTCATTCCTCTCAGTGCAGGTTTCAGAGAGGACTGAAGGTATAGTGGGGTTGGAGATCCCAGCTGATGCGGTGCAAGGAGAGGTCCGCTTTGTTCTTTGGTGTGGGTCTTTAAGGTAGGCTTGCCAACGAGCTGCATGGCAGGTCAACATATGTCTGGTCAAGCATGTGGTGCCCAAGCGGCTGATGTTTTGGCCATGCGATATACGCTTGAGACATATGTTGCAAACAGCAGCTATGCGATCTGATGCACTTGACTCAAAAAAGGCCCACACCAAAGAACTTTTTGAATAACGGGCAGAGGCAGCGCCCTGCACAGGCGGAGCTCTGCGGTGTGATTCCGTCGGTGTGCTGCCCTTACGCTGGCCCCCCAAGGGCATCCTGCCTCATTGGAGATGTGTCTCCTCCTCATCCTCCTCCTCCTCCTCTCTCCTATTAGGCACCCACGTGGAGTCAGTGACCTCATCATCCCCTCCCTCCTCATCACTGGAGCCAATCTGGCAGTATGCTGCAGCTGCTGGAACATGACTGCCAGATTGGTGTCCTTCTTGAGCATCCCCTCTCTCTGCTCTCACGCTACTGCCTTCCTCTAGCTGGGTATCATCATCAGACCCTTCGAAATGCTGGGCATCCTCCTGGAGCATGTACCCAACACTGTGCTCAAACAGTTCGGGGGACTCCTGAGGAGGACATGGTGGGTCTAGGGAAGGAGTGACTGATGATGACATTGATACCAGGGATGAGGACGCTTTGGCAGCTGCTTTGCCAGTACCCTGAGCCTGGGTGAGAGAGGATGAGGGGGATGAGGAGGGCTTGGTCATCCACTCTACCAAGTCTTCGGCATGATGCGACTCAACACGTCCAGCTGACGAAAAGAAGGACAAGCGTGTCCCATGGCCACGTGCTGATGGTGATGAACCACGTCCACGACCAGCACTGTTGTCTCTAGACACAGAGCCTGTTTGCCCTCTTTTATTGGCTCCTGACTGTCTGCCTCTCCTTGTTTGCCTTCCAGACATTCTAATGGCCCTCAGGGAGATGGGAAAACACAGCAATAAGGCCTAGCTTCAGGAGTATATTTTGCAGGAATCACACTACGCCTGCTGTAAGTGCTGCAAATGCCTGTTGGTGTAACACACTAGGAAAACACAGCAATACGGCCTAGCTTCAGGAGTATATTTTGCAGGAATCACACTACGCCTGCTTTAAGTGCTGCAAATGCCTGTTGGTGTAACACACTAGGAAAACACAGCAATACAGCCTAGCTTCAGGAGTATATTTTGCAGGAATCACACTACGCCTGCTTTAAGTGCTGCAAATGCCTGTTGGTGTAACACACTAGGAAAACACAGCAATACGGCCTAGCTTCAGGAGTATATTTTGCAGGAATCACACTACGCCTGCTGTAAGTGCTGCAAATGCCTGTTGGTGTAACACACTAGGAAAACACAGCAATACGGCCTAGCTTCAGGAATATATTTTGCAGGAATCACACTACGCCTGCTGTAAGTGCTGCAAATGCCTGTTGGTGTAACACACTAGGAAAACACAGCAATACGGCCTAGCTTCAGGACTATATTTTGCAGGAATCACACTACGCCTGCTGTAAGTGCTGCAAATGCCTGGTAGTGTAACACACCAGGAAAACACAGCAATACAGGCTAGCTTCAGGTGTATAATGTGCAGGAGGCACACTACGTCCGCTGTAAGTACTGCAAATGCCGGGTAGTGTAACACACCAGGAAAACACAGCAATACGGGCTAGCTTCAGGTGTTTAATGTGCAGGAGGCACACTACGTCCGCTGTAAGTGCTGCAAATGCCTGGTAGTGTAACACACCAGGAAAACACAGCAATACGGTCTAGCTTCAGGTGTATAATGTGAAGGAGGCTTAGCAACAAGGAGACACTGACACTGTCCCCTGCCTATCCTTCTCTCTCCCTGCGCACAAGGTTTAGCAAAGAATATGACACTGACACTCTCCCTGCCTATCCTTCTCTCTCCCTACACACAAGGTTTAGCAAAGAATATGACACTGACACTCTCCCTGCCTATCCTTCTCTCTCCCTACACACAAGGTTTAGCAAAGAATATGACACTGACACTCTCCCTGCCTATCCTTCTCTGTCCCTACACACAAGGTTTAGCAAAGAATAGATATGACACTGTCCCTGCCTATCCTTCTCTTTCCCTGCTCCGGAACACACTACACGATGCCGCCGCGGGGCGTGTACTAAACCCCCTCAGCTATAATTGGCCACAGGCATCCTGCCTGTGGCCAGTCATTGCTCTCCTCACTGCCGGCGCTGTGATTGGCCAAGCATGCAGGGTCACAGTGCATGCTTGGCCAATCACAGCGCCGGGATTGCACTGCGATGGCGCAGTGTATTGTGGGCCGTTCGCGTCACTCGAATTTGGCGCGAACGGCCCAAATTGTTCGTTGTTCGCCGAACGAGCGAACAGCCGATGTTCGAGTCGAACACCGAGCTCATCCCTAGTACTGTTGTAGGCATGAACCAGTGCAGTAATGTGTCTACTCCAATGAGGTTTCTGTTCTGCAGTCAACGTCCCCAACATATTCAGGAGGGCCCTGTTGAATCTTTCCCGTTGAGGGTCCCCTTGTGGGTGATAAGGAGTAGTCCTGGACTTTTGTATGCCTAGTAGATCCAACAGTCTTTTTTATCAATTTGCTCTCAAAGTCCCTTCCTTTGTCCGAATGTATCCGTTGAGGTAAGCCATAATGGACGAAGAACTTTTCCACGAGAGTCTTTACCACTGTCGTTGCCTGCTGGTCTCTAGTAGGAAATGCCTGGGCATAACGGGTGAAGTGATCTGTTACCACCAAGATGTCTCCCTGCCCACTCAGATCGGATTCCACACAAAGAAAGTCTATGCAGACTAGGTCCATTGGGCCCTGGCTCTCCAAATGGCCCATTGGGGCAGCCCTCTGGAGCAATTTCTTTCGTTGTATGTATCTGAGGCAGGAATGACAGTAGCTCTCCACTTCTTTCCTCATGTGAGGCCAGTAGAATCTGTCCCTTACTAGTTGGAGAGTCCTCTCGGCTCCCAAATGACCATGGTGATCGTGTAGAGCAATCAGTGTTTTTCCGGCAGGAGCAGCTGCCACTTCTCTTCTGGATCATCAGAGGGGCCCCTTCGGTAGACCACCCCTTGTTGCAACTGCAATCGATCCCATTCTTTCAGTAACAGCCGGGCTTCCTTCTCGGGGCTCTTCTGCAGCACATCAGACTGTTGATGTTCCAATGCCTCCAGCACCAACCCACACAGTGGATCTTTCTCCTGATCTCTCATGAGATTCTTTCTGGATAGCTTGGGAAGACCCTCTTGTATCACCTGGGAGACGTTGCAATAGCACCTGGGTACTCCCGCTGAGGACACTCCTACTTCTTCAGCCCTGGCCCCACCTTTCCCGTGTTGACTTGTCCCTTCACAAAGGGCTCTTACCCCTTCTGGAGTAAGTTGAGCCCAGTCTTCTGAGGGATTTTGGGGGTCATGAGGCCTTCTTGACAGAGCATCCGCATCTCGGTTACCAACTCCTGGTCTGTACTTCAGGCTGAAGGTAAATGCAGAGAGAGCAGCTAGCCACCTGTGACCAGTGGCGTCCAGCTTCGCAGTGGTGAGCAAGTATGTGAGGGGGCTGTTGTCCGTCTTTACTACGAATTCAGCCCCGTAAAGGTAGTCCTTCAGCTTGTCCACCACTGCCCACTTCAGAGCCAGAAATTCCAGCTTGTGAGTCGGATTGTTTCTTTCGGCAGGAACCAAACTTCTGCTCACATAGGCGATGGGCCGCAGATGCCCTTCATGCTCTTGATAGAGCACTCCTCCCAGTCCGTCTCGGCTGGCATCCACATGCAACTCGTATGGTTTGGCAGGGTCTGCATAGGCCAAAACCGGAGCAGTGGTAAGGCTCCACTTCAATTGTCTGAAGGCTTCCTCACATTCTGGAGTCCACTGGTCCTGGATGGACCCTTTTTTTCTTCTGGGCCCTTCTTTTGGCTTCCCCGACTGATCTGGGTTTACTCTAACTTCTTCCTGATTCTTTAGAAGCTCAGTGAGTGGGTGGGCTATTATAGCCAACCCTTCCACGAACCTTCTGTAGTACGAGCAGAAGCCTAAGAATGACCTGAGTTCAGTCACGTTGGTGGGCCTGGGCCAAGAAGTGACAGCTTCTAACTTCTTGGGATCAGTTGCTACTCCCTCTTCAGACACAATGTGTCCCAGGTAATTCACTGAGGGCTGGTAGAACTGGCATTTTTCCATAGAGAGCTTCAGGCCCTCATCATGAAGTCTCTTCAGGACCTTCTCCAGGTGTTCTTCATGCTCTTCCAACGTTCTTCCAAACACTATGACGTCATCCAGGTAGACTAGTACTTCAATTAGGTTCATGTCACCCACTGTCTTTTCCATCAACCTCTGGAAAGTTGCTGGGGCCCCAGACAGGCCTTGCGGCATCCGGTTGAACTCAAAGAAACCCACTGGGGTGATAAAAGCGGTCTTCTCTCTGTCTTCAGGGCACATGGGGATCTGATAATACCCACGCTTTAAGTCCAGCACACTGAACCACTTCGCTCCCGACAGGCTCTGTAAAGCATCCTCTATCCGAGGTGTGGTGTATTGGTCAGGAATGGTCCTCTGGTTCAGGGTCCTATAATCGATACATAGACGTAGGGACCCGTTCTTCTTCCTGACCACCACTATTGGGGAGGCGTAAGGACTCCTGGACTCCCAGGTAATGCCCGTCCTTTTGAGTTCGGCCAGTTGTTCTCTCAAATCTTCCAGATCTCCCAATGGGATTCGCCTAACCCTTTCTCGAAACGACTTGTCTTCCTCCAGTCGAATTTGGTGGGTGGCACTCTTCACCAGCCCCACATCAAATTCACTTTTTGAGAAAGCTGCTCTCCATCTCAGAAGTTGGGCTTTAGCTCTTTCTCTCCATGCAGGAGTAAGAGGCGTGTTTTTTGGGCAGAATTCTTCCTGAGGGATCTCTGCTGCTGGTCCTTCCGTCAAGCCACATGCTGAGACTGGAGTAGCTGGGCTGACCTGTCCTAACAGTAGTCTGGCTGGCACCCTCACTGGCACACAAAAACAGTCTCCTGCGCTCGGATGTACAGTCTCTTAGTGGCACAACCAGAGTATTCCGTAGGGAAATGACCAAGACCACTGGCACAGCTGCTGTGTTGCGAACACTGACTGGAACTTTGCCGTGAGTCCTCTTCAATACCCTGGTGGCAATACTTCAGGGATAAACTCTAACCCCTTGTTTTCTTGCTGTCTTGTATTCTCAAGGACAATGAAAGGACCTGGCTTTTTTCAGCTTAACTTGATGGAGGCTCTCAGGCAGACTACTTTGCCGGGCTGGACTAACCTCTTTTTCTTATCCAGAAGCCAGGATTTTTCCCACTCCCTCTTCAGGAGCCTCTTCCTCCTGTCTAAGGTCTTGGTATGTCTGGGCCAACATTGGATGTATTTTAGTGGGAAGGGTCCCCTTCTGCAGCACAAACGGTGCAAGTAGCCTCCTCACTAAGTCAGTGTTCGTCCCAATGATGAGGGAACTTTTGTCAGCCCCTGCGGAACGAGGGTACACCACGACTAAGGTGTTGAAAGTCTCAGCCTCTCCTGCTGTACTTGGGTCGAAGGTGAGTCTGACCGGAAGGTAACCATCATATGGGAAGTTCTGAGTGCCTAACCCCCATATCTCTAGTTCCTCCAATTTCTGTAATGGCAGGTGCTTGAGATGTCTGTCGTAGAAATCCCTGTAGAGCAAGGTTACTTGGGCTCCAGTGTCCAGCAGGGCTTTTGTATAAATCCCCTCTACTTGGATGGGGACAATTGGGGAGGGTCCCACTAGCTTGGGGGGAAATCCACTGCGGTACCTTTGGCCTGCTTGGTGGCTTGTACCTTCGCCTTTGGTTTTGGGGGCCTCTCTCTCTTCCGTCTGGGCTTGTTGGTGACCCCAGTGGCTTGAGGCATATGAGTCGGTGTGGAGTTAGCTATGGCAACCTGGCGCCCAGTTGACTCCTTCACTGGGGCGCTCTGAAGTTTTCCGCCAGCTGTTTGGACTTTTTCTCAGCTACTGGGCTTGGGCACACTCGCCTGAGATGTCCTACTCCTCCACATTTGAAGCAGACTCTCTGTGTTTGTTTCATAGGGCGGTTAGTGGTAGGAGTCCCCGGGGCCTTGAGTGGCGAGACTTCTTCTGTCTGGGGTTTCACCAGACGAGTCATCAAAATTGTTATCATCTCCAGTATTTCTTTCTGGGTCTGGAACAGCTTCTCCAATCCAGTCTGACTTGCGGGTAGGTGGTGAATAGGTGAAAGCCATGATCCCTGTTCAGCGCCTGCTGCCAGTACACTGAGTTCACGAGTCTCTGAGGAGACATCTATCTGCTGTACTATAGCACTTGTGGTGCTAAGAGGTTGAAGTTTCCTCTGTTTTTGGTCCCTCTCAATCTCCATCTTATCTGCTTCATTCACTTTCTCAATGAGGACCTCATCCGGAGTTGAGGGATCTTCCAAATGCTGCTTTAGTTGTAGCTTGATATAGTCACTCCTCAATCCCGTTTTCACAGATCTCCGGAATTTCCTTTGAACTAGCTCAGCTCCAAAATGCTCTCTAGTTCCTTCTTCCTTTGATGCGGACAGCAAGCGGTCCTTGAGCTCAATGGCCCAGAATAGGAAGTTCTGAGGAGTCTCTCTACTATCCTGTGTCATATTTATCAGTCGATGAAATAGCTCAGCGGCATCTTCCTCCTCATAATAGATTTTCAGTATCCTCTTCAGCTGGTTCAAGGTCAATCCACTCTTCCTCTCCAACATGCCCCTGACACTTGAACCCAGGCTGATGGCATGGATTACAGCCTCTCTAATTTCAGATTCCAGATATCCTTTCTGTAGCCCCAACTCTATTTGGTGTAGGAGGCTGGTGTAGGACAGTTTGTCCTTCTGCCCTCTTTCTCCTATCTGGCCGTCAATGCGGAAATCCTTCCGGATGGTTACTTCCTGCAGGCGGCTCTGGGCTCGTTTCTTCAGTACCTTCCCAGGTTTTGGCGTTATCTGACCATCTTTCTGATCCTCAAAAGTGACATGAAACCCATTAATGCGTTCAGCTATCATACTGGAAGTCTCCTGAAACATCTCTTGTATGTGATGGTACTGTCGTTTCAGATCAGCCAGCTGTTGTTCTGCCTGTGATTTAACAGCAGCCCCTGCTTTCCTGTCTAAGGGTTCTAACTGCTTCTGACTGCGATGTTTCAGGTGGAACTCAGTCTTTTTGGACAATTTTATACTGGCACCGTGGAAGTTCTCAGGGACATCCTGTCCCCACTCTATCAGTGCATAGGTGCAGTTGGTCCTTGGGTCTGGTCTCACTGCGACCACGTAAGCCTTTCTATACAGGGACAACGTTTGTACCACCTCTTTAATTTGTTTCTCTCCCCAGTCACTCCCTGGAAGTTCAATGGCCACACTCGCTTCTGAGTGTGTTCCTTCTGCTTTGCACCATTGGACTACTTTGATGGGGTCCATGGTAGCACCAAGAGGCGGGCTTGCTTGTAGAGTAACAGGATCCCGGACTCGAGCCCCCACGTGTAACACTGACCCCCGAAGGAGCTGCTGGTTTGATTTGGGCCTGCACTCTACTTGTAAACCCCACTAACTTGGCTGAATCCCCTTGGCACAGCTGTGGTGCAATGCAATACAGTACAATATAAGACAATGCAAAATAACTGTATTGTAACCCCAGGATCCACTGGCTCCACCTGGTGGGGGAAAAACAGTACGCCACACAACTGGATACTTAACCAGAAATATATTTTACTGTAAAATATGCAAAGAAGTGATTACAGTAATTGTGCTGTCATCCCAACATAGGACGACAGCACAATGGATTTCAATATGAACAATTTTAGAACAATGTATATATATATATATTGTGACAGCAGGAAGGTAAAGTCACCTGGTTGCATCCAGGGGGGTAGATATATTTCTCCCAGATTCAGGCTTTATGCCGACTTATACAACTAGGGAGGGAGTTGATGAAGCCCAGCTGAGGCTAGTGGGCTCATGGATGACTCATACCTCTAGGGAGAGGGCTGGGCGTCGTGCAGGCAGGGAGTTGATGAGACCAGCTGAAGCCTGTCAGTTCGTTTAAGGCCTCTATAAAAACTCCCAGATTCATTAGGTGTTTGCTCATGCCTGGAACCAGACCTGTGTGGACTGTCTAGGGAGAGTGAACCCCTGTGCGGTGAGAAAAAGCCTGTGTGGCTATTTGTTTGGACATTGACTAAACCAGGGACTTAGGGACTAGGACAGCACCAGGCTGATCCCAGTTGTTAGTTAGGAAACCTGCATGTTTAGTCAGAGGTCAAGCTGACCAGGATTTATTTTGTTTATGTTTCTTTTTGGCTTTGCTGTGTTTTTGTCACTGTACATAGAGAAATAAACCGCACCTTTTGATTTTGAAAACCACAACCTCCGTCTGCTGGCCCTGTTTTTGTGTGGGGAGCCCAACCAGGGGGTCACACACACCCGCTACCGAGTTAACCCCCTCACAATATATATATATATATATATATATATATATATATGTTTATACCTGGGAGCGCCCGCTACTTTATAAACTATGCGTGAGATCTCACTTAGAGTACTCAGTCCTGTATCTTTTTTCTTCGCTAGCTAAAGTAACTCCTTGTGATTTGTAATCCACAGTTTAAGGTAATCCACAGTTTATGGTAAATTGAAGTGAAGGTGCTCCTGGTGTAACTATAACGACTATTTTACGATGCTTGAGACGTTAGGGTAGGTAGGCCTCAAGCCTTCTCAGTGTCAGTTGCTCTGCTCCTCCGTGGAACTATAAATTCCAGTGAGGCCTGTATATGGGTCTAACTGCGTGTGAAACTTAACAAACTGTGGGCCGTGACCCGCTCACCAACTGGAACGGAGTTTCGTGTAGTAACTTTAGTCCGGTGACTGCAGCTTGCTTCTCTGTCAGCTGGGCCAGTCGCTCCGTTCCGCTCCGCTGGATGGATCCGGTCCTCGGTTGCTCAGATGAGTGTCTCTACATCTCTCCTATCCAGCCACTGTCACTCAGGCACCGTCAGATCCTTGTAAAAACACGCGGGGTGGCTCTCTGCTATGGCTGTGTGCCGCTGTCTCCGGGAGGCCTCCCCACAGATCCTCACAGTCAGGCCATGCGATCCGAAGAGACCTAAAATAGCCGCTCAGGTTCCTTTTATCTCCTACCCAGCATGCACTGCTTAAGAAAATGTTCATGGGTAAGTCACCAAGCCTCCTGGATAACAAAGGTCAACCTTCTAATCAAAACAACAGTCACTTCCTGTCTAGTCCTTTGTGCTTCTCTGAGGTAAAAATCATATATCTGCATTACCAGTATTTGGTCACTAGATGGCTCCAAATACTGAACCATAGCAATGTCCATGGACTCTGTATTAAAGTATGCAAACACACATCAATATGCAAGCATGTCAGCGCTACATAGACATCATCACCAGACTGTTATGTTCTCATCTCAGCATCCCAGCATGACTGACTCCTCTAGCCAGCTTGGGCTTTTATTCCCAAAAAAGCTTTCACAAACAGGAAGTGATGGCTGCAGCAGCCAATCACGTCCTCCATGGGAGGGTATTTCACAGGATGTCCCCTCCACACAGGAAATACCATATTAGGATCTGACCATACAGGATGTGACAATACAGGATAACCCTTCCGACAGGGTTAGTTAAATACATACAACATGAATAATACAACAACATATTCAACAACATGAATACAACACAATAACCATACAATGATGGCTAAAGTCTTATGGGCGTGTCCGGGCAGGGAAAGCGTGTATGCTCCTAACAAACTAAGCCGTATTGCTTTAAAACATGGACACTCTCCCCTACTCTGAAACGCTCAAAACCTCTCATATTACCGCTGATAGGAATCTTTATTTTGCGCTATTCCATAGAACAGCGCATACTTGGATTATACTATTATTGCTTGTGGAAGGGAGGCTATCTGCAGCCGTGCGCTACGAATCTCGACCATGCTGATCAGACACAGCAGAGACAAGAGCGCACATCCGCCTATAACCAATAATGTCCTTGCAGAGCGGGCACATCCCCCCCTCGACGATCGTCCGTGCTAATGCACAGAGGGCCCTTCGTCGGTGGACATATGCCCATGCTGCAAACATCACACTCCAACCTCAAGACGTTTTCCACTACCAGACGGGATTCAACCAGCCTTAGACTGCCCCAGTCAGCTCTTTAGAGTGGGTTGTGGAAGTACTAACACTGGGTGACACTATGACAATACATATTAAATACATCTTCATAAAATTTCCACAACACCGTCTGGGCCAGGTGCTGTGGAGGTTTTTAGGGACTTAATAATCTCAGTTATTTTAATAGTGGTACATGGTGCGTTTAGTTTCTCAATTTGCTGGGCAGATAGAGTGGGAAGCAAAATGTCCCCAAGCCCATCCAGAGACGACTGCCTTGGGGAAGATTGAGGGGCCAACAGTAAATTTTTGTCAGAGAAAATCTCCATAACTTCTTTAGGGTGAGAGACTAAATTTCCATTGGAATTGCTTAATTTATAGACATGTGGGGGTTTGTAGATTGTTTTAGCTTTCTAGCAAACATGGTAGAGGCAGAGTTGTTATACACAGGAATTTTGCTTTGGACCATCTCAAGGCCATTTCTGTGTCAGTAGACAACAATGTGTCAAGAGCTCTTCTTTTATCTTGGATTTGCTTATGTAGCGACCTCACCTCTGCTTCCCTCTTCTCTTCTCGGTCAATGGCTCTCGTCTAGGGGACCAGGGAGGAGAGTGTGGAGCACCACCAGCTCGTATCCTCTTGTGTGCAGAGGTGTGAGCTATAACCTTTTACCTTCGGGCCTGTGTCCCTGTCCAGAGCCAAAACTTCCCTTGAGGATGATTCCCACCCTCCACGCAGGTGGAGGTAGGACCCTTTAACTCCCAGAAAGGCAAGTTCCACACCACTGAAAGTCCAACACTTATTTATTCTTCAGAGCAATAAATAGTCCTTTGAGAGCGACTGGTTAGACATAGAACAGTTCAGAACACAGTGGGGAGGAGGTCCAGGCACAAACTTGAACTTGAGTTTTCTCCTGTTCCGTTATAGCGCGAACAGGCTTGGCGCACAGTCGCTGCCACCGACCGTGAGGGGGTCTCTGCCACAGACCAGATGAATAAGGCCTCTGCCACAGACCTGGTTGTTGAGTCTCTGCCACCGACCTGATTCACGATGGGTCCCTGCCACAGACCATGAGAACGTGGACTACCTTCTATGAGCAATGGCCCCTGTCAGAGAGAGGACATCCATCCGGACAGTTACCAGAGGCCCCGCCATCACAAGCAAATGCTGCACTGGGTCTTCGGAAGGGTCACCTCCCTGGCCTCCTCGTCCCAGATTCGGGTGTCCACACCGGGGGACACCCTAGGAGCCCTCGATCCCTTGCGGGACCCAGTCGAAGGTACTGGGCCCCAGGCTTCCAGAGAGTACCTCACCCCAGATCAAAGGTGTCTGGGGTGGAACCGCAACTCCGTCCCCGGGCCTGGGGCACCTGGGACGACACGCACATGCACCCGGGCTGAAGGTGCCTGGGCGCGGACCTTGTGCGGAAGATGTCTGCTCCCTTTATACCCTCTCCCAGCATGCACTAAATTAAACAAAAATGCGGCTAAACGCCGGTACCCCGCGTCTTAAACGTGGAAATCTTTGGCGTCTGAAGGCATTTTTTGGCTTTGTGAAAAACGAGGTTAAACGCAACTGCAGATTTTTTTTTTCCAGGCCAAAAACAGTGTTTTGGATGTAATAGAATTCAATGGACCCGCATCCAAAACGCAAGTACCCGCGATTTTGCGGCGATATGCGTTTTTTTTAACCTGTTTATAGTTGGTTAAAGGAAAGGTAAAAAAAATAAACATTGCCGGCTCTAAAAAAAATCTAGAAAAAAAACAGCGTGGGGTCCCCCCCAGGTCCATACCAGGCCCTTGGGTCTAGTATGGATTCAAAGGGGACCCCCACCCCCACCAAATTTTTTTAAAAAATGGCTTGGGGGTCCTCCCAAAATCCATACCAGACCCTTATCCGAGCACGCAACCTGGCAGGCCGCAGGAAAAGAGGGGGGGGACGAGAGAGCGCCCCCCTCCCTCCTGAACCGTACCAGGCCACATGCCCTCAACATGGGAAGGATGTCCCCATGTTGATGGGGAAAAGGGCCTCTTCCCGACAACCCTGGCCGTTGGTTGTCGGGGTCTGCGGGCGGGGGGCTTATCGGAATCTGGGAGCCCCCTTTAATAAGGGGGCCCCCAGATCCCGGCCCCCCACCCTATGTGAATGAGTATGGGGTACATCGTACCCCTACCCATTCACCTGGTGGCAAAAAAAGTAAATAAAAAACACAACACAGGTTTTTAAAGTAATTTATTAGGCAGCTCCGGGTGTCTTCTTTCGACTTCGGGGGTCTTTCTACCGGGCGCCCCGCTATCTTCTTCCAGCTCTTTTGCTTACGGGGTCCCGGTCTTCATCGTCATCTTTTTCCAACTTCGGCAGTCTCTCGTTCTGTTCTCGGGTGTTGTCTCCGCGCTCTCCGGTTCTTCTCCCGCTCTCCGGTGCCTTCTCCACGATCTCCGGTTCTTTCTGCCTTCTGCCGGGCGCCCCGCTATCTTCTTCCAGCAAAAAAGACAATAAAAAACACAACACAGGTTTTTAAAGTAATTTATTAGGCAGCTCCGGGGGTCTTCTTCCAACTTCGGGGGTCTTTCTGCCGGGCACCCCGCTATCTTCTTCCAGCTCTTTTGCTAGCGGGGTCCCGGTCTTCATCGTCGTCTTCTTCCAACTTCGGGGGTCTCTTGTTCTGTTCTCGGGGGTTATATCCGCGCTCTCCAGTTCTTCTCCCGCTCTCCGGTGCCTTCTCCACGATCTCCGGTTCTTTCTGCCTTCTACCGGGCGCCCCACTATCTTCTTCCAGCTCTTTTGCTTACGGGGTCCCGATCTTCATCGTCATCTTTTTCCAACTTCAGGAGTCTCTTGTTCTGTTCTCCGGTGTTGTCTCCACGCTCTCCGGTTTTTCTCCCGCTCTCCGGTGCCTTCTCCACGATCTCCGGTTCTTTCTGCCTTCTACCGGGCACCCCACTATCTTCTTACAGCTCTTTTGCTAGCAGGGTCCCGGTCTTCATTGTCGTCTTCTTCCCTCTTCTCTCCGCCCGATGTTGCCTCATCCCTGTCTGCCGCTACAATGCTGTGTATCACCACACTCACTCCCCGGGAAAAGGAGGTGTGAGTGGAGTGGTACGCCCAGCCCATCCAGGAGTATTTCAAACAGCCCTTAGTGTCAGGCGTTAGATGCGTTTCCTGAAAACATAAGATAGCAGGGTAAAACTTTTTCATACAGGTAAATATCATTGTTCGTTTGAGGGGGGAGTTCATGCCCCTAACATTCCAGGAGATCAAGGGGGTACCCGCCTTTGCAGAGGCAATAATAGTGGCAGGTTGGGGCCCTTGGGCGCCCCCAGCTCTGAGTGTCCCAGAGGGGCAAAGTCAGTGGAATGGTGGCGGACTAATGTGGCTACAAAATTATAGGTGACCAGAAAAAAAGACATCCTTGGACTGTATGGCAGTATACTCTGCAAAACACAACAGGGTACAACGGTGCCAACAAACAGTAGTGAAGTTGGTATTAGGCAGCCCCTGGTCCGGCAGAGAATCCTCACAGTAGGAAGCGCCAAGAGGGGACTGAAGTACAGAGTCAACCATAGTAGTGTCGCCAACAGGGCAATTCCTGGCACTACAACCCAGCCCAACATCGGGCTAACTGATTGTCTTAGCATTTCAACTAAAAGCAAAATTCAACGTGAAGCCCCATACACACGGTCGGACTTCCATCGGACTTTTCCGTGGATTTTTGTCCGAACGGAGTTGGCCGGGCACACCCATAGCATACACACCACAGGACTTTTCTGCAAACTTTCCCAAAACTTTTTCCAACATCACGTGGTTTTTCTGCTCTTTTCTGCTCTTTACCGCCACCCTTTGGTCAACTTCTGCTATTGTTGGTTGATTTTACATTATTGGTTTTGTCCATCGGACAAAAGTCCAATGGTTTTCTGTACACAGTCTGTACACGGTCGGACTTTGCTCCATCGGACTTTTGTTGGCCAAAAGTTTGTCCGTTTGCAGACCGAACTTTTGTCCAATGAAAAAAAAAAAGTTTGTCCGATGGAGCGTACACACGGTCGGATTGTTGGTCCAACTTGCTCAAAATGAAGTTTGTTGGCCAAAAGTCCGACCGTGTGTACGGGGCTTTAGTTAAAGTCACACTTCGTGTCCTAGCACACGTGGATATGAAGATTTTCCCCTGGCACACCGGTACAGGAAGAGGAACCGGATAAGATGAAAGGGTGACAAAGAAGCCAGAACAACATCCCATCGATGTGAGGAGTTCAACAATCCAGGCATATATGCACAGTTTGTGTTTCACGGATTATGTTGTGGTCAGTCTCCTTCAGCATCTGCCCTGCGACGGCGTAAGGCCTGCTCATTATGATCCAACCAGGCCGCCGCCTCCCAGGCCGACTCAAAGAACTGCGCATGCCCATCTGCTGTCACACGCAGTTTAGCTGGGTAGAGCATGGCATATGGCAATTGCAGGGCTCTCAGGCATTTTTCACATCACCAAATTTTGCTCTACTCCTCTGCACCTCAGCAGAGAAGTCAGGGTAGAATGACACTCTGACTCCATTAAATGTAGCATTGGGCCGCTCCCGCGCAGAGCGAAGAACTGTCTCTCTATCATGGTAATGTAGGAGTTTGGCCAGCATTGACCAGGGAGGGGCCCCCTGTGGGGGGGGGGGGGGGTCGGCCCGGTACTCTATGGGCTCTTTCCACAGTAAAAAATTGGGAAAATGCTTCCCTGCCAAACACCTCAATAAGCCTGTTCTCCACAAACATGGTAGGGTCTCTACCCTCTGATTTCTCGGGGAGACCAACAATGCGGACATTGTTCCTACGTAAACGATTTTCCGTGTCCTCTGCTCTGTTAAGCGTATCTTGGGCCATGCGGTGTGCTGCCCTGGCTTCACTTGCAAGTGGAGGTAGTTTGTCCTCTATTTCGCTCACTCTGCTCTCAACAGCCGTTGCCCTTTCTCTAACCTTCTGAAGGTCTTGCCGAAGAAGGGACACCTCTTCTCTCAGACTCCCAAACTGTGCCCTAATGTCAGCATTGCCCATCTGCACAGCCTTCAGTATATCTGCTAATTTAGGCTGCTCCGCAGGTTCAGGTGTGCCTTCCGAGGGGGTAAGAGGGGGACTGAACAGCATCTCCTGGAGCGGTGGGGAATGTCCTCTGCATCATGGCCCCAGTCTGCCTGTGTGACCTGGCCTCCTCTATCCCCGCCATCCACTGTCCCCCCCGCGTCAGTGTGTACAGGGCTCTGCAACTTTTGGGGATAGTAGAGCATATCCCTGGCCTGCTCCTTACCCTGAGCCTTCAGCGCTTTCTTGCTGCCACCTTCCTTGGGCTTGTCTGCCGTCCACGATGTGTGCTGTGCCATGGCCGCCGCTGCGGCGGCGCCATCTTGGGAGTCCGGTCCCGCCATCTCCAGCGGTCCGTGGTGGGTCTTTCCCCGTGTACAAAGAGCCAGCGGTGGGTCCGGGCAGTGCAGGGGCTCGGTAGCCAGCTGGGAGCCGAAGAGAGCAGGATCAGAGGTGCCGGAGAAGGATCAATAGACGGATCAGGCAGGAGCTGTGAGAAGTGCGTCCTCTCGCATGCCGGTCTTGGCCACGCCCCCCCTCTGCGGGTTTAATTAGGCTCTGTGGGTCTTATGTGGGTGGAATTAGGCCCCCCTCCTGTATGTATTCTCTAGGTTGATTTAGGCTCTCTGTGGGTTGAATTATGCTCTCTGTGGGTTGATTTAGGCTCTCTATGGGTCTACTGTAGAAGGAATTGGGCCCATTTTCATGTGGGTCCTCTGAGGGTTGATTTAAGCTCTCTGTGGGTTTATGTAAGCTCTCTGTGGGTGGAACTGGCCTCTCTGTGGGTGGAATTAGGCCCCCTTCCTGTGGGTCCTCTGTGGGTTGAATAAGGCCATGTGGGTCTTAGTGGGTGGCATTAGCCCCCTTCCTGTGTGTTTTCTGTGAGTTGATTTAGGCTCTCTGTGGCTGGAATTAGGCTTGCTGTGGGTTGAATTAGGCTCTCTCTCTGTGGGTAGAATTAGGCCCCCTTCCTGTGAGTCCTCTGTGGGTTGAATAAGGCTCTCTGTGGATTGAACAAGCTTCTCTGTGGGTCTTCTGTGGGTGTAATTAGGGCCCCTTCCTGTGTGTCCTCTGTGTGTTGATTTAGGCGCTCTGTGGGTTGATTTAGGGTAACATTAGGCCCCCTTCGTGTGGGTCCTCTGTGGCTTTTTTTAGACTCTCTGTGGGTTGAATTAGGCTCTCTTTTGGTCTTCTGTGAGTGAAATGAGGCCCCCTTCCTGTAGGTCCTCTGTGGGTTAAATTAGGCTCTCTGTTGCTTGATTTGGGCTCTCTGTGGGTTGATTTAGGCTCTCTGTGGGTCTTCTGTGGGTAGAATTAGGCCCTTTTTCGTGTGAGTCCCCTGTGGGTTGATTTGGGCTCTCTGTGGGTTGATAAAGGCTCTCTGTTGGTAGATTAGGCTCTCTGTGGGTGAAATTAGGCCCCGTTCCTGTGGGTCTTCTGTGAGTTGAATTAGGCTCTGTGGGTCTTCTGTGGGTAGCATTAGCCACCATTCCTGTGTGTTCTCTGTGGGTTGATTTAGGCTTTCTGTGGGTTGAATTAGGCTCTGTGGGTCTTCTGTGGGTGGCATTAGCCCCCCTTCCTGTGTGTCCTCTGTGGATTGATTTAAGCTCTATGTGGGTTGAATTAGACTCTCTGTTGATCTTCTGTAGGTGGAATTAGCCCCCCTTCCTGTGGGTCCTCTTTGGGTGGAATTAGGCCCCCTTCCTGTGGGTCCTCTGTGGGTTGAAGTAGGCTCTGTGGGTCTTCTGTGAGTAGAATTAGACCCCCTTCATGTGAGTCCTCTGTGGGTTGATTTAGGCTCTCTGTGGGTTGACATTGGCTCTCTGTGGGTTTGATATTGGCTCTCTGTGGGTTGATATTGGCTCTCTGTGGGTTGATATTGGCTCTCTGTGGGTTGAATTTGGCTCTCTGTGGGTTGAATTTGGCTCTCTGTGGGTTGAACTTGGCTCTCTGTGGATTGATTTAGACACTCTGTGGGTTGAATAAGCCTCCCTGTGGGTTTTCTGCGGGTGGAATTAGGGCCCGTTTATGTGGGTTAAATTAGGCTCTCTGTGGGTTGAATTAGCCCCCCTTCCTGTGGGTCCTCTGTGGGTAGCATTAGCCCCCATTCCTGTGTGTTCTCTGTGGGTTGATTTAGGCTTTCTGTGGGTTGAATTAGGCTCTCTGTGGGTCTTCTGTGGGTAGAATTAGGCCCCCTTTGTGTGAGTCCTCTGTGGGTTGATCTAGGCTCTCTGTGGGTTGATCTAGGCTCTATGTGGGTTGAATAAGGCCCTCTGTGGGTTGATCTAGGCTCTATGTGGGTTGAATAAAGCTCTCTGTGGGTGGAATTAAGCCCCCTTCATGTGGGTCCTCTGCGGGGTGATTTAGGCTCTCTGTGGGTTGAATTATGCTCTCTGTGGGTTGATTTGGGCTCTCTGTGGGTTGAATAAGGCTCTCTGTGGGTGGATTTAGGCCCCCTTCCTGTGGGTCCCCTGTGGGTTTAATTAGGCTCTCTGTAAGTGGAATTAGGCTCTCTGTGGGTTGAATTAGGCTATCTGTGGGTGGAATTAGGCCCCCTTCCTGTGGGTCCTCTGTGGGTTGAAGTAGACTCTGTGGGTCTTCTTTGAATAGAATTTGTCTCCCTTCGTGTGAGTCCTCTGTGGGTTAATTTAGGCTCTCTGTGGGTTGAATTTGGCTCTCTGTGGGTTGAATTTGGCTCTCTGTGGGCTGAACTTGGCTCTCTGTGAGCTGAACTTGGCTCTCTGTGGGTGGAATTAGGGTCCGTTTATGTGGGTTGAATTAGGCTCTCTGTGGGTTGAATTAGCCCCCCTTCCTGTGGGTCCTCTGTGGGTTTAATTAGGCTCTCTGTGGGTTGTTTTAGGCTCTCAGTGGGTTGATTTAGGTTCTCTGTGGGTAGAATTAGGCCCTTTTTTGTGTGAGTCCTCTGTGGGTTCATTTGGGTTCTCTGTGGGTTGATAAAGGGTCTCCGTTGGTAGATTAAGGCTCTGTGTGGGTGGAATTAGGCCCCGTTCCTGTGGGTCCTCTGTGAGTTGAATTAAGCTCTGTGGGTCTTTTGTGGGTAGCATTAGCCCCGATTCCTGTGTGTTCTCTGTGGGTTGATTTAGGCTTGCTGTGGATTGAATTAGACTCTCTGTGGGTAGAATTAGGCCCCCTTTGTGTGAGTCCTCTGTGGGTTGATTGAGGCTCTCTGTGGGTTGATCTAGGCCCTCTGTGGGTTGAATAAGGCTCTCTGTGGGGGGAATTAAGCCCCCTTCATGTGGGTCCTCTGTGGGGTGATTTAGGCTCTCTGTGGGTTGAATTATGCTCTCTGTGTGTTGATTTGGGCTCTCTGTGGGTTGAATTAGGCTCTCTGTAAGTAGAATTAGGCTCTCTGTGGGTTGAATTAGGCTATCTGTGGGTGGCATTAGGCCCCCCTTCCTGTGGGTCCTCTGTGGGTTTAATTAGGCTCTGTGGGTCTTATGTGGGTGGAATTAGGCCCCCTTCCTGTGGGTCCTCTTTGTGTTGAATTAGGCTGTCTGTGGGTGTATGTAGGCTCTCTGTGGGTCTTCTGTGGGAAGAATTAGGCCCCCTTTGTGTGAGTCCTCTCTAGGTTGATTTAGGCTCTCTGTGGGTTGAAGTATGCTCTCTGTGGAACTGGCCTCTCTGTGGGTGGAATTAGGCCCCCTTCCTGTGGGTTGAATAAGGCCCTATGGGTCTTAGTGGGTGGCATTAGCCCCCTTCCTGTGTGTCTTCTGTGGGTTGATTCAGGCTCTCTGTGGCTGGAATTAGGCTTGCTGTGGGTTGAATTAGGCTTGAAGTGGGTTTATTTAGGCTCTCTCTCTGTGGGTAGAATTAGGCTCCCTTCCTGTGAGTCCTCTATGGGTTGAATAACGCTCTCTGTGGATTGAATAAGGCTCTCTGTGGGTCTTCTGTGGGTGTAATTGGGGCCCCTTCCTGTGTGTCCTCTCTGGGTTGATTTTGGCTCTCTGTGGGTTGAATTAGGCTCTGTGGGTTGATTCAGGGTAGCATTAGGCCCCCTTCATGTAGGTCCTCTGTGGGTTGAATTAGGCTCACTTTTGGTCTTCTGTGAGTGAAATGAGGCCCCCTTCCTGTAGGTCCTCTGTGGGTTGAATTAGGCTCTCTGTGGGTATAATTAGGCCCCCTTCATGTGGATCCTCTGTAGGTTATTTTAAGGTTCTCTGTGGGTTGGTTTAGGGTAGAATTAGGCCCCCTTCCTGTGGGTCCTCTGTGGGCTGATTTAGTCTCTCTGTGGGTTAAATTAGGCTTTTTGTGGGTGTAATTTGGCTCTCTGTGGGTTGATTTAGGCTCTCTGTGGGTTGAATTAGTCCCCCTTCCTGTGGGTCCTCTGTGGTTTGAATTAGGCTCTCTGTGAGTTGAATAAGGCTCTCTGTTGGTCTTCTGTGAGTGGAATTAGACCCCCTTCCCATGGGTCTCCTCAGGGTTAATTTAGGCTCTGTGTGGGTTGAATTAGACTCTCTGTGGGTTGACTTGGGCTCTCTGTTGGTTGAATAAGACCATCTGTGGGTTGAATAAGGCCATCTGTGGGTCTTCTATAGGTAACATTAGGTCCCCTTCATGTGGGTTCTCTGTGGGTTGAATCAGGCTCTCTGTGGGTTGAATTAGGGTAGAATTAGGCCCCTTTTCATGTGGGTCCTTTGTGCCTATTTTAAGGCTCTCTGTGGGTTGAATTAGGCCCTCTGTTGGTCTTCTGTGGATGGAATTAGGCCCTCTTCATGTGTTTCCTCTGTAGGTTGATTTAAGCTCTCTGTGGGTTGAATTAGGCTCGCTGTTGGTCATCTGTGGGTGGACATAGGCCCCCTTCCTGTAGGTCCTCTGTGGGTTGATTAAGGCTCTCTGTGGGTTTAATTAGACTCTCTGTGGGTAGATTTAGGGTATAATTTGGCCCCCTTTGTGTGATTCCTCTGTGGGTTGATTTAGTCTCTCTGTGGGTTGAATTAGGCTCTTTGTGGATTGAATTGCGCTCTCTGTTGGTCTTCTGTGGGTGGAATTGGGCCCCCTTCCTGTGGGTTCTCTGTGGGTAGATTTAGGTTCTCTGTGGGTAGATTTAGGTTCTCTGTGGGTTGATTTAGGCTCTCTGAGGGTTGATTTACGGTAGAATAAGCCCCTCTTTGTGTGAGTCCTCCTGAGGGTTGATTTAGTCTCTCTGTGTGTTTAATTAAGCTCTCTGATAGTCTTCTGTGGGTGGAATTAGGCCCCCTTCCTGTGGGTTAATTTAGGCTCTCTATGGGTTGAATTAGCATCTCTGTTGGTCTTCTATGGATGGTATTAGGCCCCCTTCCTGTGGGTTGATTTAGGCTCTGTGGGTTGAATCAGGTTCTCTGTGGGTTGACTTAGGCTCTCTGTGGGTGGAATTAGGCTCTTTGTGGATTGAATTGCGCTCTCTGTTGGTCTTCTGTGGGTGGAATTGGGCCCCCTTCCTGTGGGTTCTCTGTGGGTAGATTTAGGTTCTCTGTGGGTAGATTTAGGTTCTCTGTGGGTTGATTTAGGTTCCCTGTGGGTTGATTTAGGCTCTCTGTGGGTTGATTTACGGTAGAATAAGCCCCTCTTTGTGTGAGTCCTCCTGAGGGTTGATTTAGTCTCTCTGTGTGTTTAATTAAGCTCTCTGATAGTCTTCTGTGGGTGGAATTAGGCCCCCTTCCTGTGGGTTAATTTAGGCTCTCTATGGGTTGAATTAGCATCTCTGTTGGTCTTCTATGGATGATATTAGGCCCCCTTCCTGTGGGTTGACTTAGGCTCTGTGGGTTGAATCAGGTTCTCTGTGGGTTGACTTAGGCTCTCTGTGGGTGGAATTAGGTCCTCTTCGTATGGGTCCTCTGTGGGTTGATCTAGGATATCTGTGGGTGGAATTAGGCCCCCTTCCTGTGGGTCCTCTGTGGGTTGAATTAGGCCACCTTCCTGTGAGTCCTCTGTGGGTTGAATAAGGCTCTCTGTGGATTGAATAAGGCTCTCTGTGGGTGTAATTAGGGCCCCTTCCTGTGTGTCCTCTGTGGGTTGAATTAGGCTCTCTGTTGGTTTTCTGTGGATGGAATTAGGCCCCCTTCCTGTGGGTCCTCTGTGGGTTGATTTAGGCTCTCTGTGGGTTGATTTAGGCTCTGTGGGTTGATTAGGCCCCCTTCGTGTGGGTCCTCCTGTGGCTTTTTTTAGACTCTCTGTGGGTTGAATTAGGCTCTCTTTTGGTCTTCTGTGAGTGAAATGAGGCCCCCTTCCTGTAGGTCCTCTGTGGGTTGAATTAGGCTCTCTGTGGGTAGAATTAGGCCCCCTTCATGTGGGTCCTCTGTATGTTTTTTTAGGTTTTCTGTGAGTTGATTTAGGGTAGAATTAGGCCACCTTCCTGTGGGTCCTCTGTGGGCTGATTTAAGCCCTGTAAACACGATCGGTTTTACTATGGATTCTAATCCGATGGATTTTTCCATCGGAAATCCAATGAAGCTGTCTTCCATCAGTCTTGCCTACACACCATCAGTCAAAAAACCGATCGTCCAAAACGCTGTGACGTACGACGGCACTATAAAAGGGGAAGTTCAAATCCAATGGCGCCACCCTTTGGGCTGCTTTTGCTGATTTCGTCTTATCGCATGTTAGTAAAAGTTTGGTGAGAGCCGATTTGCGCGTTTCAGTCTCCGTGCTTTTCAGATCGTTTCCTGCGTTTCAGTTTGTGCTTGTGGGTTCGTATTTGTCTTTCAGTGCGTGCAGTCAGGTCGGTTCTGTTTTGCAGTGCCTTCTTGGCCGCTCGTTACTGTTTTTCAGGTCGTTCTTCACAGGCCTTGCTGTTCCTCGGTGCGTTCTGTTTAAGTTCGTTCTGACCAGCCGACCGGTTTAAAGCCATGTTGCAATTACATTCTCGTCGTAGAGCTCGTGCTGCGTATGGGCTTGGTGTTGCGGTTAATACTGTAGCCCGAGCTCAGTCCATGAGCAGGGTGAGGAGGAGTTCATGGGCCAAGAATTGGTTGCTCCAGCGGGACCAATTCTCTCATATGCCTCTGCTGCAGGAAATCCAGGAGAATAATCCTGATGACTTCAGGAATTATCTCCGAAAGACGGACCTCATTTTTCACCGTCTGTTGGATTTGCTGTCCCCCTATATCACGAGGCAGGACACTGTGATGCGCCAGGCCATCACTGCCGAGCAGAGGCTTATTGCCACATTGAGATACCTGCCGACTGGGAGAAGCTTGCAGGACCTTAAGTTCTCAACAGGCATCTCCCCTCAGGCTCTTGGGATCATTATCCCTGAAACGTGTTCTGCCATCATACAAGTCATGCAGAAGGACTATATTAAGGTAATTTTTCTCCTTTAACATCACATTCTATGTTCTGAATGTTTGCTAATGTATTGTATTTATTTCATCCTTCCCAAATTACCATGATTGTAATATGCTGGGAATGTCCCCTTTCTCCCCATGCATGTTGTTACTTTTAAATGCTAATTTTTTGGCCTACATGCCTATTTCCCTTCACTAACCTCTCCAGCATGCTATCCTGGGCTCAAACACACCTAGACTAGTCTGTTATTAACAATGTTTTTTGTCAGCTCCATTGTATTTTTGCAGGGCACAAAATCAGCTTTAACCCTCTCCCCCCCCTTATTTTTTTCCAATGGCCCATCAGAGGGGGTGAGTCATCTGATAAGTAGGCCTTCTATTTTTGTGTTTAAATACTCCTTCAAATAAATGTTATACTGACGTTGGCCAAGAATGTATTTGGGTAATCTGCTTGCAATGTAATGTGCAAAAGTACTAATTTATCATTTTTGTTTGACTCCACAGTTTCCTTCATCACCACAGGAATGGCAGACTGTGGCCTCCCAATTTGCCCAGCGGTGGGACTTCCCCAACTGCGGAGGGGCAATCGATTGGAAACACGTCTGCATAGTGCCGCCACCCCGTTCGGGGTCGTACTATTATAATTATAATGGTTTTAATAGTATTGTGTTAATGGCGGTGGTGTCGGCACGCTATGAATTCTTATATGTGGACGTGAAGAATGGCCGGATGTCCGATGGCGGAGTCTTTGCACAGACAGAGTTTGCCCACCATCTGCAATCTGGGGGCCTGGCACTGCCACCTGATGCAGACAATGTGTAGGGACTTCCTTTTGTGTTTCTTGCGGATGAAGCCTTTGGACTGGGACCCCACCTGATGCGGCCATTTCCCCAAAGGACCCTCACCCCGGAGAGGAGGGTTTTTAATTACCGGCTGGCCAGAGCTCGGAGGGTTGTTGAGAATGCCTTCGGGATAATGGCCAGCCGGTTCCGCCTGTTTCAGACAGCCATCCACATGGCGGAATATAAACTAAACCACATTGTGTACAGCTGCTGCATACTGCACAATTTTATGCGCAAATACTCAAATTTGTATCTTTCTAATGTTGGGCCTGAGGCCGGTGTTTCCGAAACCACCTTCTTGACAGGCCCGGACACTGGCTGTACTGGCTTGGCCCCCCAAAGCGCCCGTAAAGTACGTGATAAATACATTGAGTACTTAACGGGTAGGGGGGCCATCGCTATGCCAGACCATATATGATAATTTTTTTGAGAAAAAAAAAAATTATATTTTAAAAACTTGTTTTGTCATTATTTTTTTAATTTTTATTATGTGTCTCCCAGGTTCTCATAGTACACTTTTTGTAGTAGTGGCAAGTGTATTTGTCTTTAGTTAGTAAATAGCCACAATTGTCACAGTAAAACATGTACTTTGACGTTTTCTATAACTGCTATTGAGCATCGAAAGAACAAGCCACACATTGTTGCGTGTGCAAATTTTTTTTTACTCTGTGCACAACATGTGCGTTATTTTTATTTATAAAATAAAATCTTGTCATTTTTGGCTCCAAATTTTTGAGCCATTTTTTTTTCTTTATTTTTGGTTTGCAGAAACATGCATGGGTCAAAAAAGAAAACATATAAAAACAATGGAACTTACAAACCTTAAAGATAAACATGGGGTGATTTCACCCCTGAACCATCTGAAATTTGAAGATGCACACAGTTTGTATGGCAAAATGGGTATTTTCATCCTGGTCCCATGGCTAAAGTTAACATCTGCCATCATGGGGGATCAATGGACGTGTTTTGGGGGTGCAAATAGCCGCTCAGGTTCCTTTTATCTCCTACCCAGCATGCACTGCTTAAGAAAATGTTCATGGGTAAGTCACCAAGCCTCCTGGATAACAAAGGTCAATCTTCTAATCAAAACAACAGTCACTTCCTGTCTAGTCCTTTGTGCTTCTCTGAGGTAAAAATCATATATCTGCATTACCAGTATTTGGTCACTAGATGGCTCCAAATACTGAACCATAGCAATGTCCATGGACTCTGTATTAAAGTATGCAAACACACATCAATATGCAAGCATGTCAGCGCTACATAGACATCATCACCAGACTGTTATGTTCTCATCTCAGCATCCCAGCATGACTGACTCCTCTAGCCAGCTTGGGCTTTTATTCCCAAAAAAGCTTTCACAAACAGGAAGTGATGGCTGCAGCAGCCAATCACGTCCTCCATGGGAGGGTATTTCACAGGATGTCCCCTCCACACAGGAAATACCATATTAGGATCTGACCATACAGGATGTGACAATACAGGATAACCCTTCCGACAGGGTTAGTTAAATACATACAACATGAATAATACAACAACATAATCAACAACATGAATACAACACAATAACCATACAATGATGGCTAAAGTCTTATGGGCGTGTCCGGGCAGGGAAAGCGTGTATGCTCCTAACAAACTAAGCCGTATTGCTTTAAAACATGGACACTCTCCCCTACTCTGAAACGCTCAAAACCTCTCATATTACCGCTGATAGGAATCTTTATTTTGCGCTATTCCATAGAACAGCGCATACTTGGATTATACTATTATTGCTTGTGGAAGGGAGGCTATCTGCAGCCGTGCGCTACGAATCTCGACCATGCTGATCAGACACAGCAGAGACAAGAGCGCACATCCGCCTATAACCAATAATGTCCTTGCAGAGCGGGCACATCCCCCCCTCGACGATCGTCCGTGCTAATGCACAGAGGGCCCTTCGTCGGTGGACATATGCCCATGCTGCAAACATCACACTCCAACCTCAAGACGTTTTCCACTACCAGACGGGATTCAACCAGCCTTAGACTGCCCCAGTCAGCTCTTTAGAGTGGGTTGTGGAAGTACTAACACTGGGTGACACTATGACAATACATATTAAATACATCTTCATAAAATTTCCACAACACCGTCTGGGCCAGGTGCTGTGGAGGTTTTTAGGGACTTAATAATCTCAGTTATTTTAATAGTGGTACATGGTGCGTTTAGTTTCTCAATTTGCTGGGCAGATAGAGTGGGAAGCAAAATGTCCCCAAGCCCATCCAGAGACGACTGCCTTGGGGAAGATTGAGGGGCCAACAGTAAATTTTTGTCAGAGAAAATCTCCATAACTTCTTTAGGGTGAGAGACTAAATTTCCATTGGAATTGCTTAATTTATAGACATGTGGGGGTTTGTAGATTGTTTTAGCTTTCTAGCAAACATGGTAGAGGCAGAGTTGTTATACACAGGAATTTTGCTTTGGACCATCTCAAGGCCATTTCTGTGTCAGTAGACAACAATGTGTCAAGAGCTCTTCTTTTATCTTGGATTTGCTTATGTAGCGACCTCACCTCTGCTTCCCTCTTCTCTTCTCGGTCAATGGCTCTCGTCTAGGGGACCAGGGAGGAGAGTGTGGAGCACCACCAGCTCGTATCCTCTTGTGTGCAGAGGTGTGAGCTATAACCTTTTACCTTCGGGCCTGTGTCCCTGTCCAGAGCCAAAACTTCCCTTGAGGATGATTCCCACCCTCCACGCAGGTGGAGGTAGGACCCTTTAACTCCCAGAAAGGCAAGTTCCACACCACTGAAAGTCCAACACTTATTTATTCTTCAGAGCAATAAATAGTCCTTTGAGAGCGACTGGTTAGACATAGAACAGTTCAGAACACAGTGGGGAGGAGGTCCAGGCACAAACTTGAACTTGAGTTTTCTCCTGTTCCGTTATAGCGCGAACAGGCTTGGCGCACAGTCGCTGCCACCGACCGTGAGGGGGTCTCTGCCACAGACCAGATGAATAAGGCCTCTGCCACAGACCTGGTTGTTGAGTCTCTGCCACCGACCTGATTCACGATGGGTCCCTGCCACAGACCATGAGAACGTGGACTACCTTCTATGAGCAATGGCCCCTGTCAGAGAGAGGACATCCATCCGGACAGTTACCAGAGGCCCCGCCATCACAAGCAAATGCTGCACTGGGTCTTCGGAAGGGTCACCTCCCTGGCCTCCTCGTCCCAGATTCGGGTGTCCACACCGGGGGACACCCTAGGAGCCCTCGATCCCTTGCGGGACCCAGTCGAAGGTACTGGGCCCCAGGCTTCCAGAGAGTACCTCACCCCAGATCAAAGGTGTCTGGGGTGGAACCGCAACTCCGTCCCCGGGCCTGGGGCACCTGGGACGACACGCACATGCACCCGGGCTGAAGGTGCCTGGGCGCGGACCTCGTGCGGAAGATGTCTGCTCCCTTTATACCCTCTCCCAGCATGCACTAAATTAAACAAAAATGCGGCTAAACGCCGGTACCGCGTCTTAAACGTGGAAATCTTTGGCGTCTGAAGGCATTTTTTGGCTTTGTGAAAAACGAGGTTAAACGCAACTGCAGATTTTTTTTTTCCAGGCCAAAAACAGTGTTTTGGATGTAATAGAATTCAATGGACCCGCATCCAAAACGCAAGTACCGCGATTTTGCGGCGATATGCGTTTTTTTTAACCTGTTTATAGTTGGTTAAAGGAAAGGTAAAAAAAATAAACATTGCCGGCTCTAAAAAAAATCTAGAAAAAAAACAGCGTGGGGTCCCCCCCAGGTCCATACCAGGCCCTTGGGTCTAGTATGGATTCAAAGGGGACCCCCACCCCCACCAAATTTTTTTAAAAAATGGCGTGGGGGTCCTCCCAAAATCCATACCAGACCCTTATCCGAGCACGCAACCTGGCAGGCCGCAGGAAAAGAGGGGGGGGACGAGAGAGCGCCCCCCTCCCTCCTGAACCGTACCAGGCCACATGCCCTCAACATGGGAAGGATGTCCCCATGTTGATGGGGAAAAGGGCCTCTTCCCGACAACCCTGGCCGTTGGTTGTCGGGGTCTGCGGGCGGGGGGCTTATCGGAATCTGGGAGCCCCCTTTAATAAGGGGGCCCCCAGATCCCGGCCCCCCACCCTATGTGAATGAGTATGGGGTACATCGTACCCCTACCCATTCACCTGGTGGCAAAAAAAGTAAATAAAAAACACAACACAGGTTTTTAAAGTAATTTATTAGGCAGCTCCGGGTGTCTTCTTTTGACTTCGGGGGTCTTTCTACCGGGCGCCCCACTATCTTCTTCCAGCTCTTTTGCTTACGGGGTCCCGGTCTTCATCGTCATCTTTTTCCAACTTCGGCAGTCTCTCGTTCTGTTCTCGGGTGTTGTCTCCGCGCTCTCCGGTTCTTCTCCCGCTCTCCGGTGCCTTCTCCACGATCTCCGGTTCTTTCTGCCTTCTGCCGGGCGCCCCGCTATCTTCTTCCAGCAAAAAAGACAATAAAAAACACAACACAGGTTTTTAAAGTAATTTATTAGGCAGCTCCGGGGGTCTTCTTCCAACTTCGGGGGTCTTTCTGCCGGGCACCCCGCTATCTTCTTCCAGCTCTTTTGCTAGCGGGGTCCCGGTCTTCATCGTCGTCTTCTTCCAACTTCGGGGGTCTCTTGTTCTGTTCTCGGGGGTTATATCCGCGCTCTCCAGTTCTTCTCCCGCTCTCCGGTGCCTTCTCCACGATCTCCGGTTCTTTCTGCCTTCTACCGGGCGCCCCACTATCTTCTTCCAGCTCTTTTGCTTACGGGGTCCCGATCTTCATCGTCATCTTTTTCCAACTTCGGGAGTCTCTTGTTCTGTTCTCCGGTGTTGTCTCCACGCTCTCCGGTTTTTCTCCCGCTCTCCGGTGCCTTCTCCACGATCTCCGGTTCTTTCTGCCTTCTACCGGGCACCCCGCTATCTTCTTACAGCTCTTTTGCTAGCAGGGTCCCGGTCTTCATTGTCGTCTTCTTCCCTCTTCTCTCCGCCCGATGTTGCCTCATCCCTGTCTGCCGCTACAATGCTGTGTATCACCACACTCACTCCCCGGGAAAAGGAGGTGTGAGTGGAGTGGTACGCCCAGCCCATCCAGGAGTATTTCAAACAGCCCTTAGTGTCAGGCGTTAGATGCGTTTCCTGAAAACATAAGATAGCAGGGTAAAACTTTTTCATACAGGTAAATATCATTGTTCGTTTGAGGGGGGAGTTCATGCCCCTAACATTCCAGGAGATCAAGGGGGTACCCGCCTTTGCAGAGGCAATAATAGTGGCAGGTTGGGGCCCTTGGGCGCCCCCAGCTCTGAGTGTCCCAGAGGGGCAAAGTCAGTGGAATGGTGGCGGACTAATGTGGCTACAAAATTATAGGTGACCAGAAAAAAAGACATCCTTGGACTGTATGGCAGTATACTCTGCAAAACACAACAGGGTACAACGGTGCCAACAAACAGTAGTGAAGTTGGTATTAGGCAGCCCCTGGTCCGGCAGAGAATCCTCACAGTAGGAAGCGCCAAGAGGGGACTGAAGTACAGAGTCAACCATAGTAGTGTCGCCAACAGGGCAATTCCTGGCACTACAACCCAGCCCAACATCGGGCTAACTGATTGTCTTAGCATTTCAACTAAAAGCAAAATTCAACGTGAAGCCCCATACACACGGTCGGACTTCCATCGGACTTTTCCGTGGATTTTTGTCCGAACGGAGTTGGCCGGGCACACCCATAGCATACACACCACAGGACTTTTCTGCAAACTTTCCCAAAACTTTTTCCAACATCACGTGGTTTTTCTGCTCTTTTCTGCTCTTTACCGCCACCCTTTGGTCAACTTCTGCTATTGTTGGTTGATTTTACATTATTGGTTTTGTCCATCGGACAAAAGTCCAATGGTTTTCTGTACACAGTCTGTACACGGTCGGACTTTGCTCCATCGGACTTTTGTTGGCCAAAAGTTTGTCCGTTTGCAGACCGAACTTTTGTCCAATGAAAAAAAAAAAGTTTGTCCGATGGAGCGTACACACGGTCGGATTGTTGGTCCAACTTGCTCAAAATGAAGTTTGTTGGCCAAAAGTCCGACCGTGTGTACGGGGCTTTAGTTAAAGTCACACTTCGTGTCCTAGCACACGTGGATATGAAGATTTTCCCCTGGCACACCGGTACAGGAAGAGGAACCGGATAAGATGAAAGGGTGACAAAGAAGCCAGAACAACATCCCATCGATGTGAGGAGTTCAACAATCCAGGCATATATGCACAGTTTGTGTTTCACGGATTATGTTGTGGTCAGTCTCCTTCAGCATCTGCCCTGCGACGGCGTAAGGCCTGCTCATTATGATCCAACCAGGCCGCCGCCTCCCAGGCCGACTCAAAGAACTGCGCATGCCCATCTGCTGTCACACGCAGTTTAGCTGGGTAGAGCATGGCATATGGCAATTGCAGGGCTCTCAGGCATTTTTCACATCACCAAATTTTGCTCTACTCCTCTGCACCTCAGCAGAGAAGTCAGGGTAGAATGACACTCTGACTCCATTAAATGTAGCATTGGGCCGCTCCCGCGCAGAGCGAAGAACTGTCTCTCTATCATGGTAATGTAGGAGTTTGGCCAGCATTGACCAGGGAGGGGCCCCCTGTGGGGGGGGGGGGGGTCGGCCCGGTACTCTATGGGCTCTTTCCACAGTAAAAAATTGGGAAAATGCTTCCCTGCCAAACACCTCAATAAGCCTGTTCTCCACAAACATGGTAGGGTCTCTACCCTCTGATTTCTCGGGGAGACCAACAATGCGGACATTGTTCCTACGTAAACGATTTTCCGTGTCCTCTGCTCTGTTAAGCGTATCTTGGGCCATGCGGTGTGCTGCCCTGGCTTCACTTGCAAGTGGAGGTAGTTTGTCCTCTATTTCGCTCACTCTGCTCTCAACAGCCGTTGCCCTTTCTCTAACCTTCTGAAGGTCTTGCCGAAGAAGGGACACCTCTTCTCTCAGACTCCCAAACTGTGCCCTAATGTCAGCATTGCCCATCTGCACAGCCTTCAGTATATCTGCTAATTTAGGCTGCTCCGCAGGTTCAGGTGTGCCTTCCGAGGGGGTAAGAGGGGGACTGAACAGCATCTCCTGGAGCGGTGGGGAATGTCCTCTGCATCATGGCCCCAGTCTGCCTGTGTGACCTGGCCTCCTCTATCCCCGCCATCCACTGTCCCCCCCGCGTCAGTGTGTACAGGGCTCTGCAACTTTTGGGGATAGTAGAGCATATCCCTGGCCTGCTCCTTACCCTGAGCCTTCAGCGCTTTCTTGCTGCCACCTTCCTTGGGCTTGTCTGCCGTCCACGATGTGTGCTGTGCCATGGCCGCCGCTGCGGCGGCGCCATCTTGGGAGTCCGGTCCCGCCATCTCCAGCGGTCCGTGGTGGGTCTTTCCCCGTGTACAAAGAGCCAGCGGTGGGTCCGGGCAGTGCAGGGGCTCGGTAGCCAGCTGGGAGCCGAAGAGAGCAGGATCAGAGGTGCCGGAGAAGGATCAATAGACGGATCAGGCAGGAGCTGTGAGAAGTGCGTCCTTTCGCATGCCAGTCTTGGCCACGCCCCCCCTCTGCGGGTTTAATTAGGCTCTGTGGGTCTTATGTGGGTGGAATTAGGCCCCCCTCCTGTATGTATTCTCTAGGTTGATTTAGGCTCTCTGTGGGTTGAATTATGCTCTCTGTGGGTTGATTTAGGCTCTCTATGGGTCTACTGTAGAAGGAATTGGGCCCATTTTCATGTGGGTCCTCTGAGGGTTGATTTAAGCTCTCTGTGGGTTTATGTAAGCTCTCTGTGGGTGGAACTGGCCTCTCTGTGGGTGGAATTAGGCCCCCTTCCTGTGGGTCCTCTGTGGGTTGAATAAGGCCATGTGGGTCTTAGTGGGTGGCATTAGCCCCCTTCCTGTGTGTTTTCTGTGAGTTGATTTAGGCTCTCTGTGGCTGGAATTAGGCTTGCTGTGGGTTGAATTAGGCTCTCTCTCTGTGGGTAGAATTAGGCCCCCTTCCTGTGAGTCCTCTGTGGGTTGAATAAGGCTCTCTGTGGATTGAACAAGCTTCTCTGTGGGTCTTCTGTGGGTGTAATTAGGGCCCCTTCCTGTGTGTCCTCTGTGTGTTGATTTAGGCGCTCTGTGGGTTGATTTAGGGTAACATTAGGCCCCCTTCGTGTGGGTCCTCTGTGGCTTTTTTTAGACTCTCTGTGGGTTGAATTAGGCTCTCTTTTGGTCTTCTGTGAGTGAAATGAGGCCCCCTTCCTGTAGGTCCTCTGTGGGTTAAATTAGGCTCTCTGTTGCTTGATTGGGCTCTCTGTGGGTTGAATTAGGCTCTCTGTGGGTCTTCTGTGGGTAGAATTAGGCCCTTTTTTCGTGTGGAGTCCCCTGTGGGTTGATTTGGGCTCTCTGTGGGTTGATAAAGGCTCTCTGTTGGTAGATTAGGCTCTCTGTGGGTGAAATTAGGCCCCGTTCCTGTGGGTCTTCTGTGAGTTGAATTAGGCTCTGTGGGTCTTCTGTGGGTAGCATTAGCCACCATTCCTGTGTGTTCTCTGTGGGTTGATTTAGGCTTTCTGTGGGTTGAATTAGGCTCTGTGGGTCTTCTGTGGTGGCATTAGCCCCCCTTCCTGTGTGTCCTCTGTGGATTGATTTAAGCTCTATGTGGGTTGAATTAGACTCTCTGTTGATCTTCTGTAGGTGGGAATTAGCCCCCCTTCCTGTGGTCCTCTTTGGGTGGAATTAGGCCCCCTTCCTGTGGGTCCTCTGTGGGTTGAAGTAGCTCTGTGGGTCTTCTGTGAGTAGAATTAGACCCCCTTCATGTGAGTCCTCTGTGGGTTGATGTTAGGCTCTCTGTGGGTTGACATTGGCTCTCTGTGGGTTTGAGATTGGCGTCTCTGTGGGGTTGATATTGGCTCTCTGTGGGTTGATTGGATTGTGCTTCTTGCTTGGTTTGAATTTGGCTCTCTGTGGGTTGAATTTGGCTCTCTGTGGTTGAACTTGGCTCTCTGTGGATTTGATTTAGACACTCTGTGGGTTGAATAAGCCTCCCTGTGGGTTTTCTGCGGGTGGAATTAGGGCCCGTTTATGTGGGTTAAATTAGGCTCTCTGTGGGTTGAATTAGCCCCCCTTCCTGGGGTCCTCTGTGGGTAGCATTAGCCCCATTCCTGTGTGTTCTCTGTGGGTTGATTTAGGCTTTCTGTGGGGTTGAATTAGGCTCTCTGTGGGTCTTCTGTGGGTAGAATTAGGCCCCCTTTGTGTGAGTCCTCTGTGGGTTGATCTAGGCTCTCTGTGGGTTGATCTAGGCTCTATGTGGGTTGAATAAGGCCCTCTGTGGGTGGCTCTATGTGGGTTGAATAAAGCTCTCTGTGGGTGGAATTAAGCCCCCTTCATGTGGGTCCTCTGCGGGGTGATTTAGGCTCTCTGTGGGTTGAATTATGCTCTCTGTGGGTTGATTTGGGCTCTCTGTGGGTTGAATAAGGCTCTCTGTGGGTGGATTTAGGCCCCCTTCCTGTGGGTCCCCTGTGGGTTTAATTAGGCTCTCTGTAAGTGGAATTAGGCTCTCTGTGGGTTGAATTAGGCTATCTGTGGGTGGAATTAGGCCCCCTTCCTGTGGGTCCTCTGTGGGTTGAAGTAGGCTCTGTGGGTCTTCTTTGAATAGAATTTGTCTCCCTTCGTGTGAGTCCTCTGTGGGTTAATTTAGGCTCTCTGTGGGTTGAATTTGGCTCTCTGTGGGTTGAATTTGGCTCTCTGTGGGCTGAACTTGGCTCTCTGTGAGCTGAACTTGGCTCTCTGTGGGTGGAATTAGGGTCCGTTTATGTGGGTTGAATTAGGCTCTCTGTGGGTTGAATTAGCCCCCCTTCCTGTGGGTCCTCTGTGGGTTTAATTAGGCTCTCTGTGGGTTGTTTTAGGCTCTCAGTGGGTTGATTTAGGTTCTCTGTGGGTAGAATTAGGCCCTTTTTTGTGTGAGTCCTCTGTGGGTTCATTTGGGTTCTCTGTGGGTTGATAAAGGGTCTCCGTTGGTAGATTAAGGCTCTGTGTGGGTGGAATTAGGCCCCGTTCCTGTGGGTCCTCTGTGAGTTGAATTAAGCTCTGTGGGTCTTTTGTGGGTAGCATTAGCCCCCATTCCTGTGTGTTCTCTGTGGGTTGATTTAGGCTTGCTGTGGATTGAATTAGACTCTCTGTGGGTAGAATTAGGCCCCCTTTGTGTGAGTCCTCTGTGGGTTGATTGAGGCTCTCTGTGGGTTGATCTAGGCCCTCTGTGGGTTGAATAAGGCTCTCTGTGGGGGGAATTAAGCCCCCTTCATGTGGGTCCTCTGTGGGGTGATTTAGGCTCTCTGTGGGTTGAATTATGCTCTCTGTGTGTTGATTTGGGCTCTCTGTGGGTTGAATTAGGCTCTCTGTAAGTAGAATTAGGCTCTCTGTGGGTTGAATTAGCCCCCCTTCCTGTGGGTCCTCTGTGGGTAGCATTAGCCCCCATTCCTGTGTGTTCTCTGTGGGTTGATTTAGGCTTTCTGTGGGTTGAATTAGGCTCTCTGTGGGTCTTCTGTGGGTAGAATTAGGCCCCCTTTGTGTGAGTCCTCTGTGGGTTGATCTAGGCTCTCTGTGGGTTGATCTAGGCTCTATGTGGGTTGAATAAGGCCCTCTGTGGGTTGATCTAGGCTCTATGTGGGTTGAATAAAGCTCTCTGTGGGTGGAATTAAGCCCCCTTCATGTGGGTTCTCTGCGGGGTGATTTAGGCTCTCTGTGGGTTGAATTATGCTCTCTGTGGGTTGATTTGGGCTCTCTGTGGGTTGAATAAGGCTCTCTGTGGGTGGATTTAGGCCCCCTTCCTGTGGGTCCCCTGTGGGTTTAATTAGGCTCTCTGTAAGTGGAATTAGGCTCTCTGTGGGTTGAATTAGGCTATCTGTGGGTGGAATTAGGCCCCCTTCCTGTGGGTCCTCTGTGGGTTGAAGTAGGCTCTGTGGGTCTTCTTTGAATAGAATTTGTCTCCCTTCGTGTGAGTCCTCTGTGGGTTAATTTAGGCTCTCTGTGGGTTGAATTTGGCTCTCTGTGGGTTGAATTTGGCTCTCTGTGGGCTGAACTTGGCTCTCTGTGAGCTGAACTTGGCTCTCTGTGGGTTTTCTGTGGGTGGAATTAGGGTCCGTTTATGTGGGTTGAATTAGGCTCTCTGTGGGTTGAATTAGCCCCCCTTCCTGTGGGTCCTCTGTGGGTTTAATTAGGCTCTCTGTGGGTTGTTTTAGGCTCTCTGTGGGTTGATTTAGGTTCTCTGTGGGTAGAATTAGGCCCTTTTTTGTGTGAGTCCTCTGTGGGTTCATTTGGGTTCTCTGTGGGTTGATAAAGGGTCTCCGTTGGTAGATTAAGGCTCTGTGTGGGTGGAATTAGGCCCCGTTCCTGTGGGTCCTCTGTGAGTTGAATTAAGCTCTGTGGGTCTTTTGTGGGTAGCATTAGCCCCCATTCCTGTGTGTTCTCTGTGGGTTGATTTAGGCTTGCTGTGGATTGAATTAGACTCTCTGTGGGTAGAATTAGGCCCCCTTTGTGTGAGTCCTCTGTGGGTTGATTGAGGCTCTCTGTGGGTTGATCTAGGCCCTCTGTGGGTTGAATAAGGCTCTCTGTGGGGGGAATTAAGCCCCCTTCATGTGGGTCCTCTGTGGGGTGATTTAGGCTCTCTGTGGGTTGAATTATGCTCTCTGTGTGTTGATTTGGGCTCTCTGTGGGTTGAATTAGGCTCTCTGTAAGTAGAATTAGGCTCTCTGTGGGTTGAATTAGGCTATCTGTGGGTGGCATTAGGCCCCCCTTCCTGTGGGTCCTCTGTGGGTTTAATTAGGCTCTGTGGGTCTTATGTGGGTGGAATTAGGCCCCCTTCCTGTGGGTCCTCTTTGTGTTGAATTAGGCTGTCTGTGGGTGTATGTAGGCTCTCTGTGGGTCTTCTGTGGGAAGAATTAGGCCCCCTTTGTGTGAGTCCTCTCTAGGTTGATTTAGGCTCTCTGTGGGTTGAAGTATGCTCTCTGTGGAACTGGCCTCTCTGTGGGTGGAATTAGGCCCCCTTCCTGTGGGTTGAATAAGGCCCTATGGGTCTTAGTGGGTGGCATTAGCCCCCTTCCTGTGTGTCTTCTGTGGGTTGATTCAGGCTCTCTGTGGCTGGAATTAGGCTTGCTGTGGGTTGAATTAGGCTTGAAGTGGGTTTATTTAGGCTCTCTCTCTGTGGGTAGAATTAGGCTCCCTTCCTGTGAGTCCTCTATGGGTTGAATAACGCTCTCTGTGGATTGAATAAGGCTCTCTGTGGGTCTTCTGTGGGTGTAATTAGGGCCCCTTCCTGTGTGTCCTCTCTGGGTTGATTTTGGCTCTCTGTGGGTTGAATTAGGCTCTGTGGGTTGATTCAGGGTAGCATTAGGCCCCCTTCATGTAGGTCCTCTGTGGGTTGAATTAGGCTCACTTTTGGTCTTCTGTGAGTGAAATGAGGCCCCCTTCCTGTAGGTCCTCTGTGGGTTGAATTAGGCTCTCTGTGGGTATAATTAGGCCCCCTTCATGTGGATCCTCTGTAGGTTATTTTAAGGTTCTCTGTGGGTTGGTTTAGGGTAGAATTAGGCCCCCTTCCTGTGGGTCCTCTGTGGGCTGATTTAGTCTCTCTGTGGGTTAAATTAGGCTTTTTGTGGGTGTAATTTGGCTCTCTGTGGGTTGATTTAGGCTCTCTGTGGGTTGATTTAGGCTCTCTGTGGGTTGAATTAGTCCCCCTTCCTGTGGGTCCTCTGTGGTTTGAATTAGGCTCTCTGTGAGTTGAATAAGGCTCTCTGTTGGTCTTCTGTGAGTGGAATTAGACCCCCTTCCCATGGGTCTCCTCAGGGTTAATTTAGGCTCTGTGTGGGTTGAATTAGACTCTCTGTGGGTTGACTTGGGCTCTCTGTTGGTTGAATAAGACCATCTGTGGGTTGAATAAGGCCATCTGTGGGTCTTCTATAGGTAACATTAGGTCCCCTTCATGTGGGTTCTCTGTGGGTTGAATCAGGCTCTCTGTGGGTTGAATTAGGGTAGAATTAGGCCCCTTTTCATGTGGGTCCTTTGTGCCTATTTTAAGGCTCTCTGTGGGTTGAATTAGGCCCTCTGTTGGTCTTCTGTGGATGGAATTAGGCCCTCTTCATGTGTTTCCTCTGTAGGTTGATTTAAGCTCTCTGTGGGTTGAATTAGGCTCGCTGTTGGTCATCTGTGGGTGGACATAGGCCCCCTTCCTGTAGGTCCTCTGTGGGTTGATTAAGGCTCTCTGTGGGTTTAATTAGACTCTCTGTGGGTAGATTTAGGGTATAATTTGGCCCCCTTTGTGTGATTCCTCTGTGGGTTGATTTAGTCTCTCTGTGGGTTGAATTAGGCTCTTTGTGGATTGAATTGCGCTCTCTGTTGGTCTTCTGTGGGTGGAATTGGGCCCCCTTCCTGTGGGTTCTCTGTGGGTAGATTTAGGTTCTCTGTGGGTAGATTTAGGTTCTCTGTGGGTTGATTTAGGCTCTCTGAGGGTTGATTTATGGTAGAATAAGCCCCTCTTTGTGTGAGTCCTCCTGAGGGTTGATTTAGTCTCTCTGTGTGTTTAATTAAGCTCTCTGATAGTCTTCTGTGGGTGGAATTAGGCCCCCTTCCTGTGGGTTAATTTAGGCTCTCTATGGGTTGAATTAGCATCTCTGTTGGTCTTCTATGGATGGTATTAGGCCCCCTTCCTGTGGGTTGATTTAGGCTCTGTGGGTTGAATCAGGTTCTCTGTGGGTTGACTTAGGCTCTCTGTGGGTGGAATTAGGCTCTTTGTGGATTGAATTGCGCTCTCTGTTGGTCTTCTGTGGGTGGAATTGGGCCCCCTTCCTGTGGGTTCTCTGTGGGTAGATTTAGGTTCTCTGTGGGTAGATTTAGGTTCTCTGTGGGTTGATTTAGGTTCCCTGTGGGTTGATTTAGGCTCTCTGTGGGTTGATTTACGGTAGAATAAGCCCCTCTTTGTGTGAGTCCTCCTGAGGGTTGATTTAGTCTCTCTGTGTGTTTAATTAAGCTCTCTGATAGTCTTCTGTGGGTGGAATTAGGCCCCCTTCCTGTGGGTTAATTTAGGCTCTCTATGGGTTGAATTAGCATCTCTGTTGGTCTTCTATGGATGATATTAGGCCCCCTTCCTGTGGGTTGACTTAGGCTCTGTGGGTTGAATCAGGTTCTCTGTGGGTTGACTTAGGCTCTCTGTGGGTGGAATTAGGTCCTCTTCGTATGGGTCTGTGGGTTGATCTAGGATATCTGTGGGTGGAATTAGGCCCCCTTCCTGTGGGTCCTCTGTGGGTTGAATTAGGCCACCTTCCTGTGAGTCCTCTGTGGGTTGAATAAGGCTCTCTGTGGATTGAATAAGGCTCTCTGTGGGTGTAATTAGGGCCCCTTCCTGTGTGTCCTCTGTGGGTTGAATTAGGCTCTCTGTTGGTTTTCTGTGGATGGAATTAGGCCCCCTTCCTGTGGGTCCTCTGTGGGTTGATTTAGGCTCTCTGTGGGTTGATTTAGGCTCTGTGGGTTGATTAGGCCCCCTTCGTGTGGGTCCTCCTGTGGCTTTTTTTAGAATCTCTGTGGGTTGAATTAGGCTCTCTTTTGGTCTTCTGTGAGTGAAATGAGGCCCCCTTCCTGTAGGTCCTCTGTGGGTTGAATTAGGCTCTCTGTGGGTAGAATTAGGCCCCCTTCATGTGGGTCCTCTGTATGTTTTTTTAGGTTTTCTGTGAGTTGATTTAGGGTAGAATTAGGCCACCTTCCTGTGGGTCCTCTGTGGGCTGATTTAAGCCCTGTAAACACGATCGGTTTTACTATGGATTCTAATCCGATGGATTTTTCCATCGGAAATCCAATGAAGCTGTCTTCCATCAGTCTTGCCTACACACCATCAGTCAAAAAACCGATCGTCCAAAACGCTGTGACGTACGACGGCACTATAAAAGGGGAAGTTCAAATCCAATGGCGCCACCCTTTGGGCTGCTTTTGCTGATTTCGTCTTATCGCATGTTAGTAAAAGTTTGGTGAGAGCCGATTTGCGCGTTTCAGTCTCCGTGCTTTTCAGATCGTTTCCTGCGTTTCAGTTTGTGCTTGTGGGTTCGTATTTGTCTTTCAGTGCGTGCAGTCAGGTCGGTTCTGTTTTGCAGTGCCTTCTTGGCCGCTCGTTACTGTTTTTCAGGTCGTTCTTCACAGGCCTTGCTGTTCTCGGTGCGTTCTGTTTAAGTTCGTTCTGACCAGCCGACCGGTTTAAAGCCATGTTGCAATTACATTCTCGTCGTAGAGCTCGTGCTGCGTATGGGCTTGGTGTTGCGGTTAATACTGTAGCCCGAGCTCAGTCCATGAGCAGGGTGAGGAGGAGTTCATGGGCCAAGAATTGGTTGCTCCAGCGGGACCAATTCTCTCATATGCCTCTGCTGCAGGAAATCCAGGAGAATAATCCTGATGACTTCAGGAATTATCTCCGAAAGACGGACCCCATTTTTCACCGTCTGTTGGATTTGCTGTCCCCCTATATCACGAGGCAGGACACTGTGATGCGCCAGGCCATCACTGCCGAGCAGAGGCTTATTGCCACATTGAGATACCTGCCGACTGGGGAGAAGCTTGCAGGACCTTAAGTTCTCAACAGGCATCTCCCCTCAGGCTCTTGGGATCATTATCCCTGAAACGTGTTCTGCCATCATACAAGTCATGCAGAAGGACTATATTAAGGTAATTTTTCTCCTTTAACATCACATTCTATGTTCTGAATGTTTGCTAATGTATTGTATTTATTTCATCCTTCCCAAATTACCATGATTGTAATATGCTGGGAATGTCCCCTTTCTCCCCATGCATGTTGTTACTTTTAAATGCTAATTTTTTGGCCTACATGCCTATTTCCCTTCACTAACCTCTCCAGCATGCTATCCTGGGCTCAAACACACCTAGACTAGTCTGTTATTAACAATGTTTTTTGTCAGCTCCATTGTATTTTTGCAGGGCACAAAATCAGCTTTAAACCCTCTCCCCCCCCCCTTATTTTTTTCCAATGGCCCATCAGAGGGGGTGAGTCATCTGATAAGTAGGCCTTCTATTTTTGTGTTTAAATACTCCTTCAAATAAATGTTATACTGACGTTGGCCAAGAATGTATTTGGGTAATCTGCTTGCAATGTAATGTGCAAAAGTACTAATTTATCATTTTTGTTTGACTCCACAGTTTCCTTCATCACCACAGGAATGGCAGACTGTGGCCTCCCAATTTGCCCAGCGGTGGGACTTCCCCAACTGCGGAGGGGCAATCGATTGGAAACACGTCTGCATAGTGCCGCCACCCCCGTTCGGGGTCGTACTATTATAATTATAATGGTTTTAATAGTATTGTGTTAATGGCGGTGGTGTCGGCACGCTATGAATTCTATATGTGGACGTGAAGAATGGCCGGATGTCCGATGGCGGAGTCTTTGCACAGACAGAGTTTGCCCACCATCTGCAATCTGGGGGCCTGGCACTGCCACCTGATGCAGACAATGTGTAGGGACTTCCTTTTGTGTTTCTTGCGGATGAAGCCTTTGGACTGGGACCCCACCTGATGCGGCCATTTCCCCAAAGGACCCTCACCCCGGAGAGGAGGGTTTTTAATTACCGGCTGGCCAGAGCTCGGAGGGTTGTTGAGAATGCCTTCGGGATAATGGCCAGCCGGTTCCGCCTGTTTCAGACAGCCATCCACATGGCGGAATATAAACTAAACCACATTGTGTACAGCTGCTGCATACTGCACAATTTTATGCGCAAATACTCAAATTTGTATCTTTCTAATGTTGGGCCTGAGGCCGGTGTTTCCGAAACCACCTTCTTGACAGGCCCGGACACTGGCCGTACTGGCTTGGCCCCCCAAAGCGCCCGTAAAGTACGTGATAAATACATTGAGTACTTCACGGGTAGGGGGGCCATCGCTATGCCAGACCATATATGATAATTTTTTTGAGAAAAAAAAAAATTATATTTAAAAAACTTGTTTTGTCATTATTTTTTTAATTTTTATTATGTGTCTCCCAGGTTCTCATAGTACACTTTTTGTAGTAGTGGCAAGTGTATTTGTCTTTAGTTAGTAAATAGCCACAATTGTCACAGTAAAACATGTACTTTGACGTTTTCTATAACTGCTATTGAGCATCGAAAGAACAAGCCACACATTGTTGCGTGTGCAAATTTTTTTTTACTCTGTGCACAACATGTGCGTTATTTTTATTTATAAAATAAAATCTTGTCATTTTTGGCTCCAAATTTTTGAGCCATTTTTTTTTCTTTATTTTTGGTTTGCAGAAACATGCATGGGTCAAAAAAGAAAACATATAAAAACAATGGAACTTACAAACCTTAAAGATAAACATGGGGTGATTTCACCCCTGAACCATCTGAAATTTGAAGATGCACACAGTTTGTATGGCAAAATGGGTATTTTCATCCTGGTCCCATGGCTAAAGTTAACATCTGCCATCATGGGGGATCAATGGACGTGTTTTGGGGGTGCAAACCCTTCCTCTCAACTACTTGAGTAGCAAGGAAGGGGTTGCACCACAAAACAGGGACATAGATATCCTGTGACGGCAGATAGCACATGTTGACACACTGTGTGCATCTTCAAATTTTGGCTTGTGGTAAAACAAGTGCAAATTTTTTTTTATAAAACCAAAAAATAAACAAGGGGGGGGGGGGGTCAGACTATTCGCAAACAAAATATCAATGATGTTTTTATATTTTTGTTCTAATACACTCATCCTATTCCACATAATGTACATTTCACTATTACATTCCATTATTTCTTGAATTATGATTTGGGCACTAGCACTTGAGAATGGAGGAGTAGTAGGAGTTTCAGACACACCATCATGTTCATCCCCTAAAAAAAAAAGGTATTATAAATATGCAGGCCTACATCTCTTTACCTGAAGCTGTGGTGACAGACACTGACCTGTTGTGGTGATAAGCTCCACCTCTGCTTCCTCCACCTCTGCTTCCCCCACATGCTGATCTTGGGGTTCTTTCTGAGCTTGGGGTTCTTTCTGTGGTCTGTGCTTCCTCGGCTCCTCAGATTGGTGTCCTCCCAGTCTCCTCTCCCCTATGAGAATGAATCAAAAAGGTATCCATAGCACACAGATATTTGAGGGCATAAATTGTAAACATTGCTTGGAAGTGGGGTACAATTGTTTGTTTTGGCAGAGTTCTAAGATGAACACAAGAGATTTTGGGAATTCAACAAAGCAAGAATACTTTAATTTTTGGTCCAAAATAACACACATGGAGACACCCCAAAGTATCCACTGGAGCACCTGTGTGGGACAGCCTAAAAAGGTTGTTCTGGTGGGCAATACTATAGTGCTCCTGAGTCAAGATGTGTAACCAGCTGTTTGAGTGTCCTCTCCTTTACACAGAATCTAGTTTAGCATTTCACATTCTACTTACTTACAACACATCATCTAGACAACAATGTTTATAAATGCTGTTTTAAGACCAATAGGCATGACCACATGTGTTTTACGCTGTTTACTACGAAACATTCCCAAAAATGTGGCCTCTAAACTTAACATGAAAGTTGCCATTTTACAATGTGAAACCAGTCAATCCAAGCACATGGAGCAAAACATGCAAGAATACATATTTCAATTTGAAATAACACAGTAAAAATAAAAGCTTACCTTTTTCAAGGATTTTGATAAGCTTCCTATACTGCTCCGGCTCCCTCAGCTTCAGGTCAGACCACCTTTTACAGAGCTGCTCCTTGGATCTCCTGACCCCAAATTTAATATAGAGACTCCTCGCCACTTTGTCCATTATTTTAGACTTCCTGAGATTAGGGGTGTCGTATGGCGCATGCTTCCCATCGTAATCTTTCCTCCGCAGGATGTCCAGCATCTCCGCCATCTCAGCAAATGACATATTAGTCGCCTTGTATCTTTTATTTCTGGATTGGGACGTTCCCCGCCTCCGGGCTTTCCTCGTCGGTACTTAATAATGAAGCACGCACCTGTGTCACCGCCATGTCGTCTCCCACTGTGCGCCAAACGAGAAGGGGCGGGGAAATTCTGAAAAAGACTGTCATGGGCGGGCGAAGCGGGCGGAGTTTCACGCATGCGCAGGGCATATACATGGTAAATGAGGTTGTGGTTGCGCGGAGTAAGGACGACCGGAAGTGCCGAACAAATGCAACTAAGGTAAGAATGAAACTTGGGGCATCAGTGGCCTATACTGGTTCATGATTGTAAAGGCCTATATTGGGATAAGATTCGGACAATTGAAGCTGACCTACTGTTTTTGTATTGTGTTTTATCTTGCAGAAAGAAGTATGCATAAATTCAAAGAGCCTGAAATTATGGTTTTGTTCATAGAGAAATACCGTTAACTGCGGAACTTATGGGAGCTTAAAAATAATTTGTACCACAACAGTGTGGTACGAAGGGCAACAATTGGAACATTATGAAGACCTGTATCCCAGAGGCAGACTATACAATGATGAACACTAAAATAAACAACATGAGGAATTTCTGGACGACCAGATTGAAGCCAGGGAATCACTTTCCAGCCTTCCCTCCACCCTTCCTTCCACCCTTCCCTCCAGCGTTCCTTCCACCCTTCCCTCCACCCTTCCTTCCACCCTTCCTTCCAGCGTTCCTTCCACCCTTCCCTCCACCCCTGCAGAGGGGGAAGAGGAGCCTCCTGAGCTGGAAGAGCCGGATCTGCGCATCTTCAGCCAGGTGTAGTATTTTAAAACATATTTATTGGCCTCAAATTATTATTGTGAACTAGATGTTATTATTCACAAATTAAATGATTAAATAAAAATAAAAAATGTCCAAAAATATAAAAAAAAAAAAAAATTTGCAAACAACCCCCCCCCCCCCCAAAAAAAAAAAGTGGCCAGAAATTATTGGTACAGTATTTAAAAAAGCTGGGGTCAGGGTGAGAGTCTTTTCTATTTATTAACATTCAAATTGCAACAGTCATGAGATGAAAATTGTGTGTGATTTATTCAACAAAAAATAAAACTATGTCCCTTTTTTATACACAGGATGAGCTCAGCCAGGAGGAAGAGGCTCCAGAATGTGGCAGGCAGGAGCAGGCAGGGGTGAGTGGCAGACAGGAGGAGGCCGGCCCAAGTGGCACTCAGCAGGTCCCAAGGCCTAGTGGCAGCACCCAGTCCCAAGTGGCTCCCCTCCACGTCAGACCCAAAAAATCTAGGAGGATGACACAGGTGGAGGAGGAGTCACTTAAAATGATCAGGGACGCTGCTGCCATAATGAGGGCCCCCCTCAACCCTGTGGAGTGCTTTAGTGCCTACCTGGCTGAGAAGCTATTTAAACTTGAGGAGGGACAACGTGCCCTCTGTGAGCACCTGATATATACTGCCAGTCACACGGCGGCGAGGAGGCAGCTGACAGAGGCCACACATCTCTGCCATCTGGCCCATCCTTCTCCTCCTTCTTCTCCTCCTCCTCCTGCCACATTTCCACCGACAGAGCCACAGCCTGCAAGGGGGTGTGGACGGGGCCATGGAAGAAACGCTGCAGGGAAGCGTGGAGGGAAGGCTACAAGGAAGACCAGAAAGTGATTCCCTGGCTTCAAGCTGCTCTTCCAGAAGTTGCAGTTTGTTGGAGTACCACAGCTTGGGATCATGTATGTCTTCAGCTGCTGCTCCTGATTTCCTCATGTTGTTTATTTTATCGTTCATCAAAGTCATGTCTGCCTTTGGGGTTCAAAGTCTGCATAAATTCAACTAATTTTCCAATTGTTGCCCTTCATTTTTATTTTGTTTTTCCAGAATAAATGGATCTTTGATTTAAGCAAAATACTTGCCCATGTGTTTTTATTGTGAGTAGCAATAACATTTAATAAAGACAATGTGTAATTAACAAGGGACACCAACCTCCTTGAGGGCAAAAAAATATAAAAAATATGTTGTTGTGAGGACTTGACACAAAAAAAAAATGAGCCCACAAGAAACAAAAATTTATAAACATAAAAAAAAGGTAGATCTTGATTCTAAATAAAATAAAAAATTAGGGAGATCTGGCTTTAAAAAAAGATAAAATTATTCATGAGATCACAAGAAACAATAAAGAAATAAGTTTGTCAGAACTTGGGATAAATATCTGCAGCAAAAAAATTATTTTTAAGACCATTATAAAGAAGAAAACAATGCGCTGCATTAACCACTTAATGACCGCCCACTGTAAATATACGTCGGCAGAATGGCACCGACAGGCAAAGTCACGTATATCTACGTGATTGCCTTTGTATAGTTGGGGGGTCCTATCGGACCCCCCTTCTTTACAGTGAGCGGTCGTTTTCCATTGGGGAGCGATCCGGGATAAGGGGATGGCCGTTCGATTCCAGCCACCCCTTCGCGATCGCTCCCAGCGAATGATATGCTTCCTCTGCTGTGTAAATGTAAACACAGGCAGAGGAAGTGATGTCATCTCTCCTCGTGTCGGTCTTTTCGATCCGGAGCGAGGAGTGAAGACATCTCACAGTAAGTGCACCAACAGCCCACTGACACCAGTACACGTAGGCACACTTTTCACCCCCAGTCACCCCCAGATCACCCCCCAGATCACCCCCAGTACCCCCAGTCACAGTGCACCGTTTGCAGTGGTCATTTTTTTACTGATCACTGCAATCAGTGTCATTTGTGACAGTAAAAAGTTGCAGGGAAGTTAGGTTTAGGCCCCTTTAGGTCCAGGGTAGCCCCCTAACCCCCCCTAATAAAGGTTTAACCCCTTGATCGCCCCCCAGGTAACCCTTTCACCCCCTAACGCCAGCGTCACTAAGCGATCGTATTTCTGATCGCTGTATTTAGTGCCGGTGGTGCCCTAGATAGCCAGTTATTTATTTTTAGTTTTACCGCAGGTTTTTATAGCGTCAGGTACCCCCATATATTATTTTAACCCCCTGATTGCCCGTAGAGTTAACCCTTTCACCAGTGATCACCGTATAAGTTTTACTGGTGACACTGGTTAGCCGGTTAGTTATTTAGTTATTTAGGTTACCCGTCAGGTTTTTATATAGCGTCGGGTACCCCCATATATAACCTAATAAAGGTTTTAACCCCCTGATTGCCCCTAGTTAACCCTTTCACCAGTGATCACCATATAAGTTTTACGGGTGACGCTGGTTGGTTAGTTTTCTTTTTATAGCATCAGGGCACCCGCCGTATATAACACAATAAAGGTTTAACCCTCTGATCACCCGGCGGCTGATATCAATTAGGTTTTAGCGCCAGAGAGGGTCTGCGTCGCCCCAGGCAGTAACAGGTTAGTGCCAGTAACGCTAACACCCACGCGCAAAGCATACACCTCCCTTAGTGGTATAGTATCTGAACAGATCTATACTAGCGTCCCCAGCGGTTTAGGGTTCCCAAAAACGCAGTGTTAGCGGGATCAGCCCAGATACCTGCTAGCACCTGCGTTTAGCCCCTCCGCCCAGCTCAGCCCACCCAAGTGCAGTATCGATCGATCACTGTCACTTACCAAACACAACACACATAACTGCAGCGTTCGCAGAGACAGTCCTGATCCCTGCGATCGCTAACAGTTTTTTTGGTAGCGTTTGATACATTTGCTGACAGTCAGGTGCTTTTTTTACCTGTGAATCTTACTAGTGTACCCCTAAATTTAGAGCCCAAAATGGCAAGACGAAAGTACACTAGTAAAGAGGCCTACGAGATTCTGAGCATGACAGATAGTGAAGAGGAGGTCACGCATCTGTCAGATTCAGGTTTAGAATATCTTCCCGTAGAAGACAGTGAAGTCAGCGGCTCCTCGTCAGATAGCTCTGACGACGAAGTTGAGGTCCCTGCTAAGGTCAGGCGTACCCGATCCCGATCTTCTGAGGTTGTTGAGGAGCAAGAACCGCAGGTCTCTCGTATCATGGAGCAGAGTAGTACTAGCGCCGCTATTCCTTCTGGTGAATTGGCAAGCACCAGCGGCTTAGTACAGCCTGGGCGTACATCCAGCACTGCAGTATCACGTGGTGACGTGGCGAGTCCCATAAGTGCAGTTCAAGCTGGCGAGGTGGCAAGCACAAGTAGTGTCCCGCTGCCACCAAGAAGACAAAGGCAGGCCCGTCGTGCCCATAGTGCCTTTCCTGCAGAATTCGCCTATCCTGATTGGGTCCCCACCACTTCTGCAGAACCCGTACTTCCCCCATTCACTGCCCAACCCGGTATTCAGGTGGAAACAGCTGATTTTATGCCAATCGATTTTTATTCGCTGTTTTTCACGGAAGATCTCTATAGATCTATTGTGGACCAGAGTAATTTATATGCTGGTCAATTCATCGCCGCTAGACCCCAGTTGCCTTCCATTGCCAAAGATTGGAAACCAATTACGGTTTCTGAATTTAAGACCTTTCTGGGCCTTTCCCTCAACACGGGCACACATAAATTCCCGTCATTGCGTGCTTATTGGTCCACGCACCCAATTGACCACATGCCCGTGTTCTCTGCCTCCATGCCCAGGACACGATACGAGCAGATTTTGCGGTTCATGCACTTCAACGACAATGAACTTTGTCGTCCACGTGGAGACCCTGAATACGACCGGCTCTATAAAATTCGGCCCCTCATAAACCACTTCAACTAACGTTTTGCAGCCTTATTTATTCCCGATCAAGTTGTCTGCGTTGATGAGTCCCTGATTAAATTTTCTGGCCGCTTGCCTTTCAAGCAGTACCTTCCCAGCAAGCGTGCCAGATACGGGGTCAAGCTCTATAAGTTCTGTGACAGGGCAACAGGCTATGTATGGAGCTTTATGGTTTATGAGGGAAAAGAAAGTCAGGTTGAGCCGGTCAACTGCCCGGATTACATAGGGAGCGCTGGCAAGATAGTGTGGAACTTGGTGTCACCCTTATTCGGAAAGGGGTACCACTTGTATGTGGACAATTATTACACGAGCGTGCCACTGTTTAGTCACTTGTTTGATCATCAGATTGGAGCATGTGGCACCGTGCAACCTAATCGCCGGGGCTTTCCCCAGCGGCTTGTAGATGCCCGTCTTAGGCTGGGGGAGAGAGCCTGCTTGAAGTGTAATAACTTGCTCGCTATGAAGTGGAGGGACAATAAGAATGTTTTCCTTCTTACCTCCCTTCATGCAGACACGACAGTCCAAATTCGTACGGCGACTGGTGTTGTGGAGAAACCCCTCTGTGACCACGAATATAACCAAAATATGGGAGGGGTGGACCTCAACGACCAGTTGTTGGCGCCGTATCTAATTGACCGTAAGGCGAGACGCTGGTACAAAAAAGTGTCTCTATCCTTATTCCAATTGGCTTTGCTGAACGCTCATGTGCTATACAGAGCTTCAGGCGGGACTTTATCTCTTCTAAAATTCCAGAATGAGATAGTCACAGACCTCCTGTATCCAGGCGGTTCTGCACCTCACCATCCCCTACCAAATACAGTAAGCCGGCTGCATGAGAGGCATTATCCGTATGCCCTCCCGAGTACCCCTACCCAATGAACCCCCCAAAAAAGATGTCATGTCTGTAGCAAGCGCGGATTTAGGCGTGACACCCGTGTTTTTTGTCCACGCTGTCCTGACAAACCTGGTCTTTGCCTTGGTGAATGTTTTGAACGCTACCACTCAAAAGTGAAGTTTTAGCGTAGGGTACAGCATTTCACAGACTAGGACACACTTACACAGGGTCTCCCAAGATGCCATTACATTTTGAGAGACCCGAACCATTACAGTTGTTAAAGTTACAAAAAAAAGTGTAAAAAAGAAAAAAAAAACGTAAAAAACAAAACACAAAAAAATTATAAAATAAAAAAACCAAAAATAGTTGTCGTTTTATTGTTCTCTCTCTCTCTCTCTCTATTTTCTCTCTATTGTTCTGCTCTTTTTTACTGTATTCTATTCTGCAATGTTTTATCATGCTTGCTTTTCAGGTATGTAATTTTTTGTTTTCAGGTGCGCCATTCAGCTGCAGCGCGGAATTATTTATCTTGACAGCAACAGCGTTTGCTCCCACGATACATAAAGCCGTGACTCCAGTGCTGTAGGAGGTGATTTCACCACCACAGTTAAAAAAAAAGGAGCATATATGCCGAAGCATGGGGGCAGCAGGGGCGGAGGAGCGATTTTGCTCCTAATGCCGCGTATATACGGTCGAAATTCCGACGGAGGCTTGCCTGTGGAAAAGTCCGACCGTGTGTACGCGGCATAAACTTTTATGCCGCGTACATACGGTTGAAATTCCGACGAAGGCTTGCCCGTGGAAAAGTCAGACCGTGTGTACGCGGCATAACTTTTTTGCGGAAGGATGCCCCCATGCTTCGGCATATATATATTTTAGGCACAGGTTGCGTTAAAAAAATGTTTTATTTTTTACTAGGTTTTGTTTTGGTATTTGCTTTGCAGGTATGGTATGGTAAGGTCTTACTGTTGTACTGTAATGTTACTTTGTTTTAATGTTAACCATCATTTGCTTAGCAGGTACGCCATTCAGTTGCAGAGCGGATCTATTTATCTTGACAGCAACAGCGTTTGCTCCCACGATACATAAAGCCGTGACTCCAACGCTGTAGGAGGTGATTTCACCACCACAGTTAAAAAAAAGAGCATATATGCCGAAGCATGGGGGCAGCAGGGGCGGAGGAGCGATTTTGCTCCTAATGCCGCGTATATACGGTCGAAATTCCGACGGAGGCTTGCCCGTGGAAAAGTCCGACCGTGTGTACGCGGCATAACTTTTTTGCGGGAGGATGCCCCCATGCTTCGGCATATATAAATGGTGCATGTATGCCCATCATTAGAAGTGGGTGGATGAAGGGAGGTATTCTAATGGTGGGCATACCCACCGATCAATCTCTTTTTTTCGTTCAGCCAACAGGCTGCATGAAAAAAAAGATTACAATACATGTCCAACAAGGACCAGCAACGTACTGGTATGTTGCTGGACTTTGAATGTTTATACCAGAATGATGCCTGCGGGTTTAGGTATCATCTTGGTATCATTCTTTTCAGCCAGTGGCCCGGCTTTCATGTAAAAGCAATTCTAGCAGATAATTAGCCTCTAGACTGCTTTTACAAGCAGTGGGAGGGAATGCCCCCCCCGGATATAAACAGCGCCATTGGGAAATTGGGAAAGCATTTTATCACACCGATCTTGGTGTGGTCAGATGCTTTGAGGGCAGAGGAAAGATCTAGGGTCTAACCTCCCAATTTTTTTCAAAAAAAGAGTACCTGTCACTACTTATTGCTATCATAGGGGATATTTACATTACCTGAGATAACAATAAAAATGGTAAAAAAAATAAATATGGAAGGAACAGTTTAAAAAAAAAAAAAAGAAAAAGCAAAATAAATAATAAAAAAAAAAAAAAAAAGCACCGCACTTGCGCAAAGGCGAACGCAAGCGTCGGGCTAGCGTCATATGTAAACAGCAATTACATCATGCATGTGAGGTATCACCGCTAAGGTCAGATCGAGGGCAGTAATTTTAGCAGTAGACCTCCTCTGTAAATCTAACGTGGTAACCTGTAAAGGCTTTTAAATGCTTTTAAAAATTAATGTAGTTTGTCGCCGCTGCGCGTTTGTGCGCAATTTTAAAGCATGTCGTGTTTGGTATCCATGTACTCGGCCTAAGATCATCTTTTTTATTTCATCAAACATTTGGGCAATATAGTGTTTTTTAGTGCATTAAAAATAAAAAAGTGTGTTTTTCCCCCAAAAAATGCGTTTGAAATATCGCTGCACAAATACTGTGTGGGAAAAAAAATGCAACACCCACTATTTTAATCTGTAGGGCCTTTGCTTTCAAAAAATATATAATGTTTATATTCAAAAGAATATAAGAAAAAAAGGGGGGTAAAAATAAGTCCAAAAGCAAAAAGATATTTTCTTATATGTGCATCCAAGTGTTTCAACTTAAATCAGCAATCAAAGTCCATAAATCTTGAACAGAAAAATCCTTCCACCAACACCGCTGTGACTGTGATTCCTCTCCCAAAGGTATAAAGGGGAGGTGTTTTTGCCAAAAATATCTTTTTGTTTTTGGACTTATTTTTACCCCCTTTTTTTCTTATATTCTTTTGTCAAAGTTTAGCTCACATTTTACTTTGGGACTCACTAAAGGATGTTATATGTTTAATATATCACTTATGTATGATATTTATGTATATTATTTTTGCACACTATCACGTGGTGTGGGTTTGAGATATATACATTTGTTTAGTTATATACTCATCGTATATGGTTTAGCGCCACTATTTTTTACTTAAAATACGGTTCACAATATTACTTTGTTTAAGTTGGCAGCTGTTAGCTTCATTCATTTCACCTTTTCATGTGCGCAGTGGTGGTTTGATTAATCAGGGTGCGCGTGATTTTTTTGACCTACTTCTAGAAGCAAACGTTTATTGTCCAAATACACACCCCAAAAGATATCTAAATAGAATATTAAATATTTTGATGGGCTTCAAACAGGGATATGTAATTCTCGCCAGAGATTTCAATTTCCCAATGGACCAAAAATACGTCTGGTGCACCGATACGAGATAGTAAACAATTAAAATTGGTAAAAAAAAAAAAATTCAACCATCAATTAATAGACCCTTGGAGAGCGGCACATCCATGTAAAATAGATTATACGTACTACTCAGCGGTGCACGACACGTATTCAAGATTGGATTACATTCTGGTGGACCATGGGCTCCTGGAATATGTAGTAGACACCTCGATAGGAGTAAAATCAATCTCAGACCATGCCCCAGCGATGATAAAAATAAGATTTAATAATGAAGAACAAAGAAAGGGTATGCGGAGTTTAAACGAAGACCTATTAGACAATAAAGAAGTAGGAGAGATAATATCGAGAGAAATTGAAGAATACTTTAGAATAAATAATACACCAGAAGTAAGTGTGGCAACAATCTGGGAAGCACATAAGGCATGTATAAGGGGTAAATTGATCTCCATAGGGGCGCGAAAAAAGAAGGAGAGGGACCAAAAGAGGGAAAACCTGTTAAAGGAATTATATGACCTAGAACAAAAAGATAAAAGACAACAAGATAAGGAAACACACCAACAAATAATAATTAAGAGAGGCCAACTTAGAGATTTAATGGAACAAGAAACCAAACCAGTATTTAAGAACGTAGCAAAAGAAAGATATAAATGGGGGAATAAACCCGGGAAGTATCTCACAAGAATAGCAAAAAGGAAAAAAAACTTTAAATTACATAGATAAAATAAAGAATCAGGGAGGAGAGATGAAATTTAAAACATCGGAAATCGCAGAAGCATTTAAGACATATTATAGTGCACTGTACGACATCAGAGGAAATGAGACAGTACAGGAAGGAGAAAACAGGAAAGGCAAAATACAGGAATATTTTGAAAAAACTATCCTACCAAAGATAACACCGGAAAGTGCAGAGCTCCTAGAAAAACCAATTACGCAGGATGAAATAAATAAAGCTCTCCAAGAAACATCAGGGGGGAAAAATCCAGGACCGGACGGGTTTCAGATTAAATATTATAAGAAGTTTAAAGATCAGTTAGTCCCAGAACTATGTAAGTATTTCAATAGATTGGGGGGAGACTTAGAGATAAGAGAAGAATCTCTCCTTGCCAATATTACCCTCATACCAAAAACAGGAAAAGATGGAACAATATGTTCTAACTATCGTCCCATAGCGTTATTGAATACAGACATCAAGTTATATGCAAAAATATTGGCAACGAGATTAAAAAACTTTAATGCCGGAACTAATTAACGCTGACCAAGCGGGCTTCGTGATGGGGAGAGAAGGTAGAGATAATACCATAAGAACCCTCTTATTAATCCAGAAAAGGAAGGAGAAGAAACCCCCAGTCGTACTTATGTCGATAGACGCAGAAAAAGCGTTCAACCGAGTCGACTGGGGGTTTATGATGGACACACTCCGGTATATAGGGGTTGGACCAAAATATATGAAATGGGTTAAAAATTTATATACCTACCCGACAGCCAGAGTAAAAGTAAATGGGAGTGTGTTGTCGGTGTTTGGGATGCGTAACGGAACGAGACATGGGTGTCCGCTCTCACCCCTCCTGTATGTGTTAGCAATGGAACCTCTGTTGCAGAACATACGGAACAATCAAGATATAGGAGGGGTGAGGGTGGGCAGGGAGGAACATAAAGTGGCGGCATACGCTGACGACATACTTTTATATTTGGCGAAACCAAGGCTGTCTCTCCCTAACGTAGTAAAGGAAATAAAAAAATACGGGGAACTCGCAAATTTCAAGATCAACCCAGTAAAGACAGTAATCCTGAATTTAGGAATAGATAAAAAGGAAGAAAAAACTATTACAGAAAGAATTTCCGTTCACGTGGGAGACAAAAACTTTAACATATCTAGGTATTAAAATAACTACAACTCTAGAAGAACTGTATCCGGTTAATTTTATTCCACTATTAAATGAAATTAAAGCAGATATTTCAAGGAGACCCGTTGGATGGACAGGAAGGATCAACATTTTAAAAATGATGATCCTCCCAAAAGTAACATATAGGTTGCAGATGCTGCCAATAGATATACCCCAACCATTCTTTAAGGCGATTAAATCTATGATCTTGAAATATATATGGCAGGGCAAAAAGGCTAGAATAAAATATACATTATTAACCCGCGGGAAAAAAAATGGGGGCATGGCTGTACCAGATATAAAAAGATACCATAAAGCAATAATCTTGGCAAGACTAGTAGAATGGGCAAATCCACAAACAAAAAAGAAGTGGGCACAAGTAGAAAACACGCTAAGTACGACACATTTACAAAATAATATATGGATACCACCAAAATTCAGAGTATTAGGCACAGATACATATAGTATAACAAGGAAGGTATTCAAAACTTGGGACACATTACACCGACACGAAAAATGGAAATATAACTCTCCATTAATTTCGTTGGCAGGCACAATGTTTTTTACACCAGGTAACGGGACACGACTAGGAAAACTAATGGGAACTGCACAACTAAAAGATATAATTACATTAGGTAAAATAAAAACAAAACAAGATTTAATTATGAGTCAGGGATGGAGTCAGTTGAGCGATTGGGAATATATCAAATTAACGCACCTAGTAAGCACTATTCCACAACCAATTAGAAATGAAAAAGCACTAACCCCACTGGAAAAGATATGTAGCAAAAATCCTTTGAGACATGGCATCTCTCAGGTGTATAAAATACTAACAGAACTAGAAACAGAAGGACCACTACCCTTTATAGAAAAATGGGGGCAAGATATGGGTAGAGAAATAGACGAGAAGCAAATTATTGAGGCAGTACATAGCTATGCATCGGATGCAACCACAATAGAAGCAAACTATAAAAGCATGGTACGCTGGCACTTGACGCCAGAAAGAATGAATAAAATACATCCTAACAACTCCCCACTCTGTGTGAGGGGTTGTAAGCAAGTGGGAACAACGATGCATATGTGGTGGGAATTCCAAATAATAGAGGAGTACTGGACAGAGATTCTGGATCATATCGAAGTAGTCACGGGGGAAAAAATAATACAAAATGCGTGGACATGCCTATTTCACGGTACAAATAAAACAAAAAAGCAATACCAGAAAACATTAGTCCCACCATTACTTAACGCAGCAAAGGGGTTAATCCCAAGAAATTGGATATCTACAAAAAAAACGACTATTAAAGAATGGATTCAGCGGGTAGAGTATATCTCAGAAATGGAATATCTGAGCCAGGGAGAGCAGGGAAAAGGGGAAAATTACAGAACAATATGGGAAAAATTGAGAATATTTAAACGGTCGGATAAATATGTTCAGGGAATGATAGGAAAAGAAGATGAACAGGACAGGAGGGGGACAGATCAGGGAGGGAGGGGAGGAGGGGGGGGAGAAGATAGGGAGGGAAATAGGGAAAAGGGAAAGTAAGGAAATATGTAAAGTTTTTTTTGTATGAAAAAATGTTTCCACACTAATGTGGGTGTATGTAATTACATGTTGAATAATTTTCCAATAAAAAGTAAATAAAAAAAAACAAAAAACATGCCTCTCAGCAATTTCCTTGTGGTGTCTACTTTCCAAAATGGGGTCATTTTGGGGGGTTTTGTGCTATCTTGGCATTTTATGGCCTTCAAAACTGTGATAGGTAGTGAGGAGTGAAATCAAAAATTTATGCCCTTAGAAACCTTGAAGGCGGTGCTTGGTTTTTGGGGTCCCGTACGCGACTAGGCTCCCAAACAGTCCCACACATGTGGTATCCCCGTACTCAGGAGAAGCAGCAGAATGTATTTTGGGGTGTAATTTCACATATTCCCATGGCATGTGTGAGCAATATATCATTTAGTGACAACTTTGTGCAAAAAAAAAAAAGTTTGTCATATTCCCGCAACTTGTGGCAAAATATAAAATATTTCATGGACTGAACATGCCTCTCAGTAAATAGCTTGGGGTGTCTACTTTCCAAAATGGGGTCATTTGGGGGGGTTTTGTGCTATTTTGGCATTTTATGGCCTTCGAAACTGTGATAGGTAGTGAGGAGTGAAATCAAAAATTTGCGCCCTTAGAAATCCTGAAGGCGGTGCTTGGTTTCCGGGGTCCCGTACGTGGCTAGGCTCCTAAAAAGTCCCACACATGTGGTATACCCGTACTCAGGAGAAGCAGCAGAATGTATTTTGGGGTGCAATTCCACATATAACCATGGCATGTTTGAGCAATATATAATTTAGTGACAACTTTTTGTATTTTTTTTTTTTTGTCATTATTCAATCACTTGGGACAAAAAAAAAATATTCAATGGGCTCAACATGTCTCTCAGCAATTTCCTTGGGGTGTCTACTTTCCAAAATGGGGTCATTTGGGGGGGGGGGTTTGTACTGCCCTGCCATTTTAGCACCTCAACAAATGAGATAGGCAGTCATAAATTTAAAGCTGTGTAAATTCCAGAAAATGTACCCTAGTTTGTAAACGCTATAACTTTTGCGCAAACCAATAAATATACGCTTATTGACATTTTTTTTACTAAAGACATGTGGCAGAATACATTTTGGCCTAGATGTATGACTAAAATTGAGTTTATTTGATTTTTCTTATAACAAAAAATAGAAAATATCTTTTTTTTTTTTAATTTTCGGTCTTTTTCCGTTTAGATCGCAAAAAATAAAAATCGCAGAGGCAATCAAATACCATTAAAAGAAAGCTCTATTTGTGGGAAGAAAAGGACGCAAATTTCATTTGGGTACAACATTGCATGTCCGCACAATTTACAGTTAAAGCAGCGCAGTACAAAATTCTGAAATCACCTCTGGTCCTTTAGCTACCAAAAGGTCCGGGGCTTAAGTGGTTAAACGAGGCAATAATTTGCAGAATGAAGAATGTGCTCTCTCCATTAGGAACGCTAGTTTTACCAGAATGAGCGCTCCCGTCTCATAATTCATTCTGAGCATGCGTGGGTTTTTTATCCGATGGAGTTCCCCACAGACGATCAGAGTTTCCTATCGGTTTGCTATCGTTTTTTTTTTCCATCGGATAAATTTAAAACGGGTTCTATATTTTCACACCGATGGAAAATAGACCGATGGGGCCCATACACGATCGGTTTGTCCAATGACAAAAGTCCATCGGACTGTTTTCATCTGTAAAACCGATCGTGTGTACACGGCTTTAGTCTCTCTGTGGGTTGAATTAGGCTTTTTGTGGGTGTAATTTGGCTCTCTGTGGGTTTATTTAGGCTCTCTGTGGGTTGAATTAGTCCCCCTTCCTGTGGGTCTCCTCTGGGTTAATTAAGGCTCTGTGTGGGTTGAATTAGACTCTCTGTTGGTCTTCTATGGGTGGAATTGGACCCCCTTCGTGTGGTTCTTCTGTGGCATTATTTAGGCTCTCTGCGGGTTTAATCAGGCTCTCTGTGGATTGAATTGCGCTCTCTGTTGGTCTTCTGTGGGTGGAATTGGGCCCCCTTCCTGTGGGTCCTCTCTGGGTAGTTTTAGGTTCTCTGTGGGTAGATTTAGGTTCTCTGTGGGTTGATTTAGGCTCTCTGTGGGTTGATTTAGGCTCTCTGTGGGTTGAATTAAGCTCTCTGTGGGTTGAATTAGGCTCTCTGTGGGTTGAATTAGGCTCTCTGATACACTTCTGTGGGTGGAATTAGGCCCCCTTCCTGTGGGTTAATTTAGGCTCTCTATGGGTTGAATTAGACTCTCTGTTGGTCTTCTATGGGTGGAATTAGGCCACCTTCCTGTGGGTGGATTTAGGCTCTGTGGGTTGAATCGGGCTCTCTGTGGGTTGACTTAGGCTCTCTGTGGGTGGAATTAGGTCCTCTTCATATGGGTCCTCTGTGGGTGATCTGGGATCTCTGTGGGTGGAATTAGGCCCCCTTCCTGTGGGTCCTCTATGGGTTAAATTAGGCTCTCTGCGGGTTGATGATTTAGGCTCTCTGTGGGTTGATGATTTAGGCTCTCTGTGGGTTGATTTAGGCTCTCTGTGGGTTGATTTAGGCTCTCTATTGGTTTTCTGTGGGTGGAATTAGGCCCCCTTCCTGTGGGCTCTCTGTAGGTTGATTTAGGCTCTGTGGGTTGATTAAGGGTAGAATTAGGCCCCCTTCGTGTGGGTCCTCTGTAGGTTGATTTAGGCTCTCTGTGGGTTGAATTAAGCTCTCTATTGGTCTTCTGTGGGTGAAATTAGACCCCCTTCCTGTGGGTCCTCAGTGGGTTGGTTAGGTTCTCTGTGGGTTGATTTAGGCTCTCTGTGGATTGAATTAGACTCTCTGTTGGTCTTCTATGGGTGGAATTAGGCCCCCTTCCTGTGGGTTGAATCAGGCTCTCTGTGGGTTGAATCAGGCTCTCTGTGGGTTGATTTTGGATCTCTGTGGGTTGACTTAGGCTCTCTGTGGGTTGACTTAGGCTCTTTGTGGGTGGAATTAGCTTCTCTTCGTATGGGTCCTCTGTGGGTTGATCTAGGATCTCTGTGGGTGGAATTAGGCTCTCTGTGGGTGGAATTAGGACCCCGTCCTGTGGGTCCTCTGTGGGTTGAATTAGGCTCTCTGTGGGTTGAATTAGGCTCTCTGTGGGTTGATCTAGGCTCTCATCTGTGGGTCTTCTGTAGGTAAAATTAGGCCCCCTTCAGGTGGGTCCTCTGTGGGTGGATTTAGGCTCTCTGTGGGTGGAATAAGCCTCTCTGTGGGTGGAATTAGGCCTCCTTCTTGTGTGTCCTCTGTGGGTTGAATTAGGCTCTGTGGGTCTTCAGTGGGTGGCATTAGCCCCCCTTCCTGTGTATCCTCTGTGGGTTGATTTAGGCTCTCTGCGGGTTGAATTAGGCTCTCTGTGGGTTGAATTTGGCTCTCTGTGGGTGGATGTAGGCTCTCTGTGGGTCTTCTGTGGGTAGAATTAGACTCCCTTCATGTGAGTCCTTTTTGGGTTGATTTAGGCTCTCTGTTGGTTGAAGTATGCTCTCTGTGGAACTGGCCTCTCTGTGGGTGGAATTAGGCCCCCTTCCTGTGGGTTCTCTGTGGGTTGAATAAGGCCCTATGGGTCTTAGTGGGTGGCATTAGCCCCCTTCCTGTGTGTCTTCTGTGGGTTGATTCAGGCTCTCTGTGGCTGGAATTAGGCTTGCTGTGGGTTGAATTAGGCTTGAAGTGGGTTGATTTAGGCTCTCTCTCTGTGGGTAGAATTAGGCTCCCTTCCTGTGAGTCCTCTGTGGGTTGAATAACACTCTCTGTGGATTGAATAAGGCTCTCTGTGGGTCTTCTGTGGGTGTAATTATGGCCCCTTCCTGTGTGTCCTCTCTGGGTTGATTTTGGCTCTCTGTGGGTTGAATTAGGCTCTGTGGGTTGATTTAGGATAGCATTAGGCCCCCTTCATGTAGGTCCTCTGTGGGTTGAATTAGGCTCTCTTTTGGTCTTCTGTGAGTGAAATGAGGCCCCCTTCCTGTAGGTCCTCTGTGGGTTGAATTAGGCTCTCTGTGGGTAGAATTAGGCCCCCTTCATGTGGGTCCTCTGTAGGTTATTTTAAGGTTCTCTGTGGGTTGGTTTAGGGTAGAATTAGGCCCCCTTTCTGTGGGTCCTCTGTGGGCTGATTTAGTCTCTCTGTGGGTTAAATTAGGCTTTTTGTGGGTGCAATTTGGCTCTCCGTAGGGGGTTGATTTAGGCTCTCTGTGGGTTGAATTAGTCCCCCTTCCTGTGGGTCCTCTGTGGTTTGAATTAGGCTCTCTGTGAGTTGAATAATGCTCTCTGTTGGTCTTCTGTGAGTGGAATTAAGCCCGCTTCCCATGGGTCTCCTCAGGGTTAATTTAGGCTCTGTGTGGGTTGAATTAGACTCTCTGTGGGTTGATTTAGGCTCTCTGTTGGTTGAATAAGGCCATCTGTGGGTTGACCTAGGCTCTCTGTGGGTCTTCTATAGGTAACATTAGGTCCCCTTCATGTGGGTCCTCTGTGGGTTGATTTAGGCTCTCTGTGGGTTGAATCAGGCTCTCTGTGGGTTGAATTATGGTAGAATTAGGCCCCTCTTCATGTGGGTCCTTTGTGCCTATTTGAAGGCTATCTGTGGGTTGAATTAGGCCCTCTGTTGGTCTTCTGTGGATGGAATTAGGCCCTCTTCGCGTGTTTCCTCTGTAGATTGATTTAAGCTCTCTGCGGGTTGAATTAGGCTCGCTGTTGGTCATCTGTGGGTGGACATAGGCCCCCTTCCTGTAGGTCCTCTGTGGGTTGATTAAGGCTCTCTGTGGGTTTAATTAGACTCTCTGTGGGTAGATTTAGGGTATAATTTGGCCCCCTTTGTGCGATTCCTCTGTGGGTTGATTTAGTCTCTCTGCGGGTTAAATTAGGCTCTTTGTGGATTGAATTGCGCTCTCTGTTGGTCTTCTGTGGGTGGAATTGGGCCCCCTTCCTGTGGGTTATCTGTGGGTAGATTTAGGTTCTCTGTGGGTAGATTTAGGCTCTCTGTGGGTTGATTTAAGGTAGAATAAGCCCCTCTTTGTGTGAGTCCTCCTGAGGGTTGATTTAGTCTCTCTGTGTGTTTTTTATTTTTATTTTTTATTATTTATTTATTTCTCCTTTCCAGTACATCCAATACATCAAAACAGTAAGCAAAAAACAAAATAACAAGTCATGGTAATAAGGCATTAATATTATATATTCCATTCCACATTTCTCATTGACTATTTCAAACAAAGAAAACAAAAAGAAGGAAAAAATAAATAAAAAATAAGCTCTCTGATAGTCTTCTGTGGGTGGAATTAGGCCCCCTTCCTGTGGGTTAATTTAGGCTCTCTATGGGTTGAATTAGCATCTCTGTTGGTCTTCTATGGATGGTATTAGGCCCCCTTCCTGTGGGTTGATTTAGGCTCTGTGGGTTGAATCGGGTTCTCTGTGGGTTGACTTAGGCTCTCTGTGGGTGGAATTAGGTCCTCTTCGTATGGGTCCTCTGTGGGTTGATCTAGGATCTCTGTGGGTGGAATTAGGCTCTCTGTGGGTGGAATTAGGCCCCCTTCCTGTGGGTCCTCTGTGGGTTGAATTAGGCCACCTTCCTGTGAGTCCTCTGTGGGTTGAATAAGGCTCTCTGTGGATTGAATAAGGCTCTCTGTGGGTGTAATTAGGGCCCCTTCCTGTGTGTCCTCTGTGGGTTGAATTAGGCTCTCTGTTGGTTTTCTGTGGATGGATTTAGGCCCACTTCCTGTTGGTCCTCTGTGGGTTGATTTAGGCTCTCTGGGTTGATTAGGCCCCCTTTGTGTGGGTCCTCCTGTGGCTTTTTTTAGACTCTCTGTGGGTTGAATTAGGCTCTCTTTTGGTCTTCTGTGAGTGAAATGAGGCCCCCTTCCTGTAGGTCCTCTGTGGGTTGAATTAGGCTCTCTGTGGGTAGAATTAGGCCCCTTCATGTGGGTCCTCTGTATGTTTTTTTAGGTTTTCTGTGAGTTGATTTAGGGTAGAATTAGGCCCCCTTCCTGTGGGTCCTCTGTGGGCTGATTTAAGCCCTGTACACACGATCGGTTTTCCTATGGATTCTAATCCGATGGATTTTTCCATCGGAAATCCGATAAAGCTGTCTTCCATCAGTCTTGCCTACACACCATCAGTCAAAAAACCGATCGTCCAAAACGCTGTGACGTACGACGGCACTATAAAGGGGAAGTTCAAATCCAATGGCGCCACCCTTTGGGCTGCTTTTGCTGATTTCGTCTTACCGCGTGTTAGTAAAAGTTTGGTGAGAGCCGATTTGCGCTTTTCAGTCTCTGTGCTTTTCAGATCGTTTCCTGCGTTTCAGTTTGTGCTTGTGGGTTCGTATTTGTCTTTCAGTGCGTGCAGTCAGGTCGGTTCTGTTTTGCAGTGCCTTCTTGGCCGCTCGTTACTGTTTTTCAGGTCGTTCTTCACAGGCCTTGCTGTTCCTCGGTGCGTTCTGTTTAAGTTCGTTCTGACCAGCCGACCGGTTTAAAGCCATGTTGCAATTACGTTCTCATCGTAGAGCTCGTGCTGCGTATGGGCTTGGTGTTGCGGTTAATACTGTAACCCGAGCTCAGTCCATGAACAGGGTGAGGAGGAGTTCATGGGCCAAGAATTGGTTGCTCCAGCGGGACCAATTCTCTCATATGCCTCTGCTGCGGGAAATCCAGGAGAATAATCCTGATGACTTCAGGAATTATCTCCGAAAGACGGACCCCGTTTTTCACCGTCTGTTGGATTTGCTGTCCCCCTATATCACGAGGCAGGACACTGTGATGCGCCAGGCCATCACTGCCGAGCAGAGGCTTATTGCCACGTTGAGATACCTGGCGACTGGGAGAAGCTTGCAGGACCTCAAGTTCTCGACAGGCATCTCCCCCAAGGCTCTTGGGATCATTATCCCTGAAACGTGTTCTGCCATCATACAAGTCATGCAGAAGGACTATATTAAGGTAATTTTTCTCCTTTAACATCACATTCTATGTTTTGAATGTTTGCTAATGTATTGTATTTATTTCATCCTTCCCAAATTACCATGATTGTAATATGCTGGGAATGTCCCCTTTCTCCCCATGCATGTTGTTACTTTTAAATGCTAATTTTTTGGCCTACATGCCTATTTCCCTTCACTAACCTCTCCAGCATGCTATCCTGGGCTCAAACACACCTAGACTAGTCTGTTATTAACAATGTTTTTTGTCAGCTCCTTTGTATTTTTTATTGCACATTCAAGTTCAGCAGAGTGGTAGAGGCTTTTTTTGCAGGGCACAAAATCAGCTTTAACCCCCTCCCCCCCCTTATTTTTTTCCAATGGCCCATCAGAGGGGGTGAGTCATCTGATAAGTGGGCCTTCTATTTTTGTGTTTAAATACTCCTTCAAATAAATGTTATACTGACGTTGGCCAAGAATGTATTTGGGTAATCTGCTTGCAATGTAATGTGCAAAAGTACTAATTTATTATTTTTGTTTAACTCCACAGTTTCCTTCATCACCACAGGAATGGCAGACTGTGGCCTCCCAATTTGCCCAGCGGTGGGACTTCCCCAACTGCGGAGGGGCAATCGATTGGAAACACATCTGCATAGTGCCGCCACCCCCGTTCGGGGTCGTACTATTATAATTATAAAGGTTTTAATAGTATTGTTTTAATGGCGGTGGTGTCGGCACGCTATGAATTCTTATATGTGGACGTGAAGAATGGCCGGATGTCCAATGGCGGAGTCTTTGCACAGACAGAGTTTGCCCACCGTCTGCAGTCTGGGGGCCTGGCACTGCCACCTGATGCAGACAATGTGTAGGGACTTCCTTTTGTGTTTCTTGCGGATGAAGCCTTTGGACTGGGACCCCACCTGATGCGGCCGTTTCCCCAAAGGACCCTCACCCCGGAGAGGAGGGTTTTTAATTACCGGCTGGCCAGAGCCCGGAGGGTTGTTGAGAATGCCTTCGGGATAATGGCCAGCCGGTTCCACCTGTTTCAGACAGCCATCCACATGGCGGAATATAAACTAAACCACATTGTGTACAGCTGCTGCATACTGCACAATTTTATGTGCAAATACTCAAATTTGTATCTTTCTAATGTTGGGCCTGAGGCCGGTGTTTCCGAAACCAACTTCTTGACAGGCCTGGACACTGGCCGTACTGGCTTGGCCCCCCAAAGCGCCCGTAAAGTACGTGATAAATACATTGAGTACTTCACGGGTAGGGGGGCCATCGCTATGCCAGACCATATATGACAATTTTTTTGAGAAAGAAAAAAAAAATTATATTTTAAAAACTTGTTTTGTCATTATTATTTTTTTTTTTATTATGTGTCTCTGAGGTTCTCATAGTACACTTTTTGTAGTAGTGCCAAGTGTATTTGTCTTTAGTTAGTAAATAGCCACAATTGTCACAGTAAAGCATGAACTTTGACGTTTTCTATAACTGCTATTGAGCATAGAAAGAACAAGCCACACATTGTTGAGTGTGCAAATTTTTTTTTACTCTGTGCACAACATGTGCGTTATTTTTATTTATAAAATAAAATCTTGTCATTTTTGCCTCCAAATTTTTGAGCCATTTTTTTTTTTCTTTATTTTTGGTTTGCAGAAACATGCATGGGTCAAAAAAAAACATATAAAAACAATGGAACTTACAAAGTTCAACCTTAAAGATAAACATGGGGTGATGTCACCCCTGAACCATCTGAAATTTGAAGATGCACACAGTTTGTATGGCAAAATGGGTATTTTCATCCTGGTCCCATGGCTAAAGTTAACATCTGCCATCATGGGGGATCAATGGACGTGTTTTGGGGGTGCAAACCCTTCCTCTCAACTACTTGAGTAGCAAGGAAGGAGTTGCACCCACAAAACAGGGACATAGATATCCTGTGACGGCAGATAGCACATGTTGACACACTGTGTGCATCTTCAAATTTTGACTTGTGGTAAAACAAGTGCAATTTTTTTTTTATAAAACCAAAAAATAAACAAGGGGGGGGGGTCAGACTATTCGCAACAAAATATCAATGATGTTTTTATATTTTTGTTCTAATACACTCATCCTATTCCACATAATGTACATTTCACTATTACATTCCATTATTTCTTGAATTATGATTTAGGCACTAGCACTTGAGAATGGAGAAGTAGTAGGAGTTTCTGACACACCATCATGTTCATCCCCTAAAAAAAAAGGTATTATAAATATGCAGGCCTACATCTCTTTACCTGAAGCTGTGGTGACAGACACTGACCTGTTGTGGTGATAAGCTCCACCTCTGCTTCCTCCACATGCTGATCTTGGGGTTCTTTCTGAGCTTGGGGTTCTTTCTGTGGTCTGTGCTTCCTCGGCACCTCAGATTGGTGTCCTCCCAGTCTCCTCTCCCCTATGAGAATTAATCAAAAGGTATCCATAGCACACAGATATTTGAGGGCATAAATTGTAAACATTGCTTGGAAGTGGGGTACAATTGTTTATTTTGGCAGAGTTCTAAGATGAACACAAGAGATTTTGGGAATTCAACAAAGCAAGAATACTTTCATTTTTGGTCCAATATAACACACATGGAGACACCCCAAAGTATCCACTGGAGCACCTGTGTGGGACAGCCTAAAAAGGTTGTTCTGGTGGGCAATACTATAGTGCTCCTGAGTCAAGATATGTAACCAGCTGTTTGAGTGTCCTCTCCTTTACACAGAATCTAGTTTAGCATTTCACATTCTACTTACTTACAACACATCATCTAGACAACAATGTTTATAAACGCTGTTTTAAGACCAATAGGCATGACCACATGTGTTTTACGCTGTTTACTACGAAACATTCCCAAAAATTTGGCCACTAAACTTAACATGAAAGTTGCCATTTTACAATGTGAAACCAGTCAATCCAAGCACATGGAGCAAAACATGCAAGAATACATATTCCAATTTGAAATAACACAGTAAAAATAAAAGCTTACCTTTTTCAAGGATTTTGATAAGCTTCCTATACTGCTCCGGCTCTCTCAGCTTCAGGTCAGACCACCTTTTACGGAGCTGCTCCTTGGATCTCCTGACCCCAAATTTATTATAGAGACTCCTCGCCACTTTGTCCATTATTTTAGACTTCCTGAGATTAGGGGTGTTGTATGGCCCATGCTTCCCATCGTAATTTTTCCTCCGCAGGATGTCCACCATCTCCGCCATCTCAGCAAATGACATATTAGTCGCCTTGTATCTTTTATTTCTGGATTGGGACGTTCCCGCCGTCGGGCTTTCCTCATCGGTACTTAATAATGAAGCACGCACCTGTGTCACCGCCATGTCGTCTCCCACTGTGCGCCAAACGAGAAGGGGCGGGGAAATTCTGAAAAAGACGTCATGGGCGGGCGTCGCGGGCGGAGTTTCACGCATGTGCAGGGTATATACATGGTAAACGAGGTTGTGGTTGCGCGGAGTAAGGACGACCGGAAGTGCCGAACGAATCCAACTAAGGTAAGAATGAAACTTGGGGCATCTGTGGCCTATACTGGTTCATGATTGTAAAGGTCTATATTGGGATAAGATTCGGACAATTGAAGCTGACCTACTGTTTTTGTATTGTGTTTTATCTTGCAGAAAGAAGTATGCATAAATTCAAAGAGCCTGAAATTATGGTTTTGTTCATAGAGAAATACCGTTAACTGCGGAACTTATGGGAGCTTAAAAATAATTTGTACCACAACAGTGTGGTACGAAGGGCAACAATTGGAACATTAGCGGAATATATGAAGACCTGGATCCCAGAGGCAGACTATACAATGATGAACACTAAAATAAACAACATGAGGAATTTCTGGACGACCAGATTGAGGCCAGGGAATCACTTTCCAGCCTTCCCTCCACCCTTCCTTCCACCCTTCCCTCCAGCGTTCCTTCCACCCTTCCCTCCACCCTTCCTTCCAGCGTTCCTTCCACCCTTCCCTCCACCCCTGCAGAGGGGGAAGAGGAGCCTCCTGAGGTGGAAGAGCCGGATCTGCGCATCTTCAGCCAGGTATAGTATTTTAAAACATATTTATTGGCCTCAAATTATTATTGTGAACTAGATGTTATTATTCACAAATGAAATGATTAAATTAAAAAAAAAAAAAAAAATGTCAAAAAATATACAAAAAATCTTTTTTGCAAACAAACCCCCCCCCCCCAAAAAAAAGTGGCCAGAAATTATTGGTACAGTATTTTAAAAAGCTGGGGTCAGAATGAGAGTCTTTTCTATTTATTAACATTCAAATTGCAACAGTCATGAGATGAAAATTGTGTGTGATTGATTCAACAAAAAATAAAACTATGTCCCTTTTTTATACACAGAATGAGCTCAGCCAGGGGGAAGAGGCTCCGGAATGTGGCAGGCAGGAGCAGGCAGGGGTGAGTGGCAGACAGGAGGAGGCCGGCCCAAGTGGCACTCAGCAGGTCCCAAGGCCTAGTGGCAGCACCCAGTCCCAAGTGGCTCCCCTCCACGTCAGACCCAAAAAATCTAGGAGGATGCACATGTGGAGGAGGAGTCACTTAAAATGATCAGGGACGCTGCTGCCATAATGAGGCCCCCCCTCAACCCTGTGGAGTGCTTTAGTGCCTACCTGGCTGAGAAGCTATTTAAACTTGAGGAGGGACAACGTGCCCTCTGTGAGCACCTGATATATACTGCCAGTCACACGGCGGGAAGGAGGCAGCTGACAGAGGCTACACATCTCTGCCATCTGGCCCATCTTTCTCCTCCTTCTTCTCCACCTCCTCCTGCCACATTTCCACCGACAGAGCCACAGCCTGCAAGGGGGTGTGGACGGGGCCATGGAAGAAACGCTGCAGGGAAGCGTGGAGGGAAGGCTACAAGGAAGACCAGAAAGTGATTCCCTGGCTTCAAGCTGCTCTGCCAGAAGTTGCAGTTTGTTGGAGTACCACAGCTTGGGATCATGTATGTCTTCGGCTGCTGCTCCTGATTTCCTTATGTTGTTTATTTTATCGTTCATCAAAGTCGTGTCTGCCTTTGGGGTCCAAAGTCTGCATAAATTCAACGAATTTTCCAATTGTTGCCCTTCATTTTTATTTTGTTTTCCCAGAACAAATGGATCTTTGATTTAAGCAAAATACTTGCCTATGTGTAATTTTTAAGACCATTATAAAGAAGAAAACAATGCGCTGCATTAAACGAGGCAATAATTTGCAGAATGAAGAATGTGCTCTCTCCATTAGGAACGCTAGTTTTACCAGAATGAGCGCTCCCGTCTCATAATTCATTCTGAGCATGCGTGGGTTTTTTATCCGATGGAGTTCCCCACAGACGATCAGAATTTGCTATCGGTTTGCTATCGTTTTTTTTCCCATCGGATAAATTTAAAACGGGTTCTATATTTTCACACCGATGGAAAATAGACCGATGGGGCCCATACACGATCGGTCTGTCCGATGACAAAAGTCCATCGGACTGTTTTCATCTGTAAAACCGATCGTGTGTACACGGCTTTAGTCTCTCTGTGGGTTGAATTAGGCTTTTGTGGGTGTAATTTGGCTCTCCGTGGGTTGATTTAGGCTCTCTGTGGGTTGATTTAGGCTCTCTGTGGGTTGAATTAGGCTCTCTGATAGACTTCTGTGGGTGGAATTAGGCCCCCTTCCTGTGGGTTAATTTAGGCTCTCTATGGGTTGAATTAGACTCTCTGTTGGTCTTCTATGGGTGGTATTAGGCCACCTTCCTGTTGGTTGATTTAGGCTCTGTGGGTTGAATCAGGCTCTCTGTGGGTTGACTTAGGCTCTCTGTGGGTGGAATTAGGTCCTCTTCATAAGGGTCCTCTGTGGGTTGATCTGGGATCTCTGTGGGTGGAATTAGGCTCTCTGTGGTTGGAATTAGGCCCCCTTCCTGTGGGCCCTCTGTGGGTTGAATTAGGCTCTCTGCGGGTTGATGATTTAGGCTCTCTGTGGGTTGATGATTTAGGCTCTCTGTGGGTTGATTTAGGCTCTCTGTGGGTTGATTTAGGCTCTCTGTGGGTTGATTTAGGCTCTCTGTGGGTTGAATAAGGCTCCCTATTGGTTTTCTGTGGGTGGAATTAGGCCCCCTTCCTGTGGGCTCTCTGTAGGTTGATTTAGGCTCTGTGGGTTGATTAAGGGTAGAATTAGGCCCCCTTCACGTGGGTCCTCTGTAGGTTGATTTAGGCTCTCTGTGGGTTGAATTAAGCTCTCTATTGGTCTTCTGTGGGTGAAATTAGACCCCCTTCCTGTGGGTCCTCAGTGGGTTGGTTAGGTTCTCTGTGGGTTGATTTAGGCTCTCTGTGGGTTGAATTAGACTCTCTGTTGGTCTTCTATGGGTGGAATTAGGCCCCCTTCCTGTGGGTTGAATCAGGCTCTCTATGGGTTGATTTTGGATCTCTGTGGGTTGACTTAGGCTCTCTGTGGGTGGAATTAGGTTCTCTTCGTATGGGTCCTCTGTGGGTTGATCTAGGATCTCTGTGGATGGAATTAGGCTCTCTGTGGGTGGAATTAGGACCCTGTCCTGTGGGTCCTCTGTGGGTTGAATTAGGCTCTCTGTGGGTTGATCTAGGCTCTCATCTGTGGGTCTTCTGTAGGTAAAATTAGGCCCCCTTCAGGTGGGTCCTCTGTGGGTGGATTTAGGCTCTCTGTGGGTGGAATAAGCCTCTCTGTGGGTGGAATTAGGCCCCCTTCTTGTGTGTCCTCTGTGGGTTGAATTAGGCTCTGTGGGTCTTCGGTGGGTGGCATTAGCCCCCCTTCCTGTGTATCCTCTGTGGGTTGATTTAGGCTCTCTGCAGGTTGAGTTAGGCTCTCTGCGTGTTGAATTAGGCTCTCTGCGGGTTGAATTAGGCTCTCTGCGGTTGAATTAGGCTCTCTGCGGGTTGAATTTGGCTCTCTGCGGGTGGATGTAGGCTCTCTGTGGGTCTTCTGTGGGTAGAATTAGACCCCCTTCATGCGAGTCCTTTTTGGGTTGTTTAGGCTCTCTGTTGGTCTTCTGTGTGTGGAATTAGGCCCCGTTCCTGTAGCTCCTCTGTGGGTCGATTTAGGCTCTCTGTTGGTCTTCTGTGGGTAGAATTAGGCCTCCTTCGCGTGGGTCCTCTTTAGGTTGATTTAAGCTCTCTGTGTGTTGATTTAAGGTAGAATTAAGCCCCCTTCGTGTGAGTCCTCTGTGGATTGAATTAGACTCTCTGTTGGTCTTCTGTGGGTGGAATTAGGCCCCCTTTCTGTGTGTCCTCTGTGGGTTGATTTAGGCTCTCTGTGGGTTGAATTATGCTCTCTGTGGGTTGAATTATGCTCTCTGTGGGTTGAATTATGCTCTCTGTGGGTTGATTTGGGCTCTCTGTGGCTAAAATTAGGCTTTCTGTGGGTTGAAGTAGGCTCTATGTGGGTAGAATTAGGCCCCCTTCGTGTGAGTCCTCTGTGGGTTGAATTTGTTCCTCTGTTAGTTTGAATAAGGCTCTCTGTAGGTTAAAAAGGGCTCTCTGTAGGTCTTCTGTGGGTGTAATTAGGCCCACTTCCTTTGTGTTCTCTGTGGGTTGATTTAGGCTCTCTGTGGGTTGAATTAGGCTCTCTGTTGGTTTTCTGTGGGTGGAATTAGGCCCCCTTCCTGTGGGTCCTCTGTGGGTTGATTTATGCTCGGTGGGTTGATTTAGAGTAGAATTAGGCCCCTTTCCTGTGGGTCCTCTGTGGGTTGATTTAGGCTCTCTGTGGGTTGATTTAGGCCCCCTTCATGTGGGTCCTCTGTAGGTTGATTTAGGCTCTCTGTTGGTCTTCTGTGGGTGAAATTAGACCCTCTTCCTGTGGGTCCTCTGTGGGTTGGTAAGGCTCTCTGTGGGTTTATTTAGGCTCTCTGTGGACTGATTTAGGTTAGAATTAGGCCCCCTTCATGTGGGTCCTCTGTGGGTTGAATTAGGCTCTCTGTTGGTCTTCTGTGGGTGGAATTATGCCCCCTTCCTGTGTGTTTATTAAGGCTCTCTGTAGGTTGAATTAGGCTCTGTGGGTCTTCTGTGGGTGGCATTATCCCCCCTTCCTGTGTGTCCTCTGTGGGTTGAATTAGGCTCTTTGTGGGTGGAATTAGGCCCCGTTCCTGTGGGTTGATTAAGGTTTTCTGTGGATGTAATTAGGCTCTCTGTGGGTCTTCTACAGGTGGAATTAGCCCCCCTTCCTGTGTGTCCTCTATGGGTTGATTCAGGCTCTCTGTGGGTTGAATTATGCTCTCTGTGGGTTGAATTAGGCTCTCTGTGGGTTGAATTAGGCTCTCTGTGGGTTGATTTAGGCTCTCTGTGGGTTGATTTAGGCTCTCTGTGGGTGGAATTGGCCTCTCTGTGGGTGAAATTGGCCTCCTTCCTGTGTCCTCTGTGGGTTGAATTAGGCCCTGTGGGTCTTTGGTGGGTGGCATTAGCCCCCTTCCTGTGTGTCCTCTGTGGGTTGATTTAGGCTCTCTGTGGCTGGAATTAGGCTTGCTGTGGGTTGATGTAGGCTCTCTGTGGGTAGAATTAGGCCCCCTTTGTGTGAGTCCTCTGTGGGTTGAATTTGGTTCTCTGTGGGTTGAATTTTGGTCTCTCTGTGGGTTGAATTAGGCTCTCTGTGGGTTGATTAAGGGTAGAATTAGGCCCCCTTCGTGTGGGTCCTCTGTAGGTTGATTTAGGCTCTGTGTGGGTTGAATAAAGCTCTCTGTTGGTCTTCTGTGGGTAGATGTAGACCCCCTTCCTGTGAGTCCTCTGTGGGTTGAATTAGACTCTCTGTGGACTGATTTAGGTTAGAATTAGGCCCCCGGAAAATCTTAATTTTAGAGCCTTGTTTGTCACGATGACCACAGGATAGATAAAGTCTGGTAAGAAGTGGTTTTAAAATTATGTCTTCAGACAAAGTCAGAACGTCAGCATTAAATAGTTTAAATTATGTTTTTAGATAATATAAACCGTCAGCTAAAATACTAGTTTAGACTATGTCTGAGATGCTATATGTTTATATAGGAATTATGCCTCATGTGATAAACTCTGTCCTCCCTCCCTCCTTTTCTTTGTGCAATATTCTTTGTCCATAATTTGTATAAAGGTACAACCCTTACTATAATGGCACCCCAAATATCAAGGGGGTTAAACGCCGTTTCTGCTGTCCCCTCTCCTGGACACCCACTCGCTACCAATCTTCCACAGCCAGGTGACCCTTTCCCATAGGAAGTAATCCTTCTGGAAGAACGAGACACACGCTCTGTATCTTCCCAAGATCGAATGACTTTTATTGAGAAACATTGTAACTTTTATATACATCAAATACACATTAGTTTAAAAAATAAAAGAAATGTCAAAAAATATACAAAAAATCTTTTTTGCAAACAAACCCCCCCCCCCCCCCCCAACAAAAAAAAAAGTGGCCAGAAATTATTGGTACAGTATTTAAAAAAGCTGGGGTCAGAATGAGAGTCTTTTCTATTTATTAACATTCAAATTGCAACAGTCATGAGATGAAAATTGTGTGTGATTGATTCAACAAAAAATAAAACTATGTCCCTTTTTTATACACAGGATGAGCTCAGCCAGGGGGAAGAGGCTCCGGAATGTGGCAGGCAGGAGCAGGCAGGGGTGAGTGGCAGACAGGAGGAGGCCGGCCCAAGTGGCACTCAGCAGGTCCCAAGGCCTAGTGGCAGCACCCAGTCCCAAGTGGCTCCCCTCCACGTCAGACCCAAAAAATCTAGGAGGATGCACATGTGGAGGAGGAGTCACTTAAAATGATCAGGGACGCTGCTGCCATAATGAGGGCCCCCCTCAACCCAGTGGAGTGCTTTAGTGCCTACCTGGCTGAGAAGCTATTTAAACTTGAGGAGGGACAACGTGCCCTCTGTGAGCACCTGATATATACTGCCAGTCACACGGCGGGGAGGGGGCAGCTGACAGAGGCTACACATCTCTGCCATCTGGCCCATCTTTCTCCTCCTTCTTCTCCACCTCCTCCTGCCACATTTCCACCGACAGAGCCACAGCCTGCAAGGGGGTGTGGACGGGGCCATGGAAGAAACGCTGCAGGGAAGCGTGGAGGGAAGGCTACAAGGAAGACCAGAAAGTGATTCCCTGGCTTCAAGCTGCTCTGCCAGAAGTTGCAGTTTGTTGGAGTACCACAGCTTGGGATCATGTATGTCTTCGGCTGCTGCTCCTGATTTCCTTATGTTGTTTATTTTATCGTTCATCAAAGTCGTGTCTGCCTTTGGGGTCCAAAGTCTGCATAAATTCAACGAATTTTCCAATTGTTGCCCTTCATTTTTATTTTGTTTTTCCAGAATAAATGGATCTTTGATTTAAGCAAAATACTTGCCTATGTGTTTTTATTGTGAGTAGCAATAACATTTAATAAAGACAATGTGTAATTAACAAGGGACACCAACCTCCTTGAGGGCAAAAAAATATAAAAAAGATGTTGTTGTGAGAACTTGACACAAAAAAAAAGAGCCCACAAGAAACAAAAATTAATAAAAAAAAAAAAAAAAAAAAAAAAAAAGGTAGATCTTGATTCTAAATAAAATTAAAAATTAGGGAGGTCTGGCTTTAGAAAAAGTAGGATTTTTAAAACAGCTTACCTGTAAAATCCTTTTCTTGGAGTACATCACGGGACACAGAGCAGCATAGTCATTACTATGTGGGTTATATAGAATTACCTTCAGGTGCTGGCACTGGCAACTTCCAAAATAGGAAGTACCCTCCCCTATATAAGCCCCTCCCATCCGGGAGTACCTCAGTTTTGTAGCAAAGCAATACGTGTCCCCAAAAGAGGGGTGGGAGCTCTGTGTCCCGTGATGTACTCCAAGAAAAGGATTTTACAGGTAAGCTGTTTTAAAAATCCTACTTTCTTGTTCATACATCACGGGACACAGAGCAGCATAGTCATTACTATGTGGGACGTCCCAAAGCAATGCCACATGAGGGGGGGGGATACACCATACATAAGCTGGGCGCCATCAGGCATGAGGATCTTTTGCGGCCTGCAACACACTGCGCCCAAAGGCGACATCCTCCTGACTTCTAACGTCCACCTGGTAGAACCTAGTAAACGTGTGTACTGAAGACCATGTTGCGGCCTTACAAATTTGCGCCAGGGAGGCCTGGTAAGGCACTGCCCATGAAGTTCCAACTGCTCTCGTGGAGTGCGCCCTAACTTTGAACGGAGGCGGTCTACTTCTCAAGCCATAGGCTTGTATTATGACCTGTCGAATCCACTTGGCTAAAGTAGATTTTGATGCTGCCTGACCCTTTCTGGGGCCTTCCGGCAGAACAAACAAAGAATCCGTTCTACGAATCTGAGCAGTGGCTTTTAGATAAGCTTTAACTGCTCTTACTACATCCAAAGAATGCAATAACTTTTCCTCTACCGAGCTTGGTTTGGGGAAAAAAGAAGGAAGAACCACATCCTGGTTCAAGTGAAACCTCGATACCACCTTAGGAAGAAAGGCTGGGTGAGGACGTAATACTACTCTGTCCTTATGGATAACCAGATATGGCTCTTTACAGGACATGGCGGCTAATTCCGACACTCTTCTAGCCGAGCATATGGCTACTAAAAATATCAATTTCCTGGTGAGTAGAACCAAGGAAATGTGCCGCTAAGGTTCAAATGGCTGCTTCTGCAGAACCGACAGAACCAAATTTAGATCCCATGGGCATATGGGAGCCTTAATCGGTGGAATAATACGAGTCACACCTTGCATAAAGGATTTGACAAGTGAATGCATAGCCAGGGGCCTTTGAAATAGTATTGACAAGGCCGAAACCTGGCCCTTGATAGTACTTAAGGCAAACTTCCTGTCTACAGCCCACTGCAGGAAGTCCAGAATTCTGCCTATAACGTACTTACGTGGATGCCATTTTCTGGCCTCGCACCAAGTGATGTACGCCTTCCAAACTCTATAGTAGATCTGCCTGGATACAGGCTTCCTGGCATTGATTATAGTTGATACCACAGAGTTAGAGAGACCTCTCTTCTTTAGGATGTGGGATTCAATAGCCAGGCCGTTAAATTTAGAGTTAGTAAGGAAGGGTGGCAGGTCCGGACGACGTGGAAGGGTCCAAGGACTCCCCACAGACATTTTGATGATCTCCGCGTACCAGGCCCTTCGGGGCCACGCTGGAGCCACCAGGATCACCGGCTTCTTCTCCAACCTGACTCTGCGAAGGAGTCGAGGCAACAATTGTAGAGGAGGGAATGCATATATCAGTCTGAACTGATCCCAAGGGAACACCAGAGCATCCGAGCCGCAAGCGAGGGGATCCCTTGTCCGGGAGACAAATCTGTCCACCTTTGCGTTGAATCTGGATGCTAGCAGATCTACATCCGGTGTTCCCCACCGCTGACATATTGCTCGGAAGACCTCGGGATGAAGGGACCATTCCCCTGGGCATAACTGTTGGCGACTCAGAAAGTCCGCCTTCCAATTCTCCACCCCTGGAATGAAGACAGCTGATATACATGGGACATGCTTTTCTGCCCATTCCAGGATGTGACTTACTTCCCTCTGGGCTGCACGACTCCTGGTGCCTCCCTGATGATTGATATATGCCACTGCTGTGGCATTGTCTGATTGAATTCTGACAGGGGACCCTTGGAGTCTGGATGTCCAGGCTACTAGGGCGTACCGGGCTGCTCGTATCTCTAAGAGATTGATGGGCAGGGTTTTTACTACATTTGACCATCTGCCCTGGAGAGACCATTGCTCCAGTACTGCCCCCCAGCCTATAAGGCTGGCATCTGTAGTGACCACCTTCCAAGATATCGGGCTGAAGGGTTTTCCCTTCTGGAGATTCTGGGGGATCAACCACCAGCAGAGACTCTTCCGAACGGAAGGGGACAAAGCCATCGGGAAGTCTAGAGCCTGAACTTTTCCGTTCCAGGCTGACAATATGGCCCTTTGTAAATTCCTTGAGTGGAATTGGGCGTATGGCACAGCTTCGAATGATGCTACCATCTTTCCTAGCAGCCTCATGCACAGGCGTATGGACGGCTGTCTTTTTGCACAAAGCAGACGGACCAAGCCCCTCAAAGAGGATACCTTGTCTAGAGGTAAGAAAATCTTCCTCTGGTCTGAATCCAGCCGTAGCCCTAGATATACCAGGTTTTTCACTGGCTGTAGGGCTGACTTGTCCAGGTTGATGACCCAACCGTGAGATTCTAGATACTTGATTGTATCGACAATTACCACTTCTAGCTTGGCAACTGAGTGGTCCATCAACAACAGGTCGTCTAGGTATGCCATTATCGTTACACCCCGTGTTCTTAGATCGGCCAACAGTGGGGCCAGAATTTTTGTGAACACTCGTGGTGCTGTGGCCAGACCGAATGGTAAGGCTCTGAACTGAAAATGGTGCCCTTCTACTGCAAAGCGTAGGAATTTTTGATGACCTGGAAAGATGGGAACATGCAAGTAAGCATCTTTGATGTCAATCGAGGCTAACCATTCCTCCCCTTGTAGGGCAGCGGTGACCGATCGGATCGACTCCATCCGGAAAGACCGGACGTTTAGAAATTTGTTTAGACTCTTTAGGTCCAATATGGGTCTTATGTCCCCGTTTGGCTTCGGGACTGTGAAAAGGTTTGAGTAGAAACCCAACCCCCACTCTTCCATAGGAACCTCCATAATTACTCCTTGGAGCAATAGTTGTTCTAACGCCAATAGGAGAGACCCTCTTTTCAGAGGGTCTCTTGGCATGCCTGACCACATAAAATGGGACGGAGGAGACTCTTTTAACTCCAACTTGTATCCCAAAGTTACTGCGGAGAGCACCCATCTGTCTTTGATCGTCTCCCGCCAGGTCTCTGCGAACAACTGAAGTCTTCCCCCCACCCGTTTGAGTGGGGGCAGCCCTTCATAGGCTTGACTTGGAGGCTGGTTTAGTACCTCTTCGGATCCAGGGCTTTTTATTACCCTGTGGCTGTCCCTGATTTTTACCTCCTGAGTTTGACCGAGGAGGCCGTCGGAACTGCTTAGTAGCAGACGTCGCAGGGATAGGAGAGGTAGTCCTCTTAAAAGATGGACCCCTAGACCTCTTCTTACTCGGTAAGAGAGTACTTTTACCACTGGAAATCTTCTGGATATACTTATCCAGGTCTTCGCCAAAAAGGCGTTCCCCATGAAATGGGAAGCTAACTAAGAGCTTCTTACAGGGAGCTTCAGCAGACCAGTTTTTGAGCCACAGAAGCCTACGCATATGTACCAAAGACAGCGTGAGGCGGGAGGCCTGATGGATAGAATCCTTGATGGCGTCAACCGCAAAGCATAATGCTCTAGGCAGATCAGCCAGAGCCTGGGCCTGCTGGTCTGGCAAATCCCTCAGGATCATTTTCATTTGATCCTTTAAAGCTTGGCAGACCCCAATAGCTGCCACTGCTGGCTGTGTAACAGCCCCTGCTGTGGAAAAAGCAGATTTTAATAAAGATTCCAATTTTTTATCCACTGGATCTTTGAACATTTGAACATTATCTACTGGACATGTCAGTGATTTGTTCACAGAAGAGATGGCTGCATCCACCGTAGGAACATTCCATCTCTGGGTGAACTTTTCCTCCATGGGATAGATCACCGGAAACCTTTTAGGCGGAACAAACAGTTTATCAGGATGTTCCCAGTCCTTGTATATAAGTCCTTCCAATAATGGATGTATTGGAAAGGAGCAATTAACCTGGGGAGCTTTTAGCGACCCCAATGAGGAGACAGCAGTAGTTGATGGTTCAACAAGAGGCATTTTAAATGCAGATCGAACCATGTCAGTTAGGGTCTGGACCCACAATCTTTCAGTCTGTGATGCTGAAAATGGTTCATCTACTGTCGATTCCTCAAAAACAGAGCTAACCTCCTCCTGATCCCCTTCAGGTAGGTCGGTCCCTTCCTGGGACTGTTGCTCTGCCAACAGGCACTCTAATGGAGGTGATGGAGATCTGGCGCACTTTCTTTCCTGTAGAGAAGAAGCGATCAATGCAGCCAATCTCTGCTCCAATCCCTCCAGAGTTGAGGAAAAAACCTCCTCTGTTATATATGCAGGAGCAGGTGGACTGAGGACAGCCGCAGTACCTGGCACTCCCGGGGGTTCCTTATGGGTATTAACCTCTGATTTCTCAGGGGAGGAGGGTGCAGATGACTGCTCCAGATCCTCAGAGCCCGATGGAGACCCCCTACACTTCCTGAGAGGTATATCTCGGAGTTTTTTAGGCGGCATATTCCTTAGTTCAAAGCTGAGGTATTCCAGCCGCAATACACCCCTTACTGAAATAGTCTAATGCAATTTGCTGCTATGTACATCAGTGGGTGTCTACTAATGCGTCTTTCTGGGGATGCCTGTATCAACCGCCCACTGTAAGCCCCTATACCATGCTACCAGCTCCTTTTCATGCTCTGTGTCCATAGCAAGCAGCGTGGACTGAGTCCTTTTATCTTGCTGGGACGCCCGCACATGCGCAGAAGCGCTGGGCGCACAGAGCGCGTCATCCGCCAGGCTCCGCCCCCTTTTTTGAAGCTAAACCTTATAAAAGGAAAGCATGTGTGTGCGCGCGCGCGCGTGCACGTGTACGCTCTTGGCGCCATGTAGGGAGAGGAGCCAGGGTCCCTGTTTCACCAGGACTCGGGGATGGAAGGAAACTACTTGGCAGCATGACAGAGGAATGCAGCTTCCCTGATAGAGAGCTTACTCATCTGCCTGGACTTTCACCATGGAAGGAATAGTCCCAAGAAAAAAGACGTTCCACAGCGGCCTCTAGTGGACAAACACAGGTACCGCACTTTTGTCTTTTTTTTTTTTTTTTTAAAACCTCCTTTATGAAAAATATTTCCAGGTTTACAGTTTTTTTAAAACTTCCCTTATGAAAAAACATTTCTAGGATTTCTTAGGCATATACAGCTATTAGCGGGAATACCCTTTAGGTAACAGGCAGAAAGACATATTAGGCTTGGGGGTCCCCTCAATAGAACCAAGTTCCTGAGGGGCCCCCACTTACCTTTTCCCCGCCGCAGAACTTTCTTTGGTCCACAGAAGCCCAAACTTCACCTCTCACGGCAGGCATTGTACTAGTCCTTCAGGGACCGGGTTCCCAAGGATTCCACTCCCCTGGACCTGTATAGCACCCTGCACAGATAGCCTCTTGGTTTTGGGTATGACCAGAGCTCTGGATCCCAGGGTCCAGCCCTCCTAAGAGAGGCATTACAGGCAAAACCCTGCTCTTCTCTGCAAGGCCCGGGTACCGACCGTTTAGCTATGAAGCTTTTTTGGTCGGATCCGGAATAGCTTGCTAAGGCCCAGAGAACCTGTACACAAGCCCAGATGAATACATGTTAACCTTGGCCAACACCTTAGACACTGGCAAAAAACTGAGGTACTCCCGGATGGGAGGGGCTTATATAGGGGAGGGTACTTCCTGTTTTGGAAGTTGCCAGTGCAAGCACCTGAAGGTAATTCTATATAACTCACATAGTAATGACTATGCTGCTCTGTGTCCCGTGATGTATGAACAAGAAAGATAAAATTATTCATGAGATCACACGAAACAATAAAGAAATAAGTTTGTCAGAACTCGGGATAAATATCTGCAGCAAAAAAAAAATTTTTAAGACCATTATAAAGAAGAAAACAATGCGCTGCATTAAACGAGGCAATAATTTGCAGAATGAAGAATGTGCTCTCTCCATTAGGAACGCTAGTTTTACCAGAATGAGCGCTCCCGTCTCATAATTCATTCTGAGCATGCGTGGGTTTTTTATCCGATGGAGTTCCCCACAGACGATCAGAATTTGCTATCGGTTTGCTATCGTTTTTTTTCCCATCGGATAAATTTAAAACGGGTTCTATATTTTCACACCGATGGAAAATAGACCGATGGGGCCCATACACGATCGGTCTGTCCAATGACAAAAGTCCATCGGACTGTTTTCATCTGTAAAACCGATCGTGTGTACACGGCTTTAGTCTCTCTGTGGGTTGAATTAGGCTTTTGTGGGTGTAATTTGGCTCTCCGTGGGTTGATTTAGGCTCTCTGTGGGTTGATTTAGGCTCTCTGTGGGTTGAATTAGGCTCTCTGATAGACTTCTGTGGGTGGAATTAGGCCCCCTTCCTGTGGGTTAATTTAGGCTCTCTATGGGTTGAATTAGACTCTCTGTTGGTCTTCTATGGGTGGTATTAGGCCACCTTCCTGTTGGTTGATTTAGGCTCTGTGGGTTGAATCAGGCTCTCTGTGGGTTGACTTAGGCTCTCTGTGGGTGGAATTAGGTCCTCTTCATATGGGTCCTCTGTGGGTTGATCTGGGATCTCTGTGGGTGGAATTAGGCTCTCTGTGGTTGGAATTAGGCCCCCTTCCTGTGGGCCCTCTGTGGGTTGAATTAGGCTCTCTGCGGGTTGATGATTTAGGCTCTCTGTGGGTTGATGATTTAGGCTCTCTGTGGGTTGATTTAGGCTCTCTGTGGGTTGATTTAGGCTCTCGGTGGGTTGATTTAGGCTCTCTGTGGGTTGAATTAGGCTCTCTATTGGTTTTCTGTGGGTGGAATTAGGCCCCCTTCCTGTGGGCTCTCTGTAGGTTGATTTAGGCTCTGTGGGTTGATTAAGGGTAGAATTAGGCCCCCTTCACGTGGGTCCTCTGTAGGTTGATTTAGGCTATCTGTGGGTTGAATTAAGCTCTCTATTGGTCTTCTGTGGGTGAAATTAGACCCCCTTCCTGTGGGTCCTCAGTGGGTTGGTTAGGTTCTCTGTGGGTTGATTTAGGCTCTCTGTGGGTTGAATTAGACTCTCTGTTGGTCTTCTATGGGTGGAATTAGGCCCCCTTCCTGTGGGTTGAATCAGGCTCTCTGTGGGTTGATTTTGGATCTCTGTGGGTTGACTTAGGCTCTCTGTGAGTGGAATTAGGTTCTCTTCGTATGGGTCCTCTGTGGGTTGATCTAGGATCTCTGTGGATGGAATTAGGCTCTCTGTGGGTGGAATTAGGACCCTGTCCTGTGGGTCCTCTGTGGGTTGAAATAGGCTCTCTGTGGGTTGAATTAGGCTCTCTGTGGGTTGATCTAGGCTCTCATCTGTGGGTCTTCTGTAGGTAAAATTAGGCCCCCTTCAGGTGGGTCCTCTGTGGGTGGATTTAGGCTCTCTGTGGGTGGAATAAGCCTCTCTGTGGGTGGAATTAGGCCCCTTCTTGTGTGTCCTCTGTGGGTTGAATTAGGCTCTGTGGGTCTTCGGTGGGTGGCATTAGCCCCCCTTCCTGTGTATCCTCTGTGGGTTGATTTAGGCTCTCTGCAGGTTGAGTTAGGCTCTCTGCGGGTTGAATTAGGCTCTCTGCGGGTTGAATTAGGCTCTCTGCGGGTTGAATTAGGCTCTCTGCGGGTTGAATTAGGCTCTCTGTGGGTTGAATTTGGCTCTCTGTGGGTGGATGTAGGCTCTCTGTGGGTCTTCTGTGGGTAGAATTAGACCCCCTTCATGCGAGTCCTTTTTGGGTTGTTTAGGCTCTCTGTTGGTCTTCTGTGTGTGGAATTAGGCCCCGTTCCTGTAGCTCCTCTGTGGGTCGATTTAGGCTCTCTGTTGGTCTTCTGTGGGTAGAATTAGGCCTCCTTCGTGTGGGTCCTCTTTAGGTTGATTTAAGCTTTCTGTGTGTTGATTTAAGGTAGAATTAAGCCCCCTTCGTGTGAGTCCTCTGTGGATTGAATTAGACTCTCTGTTGGTCTTCTGTGGGTGGAATTAGGCCCCCTTTCTGTGTGTCCTCTGTGGATTGATTTAGGCTCTCTGTGAGTTGAATTATATTCTCTGTGGGTTGAATTATGCTCTCTTTGGGTTGAATTATGCTCTCTGTGGGTTGATTTGGGCTCTCTGTGGCTAAAATTAGGCTTTCTGTGGGTTGAAGTAGGCTCTCTGTGGGTAGAATTAGGCCCCCTTCGTGTGAGTCCTCTGTGGGTTGAATTAGGCTCTCTGTTGGTTTTCTGTGGGTGGAATTAGGCCCCCTTCCTGTGTGTCCTCTGTGGGTTGATTTATGCTCGGTGGGTTGATTTAGAGTAGAATTAGGCCCCCTTCCTGTGGGTCCTCTGTGGGTTGATTTAGGCTCTCTGTGGGTTGATTTAGGCCCCCTTCATGTGGGTCCTCTGTAGGTTGATTTAGGCTCTCTGTTGGTCTTCTGTGGGTGAAATTAGACCCTCTTCCTGTGGGTCCTCTGTGGGTTGGTAAGGCTCTCTGTGGGTTTATTTAGGCTCTCTGTGGACTGATTTAGGTTAGAATTAGGCCCCCTTCATGTGGGTCCTCTGTGGGTTGAATTAGGCTCTCTGTTGGTCTTCTGTGGGTGGAATTATGCCCCCTTCCTGTGTGTTTATTAAGGCTCTCTGTAGGTTGAATTAGGCTCTGTGGGTCTTCTGTGGGTGGCATTATCCCCCCTTCCTGTGTGTCCTCTGTGGGTTGAATTAGGCTCTTTGTGGGTGGAATTAGGCCCCGTTCCTGTGGGTTGATTAAGGTTTTCTGTGGATGTAATTAGGCTCTCTGTGGGTCTTCTGCAGGTGGAATTAGCCCCCCTTCCTGTGTGTCCTCTATGGGTTGATTTAGGCTCTCTGTGGGTTGAATTATGCTCTCTGTGGGTTGAATTAGGCTCTCTGTGGGTTGAATTAGGCTCTCTGTGGGTTGATTTAGGCTCTCTGTGGGTTGATTTAGGCTCTCTGTGGGTTGATTTAGGCTCTCTGTGGGTTGATTTAGGCTCTCTGTGGGTTGATTTAGGCTCTCTGTGGGTCTTCTGTGGATGTAATTAGGCCCCTTTTTATGTGGGTCCTCTGAGGGTTGATTTAAGCTCTCTGTGGGTGGAATTGGCTTCTCTGTGGGTGAAATTGGCCTCCTTCCTGTGTCCTCTGTGGGTTGAATTAGGCCCTGTGGGTCTTTGGTGGGTGGCATTAGCCCCCTTCCTGTGTGTCCTCTGTGGGTTGATTTAGGCTCTCTGTGGCTGGAATTAGGCTTGCTGTGGGTTGATGTAGGCTCTCTGTGGGTAGAATTAGGCCCCCTTTGTGTGAGTCCTCTGTGGGTTGAATTTGGTTCTCTGTGGGTTGAATTTTGGTCTCTCTGTGGGTTGAATTAGGCTCTCTGTGGGTTGATTAAGGGTAGAATTAGGCCCCCTTCGTGTGGGTCCTCTGTAGGTTGATTTAGGCTCTGTGTGGGTTGAATAAAGCTCTCTGTTGGTCTTCTGTGGGTAGATGTAAACCTTGTTTGTCACGATGACCACAGGATAGATAAAGTCTGGTAAGAAGTGGTTTTAAAATTATGTCTTCAGACAAAGTCAGAACGTCAGCATTAAATAGTTTAAATTATGTTTTTAGATAATATAAACCGTCAGCTAAAATACTAGTTTAGACTATGTCTGAGATGCTATATGTTTATATAGGAATTATGCCTCATGTGATAAACTCTGTCCTCCCTCCCTCCTTTTCTTTGTGCAATATTCTTTGTCCATAATTTGTATAAAGGTACGACCCTTACTATAACGGCACCCCAAATATCAAGGGGGTTAAACGCCGTTTCTGCTGTCCCCTCTCCTGGACACCCACTCGCTACCAATCTTCCACAGCCAGGTGACCCTTTCCCATAGGAAGTAATCCTTCTGGAAGAACGAGACACACGCTCTGTATCTTCCCAAGATCGAATGACTTTTATTGAGAAACATTGTAACTTTTATATACATCTAATACACATTAGTTTAACATGAACAATGGCCCAGCTCCACCCACACATTACAAGGCTCAACAAATTATTTTGACGTCTGTTAGGAGACAACAGACTTTAATAATCCCCTTTATGTTTGAATGACTATGCATGACCTTTATAGTCACCAGACTGTCTGATACTTTACAATACACACAAGGACAGACTTAATTTCCCCGATCCACATAACCACAAACAATGAACAGGTCTTCTAGAAGCTGGAATTCATTAGCATTACACTAGACAGGTGATTGAGGCTGAACACCTCAGTATCTCTCAATTAACCTGTTGAGTTCAGAAACAGTAAATAGTCCTTTACAGATATCCTTGGGGATATGGTGGATAAATATTACAGACCCATTTTAGGTAGCCCAAGATATATTTCTTAATGTCCATTATTTCCTGGCTCACCCTGTGTCCAAAGTGACCCTCCTGTCACACTTACCATCAAAAACGAAGCATTCATTGAGACGGCTTTCTTGTCTTGTGCCTTGAATGCTTCCAGAGCTCTGACAGAATTTCTTACTGATTGTCCAGGTCTAAGCAGATTTAGCCCTACATGTGGGTGGGGGGCTTACCAGAATCTGGAAGCCTTCTTTAACAAGGGGGCCCCCAGATTCTGCCATCCCCCCATGTGAATGAGTATGGGGTACATTATACCCCTACCTATTCACCAAAAAATGTGTCAAAAAGTAAAAACCACAATACACAGTTTTGGACAATTCCTTTATAAAAAAAAAGGGAAAAAAAATGTTCCGCAATAGTTACATAGTTGCATAGTTAGTCAGGTTGAAAAAAGACACAATTCCATCCAGTTCAAATATAATAAATAAATAAATAAATAAAATAAAAAATATCTTACAATCCCATATACCCAATTCTATACCCACAGTTGATCAAGAGGAAGGCAAAAAGCCCCAGCAGAGCATGATCCAATTTGCTACAGCAGGGGAAAAAATTCCTTCCTGATCCCCCGAGAGGCAATCGGATATTCCCCGGATCAACTTTACCTATAAATGTCAGTACCCAGTTATATTATGTACATTTAAGAAAGAATCCAGGCCCTTCTTAAAGCAATCTACTGAGCTGGCCAGAACCACCGCTGCAGGGAGTCTATTCCACATTTTCACAGCTCTTACTGTGACGAAACCTTTCCGTATTTGGAGGTGAAATCTTTTTTCCTCTAGACGCAAAGAGTGCCCCCTTGTCCTTTGTGTTGACCATAAAGTGAATAACTCAACACCAAGTTCAAAATATGGACCCCTTATATATTTGTACATGTTGATCATATCCCCCCTTAATCTCCTCTTCTCAAGAGTGAATAAATTCAGTTCCTCTAATCTCTCCTCATAGCTGAGCTCCTCCATGCCTCTTATCAGTTTGGTTGCCCTTCTCTGCACTTTCTCCAGTTTCCCAATATCCTTTTTGAGAACTGGGGCCCAAAACTGAACTGCATATTCCAGATGAGGTCTTACTAATGATTTGTACAGGGGCAAAATGATATCTCTCTCTCTGGAGTCCATACCTCTCTTAATACAAGAAAGGACTTTGCTCGCTTTGGAAACCGCAGCTTGGCATTGCATGCCATTATTGAGCTTATGTCCATCCATCGTCAATCACGGTGCCGCAAGACCTGAAAAATAAAATTTAAATAATCCGCCTTAATGGGAGGCCCCCTGACTGATGTCTTTTCGCTAAGACAGCTCTTATATAGGCTAGGGTGGGAGCCACCACTGTAACCCCTCACAGCTACTCTTGTTGGGGGCAGGAATGGGCCCTGCTGTTAACCGCTTCCCGACCGCCACACACCGATATACGGCAGAATGGAACAGGCAGGCAAAGGGGCGTACCTGTACGTCCCTTTGAATTTGCCGCCCAGCATGAGTGCGCCCGCGGGTCCTAGGAACTCGATGTTCCCGGGCAGGGATGTAAACACGGCATTTCCCTGTTCTTCCTAGTGACAGGACAGTGATCTCTGCTCCCTGTGATCAGGAGCAGAGATCACTGACGTGTCACTTGTAGCCACGCCCCCTCACAGTTAGAATCACTCCCTAGGACACGTTTAACCCCAGTGTAATTTTCACAGTAATCGTGCATTTTTATAGCACTGATCGCTGTATAAATCACAATGGTCGCAAGTGTCCGCCATAAAGTCGCAGTCACGATAGAAATCGCAGATTGCCGCCATTACTAGTAAAAAAAAAAAAATAACAAAAAGGCCATAAAACTACCCCCTATTTTGTAGTCGCTATAACTTTTGCGCAAACCAATCAATATACGCTTATTGCGATTTTTTTTTTACCAAAAATATGTAGAATACATATCGGCCTAAACTAAATTGTAATTACATGCCCCTGTTAAACAGGGGCAGAAAAATTGGGCCTTGGGTGTTGGTGGTGCCCTAAACCAAACATATTGTTGGAAGCTAGCATCATCAAGATTCAGGAGGAATAGGATAGGCAGCATAGGCAGTCTTTAAGGGATTCCACATCCATAGAAAATTCAATCAGTTACATCAGCTTGATAGCTGATGATCCAGGACTGATTCATTTTTTATAAATGTGAGCCTATCAACGGAGTCTGTGGACAGGCGCACTCTTTGATCCATTACAAACCCTCCAGCAGCACTGAATGTGCGTTCAGAAAGCAGGTTGGATGCAAGACAGGCCAGTAGCTCAATTTCATATTGAGCACGTTCTGGCCAGTGGTCCATCCTCAAGACTAGGGATGAGCTCGGTGTTCGAGTCGAACATACGTTCGACTCGAACTTCGGCTGTTTGATCGTTCGACGAAGATCGAAATATTTGGGCCGTTCGCGCCAAATTCGAGTGACGCGAACGACCCACAATACACTGCGCCATAGCAGTGCAATCCCGGCGCTGTGACTGGCCAAGCATGCACTGTGACCCCGCATGCTTGGCCAATCACAGCGCCGGCAGCTAGGAGAGCCATAATTGGCCACAGGCAGGTTGCCTGTGGCCAATTATAGCTAAGGGGGTTTAGCACACGCCCCACACTATAAAAGGCCGCCAGCGCGGCGGCCTTGTGTAGTGTGTTCCGGCGCAGGGAAAGAGAAGGATAGGCAGGGACAGTGTGATATTCTTTGTGCTATTCTTGTGTGCAGGGAGAGAGAAGGATAGGCAGGGAGAGTGTCAGTGTCATATTCTTTGCTAAACCTTGTGTGCAGGGAGAGAGAAGGATAGGCAGGGGACAGTGTCAGTGTCATATTCTTTGCTAAACCTTGTGTGCAGGGAGAGAGAAGGATAGGCAGGGGACAGTGCCAGTGTCATATTCTTTGCTAAACCTTGTGTGCAGGGAGAGAGAAGGATAGGCAGGGAGAGTGTCAGTGTCATATTCTTTGATAGACCTTGTGTGCAGGAAGAGAGAAGGATAGGCAGGGGACAGTGTCAGTGTCATTTTTGCTAAGCCTCCTGCACAGTATACACCTGAAGCTAGCCCGTATTGCTGTGTTTTCCTGGTGTGTTACACTAACAGGCATTTGCAGCACTTACAGCGGGCGGAGTGTGCCTCCTGCACATTATACACCTGAAGCTAGCCCTTATTGCTGGAGCTTTTTTTATTTTGTGTTACACTAACAGGCATTTGCAGCACTTACAGCGGGCGGAGTGTGCTTCCTGCAAAATAAACACCTGAAGCTAGCCCTTATTGCTGTTTTTTCCAGTTGTGTAACACATGCAGTCATCTGCAGCACTTACAGCGGGCGTAGTGTGCTTCCTGCTAAATATACACCTGAAGCTAGCCCGTATTGCTGTGTTTTCCTGGTGTGTTACACTAACAGGCATTTGCAGCACTTACAGCGGGCGGAGTTTGCTTCCTGCTAAATATACACCTGAAGCTAGCCCGTATTGCTGTGTTTTCCTGGTGTGTTACACTAACAGGCATTTGCAGCACTTACAGCGGGCGGAGTGTGCCTCCTGCACATTATACACCTGAAGCTAGCCCTTATTGCTGGAGCTTTTTTTCTTTTGTGTTACACTAACAGGCATTTGCAGCACTTACAGCGGGCGGAGTGTGCTTCCTGTTAAATATACACCTGAAACTAGCCCGTATTGCTGTTTTTTCCTGTTGTGTAACACAGGCAGTCATCTGCAGCACTTACAGCGGGCGTAGTGTGCTTCCTGCAAAATATACACCTGAAGCTACCCCTTATTGCTGGTTTTCCCATCTCCCTGCAGGCCATTAGAATGTCTGGAAGGCAAACAAGGAGAGGCAGACAGTCAGGAGCCAAGAAAAGAGGGCAAGCAGGCTCTGTGTCTAGAGACAACAGTGCTGGTCATGGACGCGGTGCATCGTCATCAGCACGTGGCCATGGGACACGCTTGTCCTTATTTTCGGCAGCTGGACGTGTTGAGCCGCATCATGCCGAAGACTTGGTAGAGTGGATGACCAAGCCCTCCTCATCCTCCTCATCCTCTCTCATCCAGGCTCAGGGTACTGGCAAAGCAGCTGCCAAAGCGTCCTCTTCCCTGGTATCAATGTCATCATCAGTCACTCCTTCCCTAGACCCACCATGTCCTACTGAGGAGGCCCCCGAACTGTTTGAGCACAGTGTTGGGTACATGCTCCAGGAGGATGCCCAGCGTTTCGAAGGTCTGATGATGATACCCAGCTAGAGGAAGGCAGTAGCGTGAGAGCAGAGAGGGGATGCTCAAGAAGGACACCATCTGGCAGTCATGTTCCAGCAGCTGCAGCATACTGCCAGATTGGCTCCAGTGATGAGGAGGGAGGGGATGATGAGGTCACTGACTCCATGTGGGTGCTTAATAGGAGAGAGGCGGAGGAGGAGGCACATCTCCAACGAGGCAGGATTCCCTCGGGGGGCCAGCGTAAGGGCAGCACACTGACTGAATCACACTGCAGAGCTCCGCCTGTGCAGGGCGCTGCCTCTGCCCGTTATTCAAAAGTTCTTTGGTGTGGGCCTTTTTTGAGTCGAGTGCATCAGATCGCACAGCTGCTGTTTGCAACATATGTCTCAAGCGTATATCGCGTGGCCAAAACATCAGCCGCTTGGGCACCACATGCTTGACCAGACATATGTTGACCTGCCATGCAGCTCGTTGGCAAGCCTACCTTAAAGACCCACACCAAAAAACAAAGCGGACCTCTCCTTGCACCGCATCAGCTGGGATCTCCAACCCCACTATACCTTCAGTCCTCTCTGAAACCTGCACTGAGAGGAATGAAGGTGTAGAATTAGGTGTGTCACAGCCAAGTACTTGCGGGCACTCTGCTAGCAGTACACCGACGTCCGATTCTAGCAGGCAAATTTCCCTGCCCCAGCTGCTGGACCGTCGAAAGAAGTTCACTCCCAGCCATCCACATGCCCAGCGGTTGAATGCTAGCTTGGCTAAATTGCTAGCGCTTCAACTGCTGCCTTTTCAGTTGGTAGACTCGGCCCCCTTCCGTGAGTTTGTGCAATGTGCGGTTCCCTCAGTGGCAGGTTCCCAAACGCCACTTTTTCTCACGGAAGGCGATTCCGGCTCTCTACCGGCATGTGGAAGGCAATGTCTTGGTCTCGTTGGACAGGGCGGTCAGCGGTAAGGTGCATATTACCGCTGACTCATGGTCCAGCAGGCATGGACAGGGACGTTACCTTTCTTTCACGGCCCATTGGGTCACTCTTTTGGCAACTGGGAAGGATGCAGGACAAGGTGCAGTAGTGTTGGAGGTTGATCTGCCGCCACGCCACCTCCAAAATGCTACTACTGGTTGTGACACACCTCTCTCCTCCGCCCCCTCCTCTTCTTCTTCCTCCATGGCCTCTTCCTGTGCTTTGTCCTCAGAACCAGCGGTGCTCCGTAGGCGTTCAAGGGGCTACGCAAGTACGCAGGCAAAAAGATGCCATGCCGTGCTTGCGCTGGTGTGTTTGGGGGACAGGAGCCACACTGGGGCAAAGGTTCTGTCTGCTCTGCAGGGGCAGGCCGAGAGGTGGTTGATGCCACGCCAGCTTAAGCCAGGAATGGTGGTTTGCGACAATGGCACCAACCTCCTCTCCGCCCTCCGACAGGGACAACTGACCCATGTGCCCTGTGTGGCTCACGTCCTTAACCTGGTGGTGCAGCGGTTCTTGGGCAGGTACGCGGGCTTACAGGATGTCCTGAGGCCAGGGCTGGTGCAAGGATTTTCGACACCCTAGGCGAAACCTCATTTTGTCGCCCCTGGCTCCGCCCCAACTCCCCCCTGACTCCACCCCTTTGCCCTGCCCATGTATACGGTGGAGGTGGCGGGTGGAGATTTTTTGTAATCCCCCAAATGTAATCACCTTAGTGTAATACCCCCAATGTACAGTATACAGGTGGGGGTGGGGTGTGTAGTATAGAGTATACAGGTGGGGATGTGCAGTATACGAGTGGGGGGTGTGCAGTATACGGGTGGGGGGGGGATGTGCTGTGCAGTGTATGGGGGGGGGGCTGTGCTGTGCAGTATACAGGTGGGGGGGCTGTGCAGTATACAGGTGGGGGGGCTGTGCAGTATACAGGTGGGGGGGCTGTGCAGTATACAGGTGGGGGGGGGGCTGTGTTGTGCAGTATACAGGTGGGGGGGGGCTGTGTTGTGCAGTATGCAGGTGGGGGGGGCTGTGCTGTGCAGTATACAGGTGGGGGGGTGCGGGAGGTGTACAGTACACTCCCCTGCGCACAGTTAGTATGCAATGCAGACAGCTGTGTAAGAAGGTGACTCACCGTCAGGCAGATCAGGTGACAAGCAGTGTGATGAGTACGGAGCCCCATCCCGCTCCTAACATCACTGGACATTGAATCTGCTCTCCTCCATTAGTGACCATAGACTCCGCCCTCTTCCACCCTGCCGGACCGTCCAACCCCGCCTCCTCAATGACGTTCTACTACAACTCCGCCCTTCAGAGCTCATCTTCTCTCCTAATCCCGGGTGGTACAGGACTCCGCCCCCTGCAGATCACCTTCTGAGGAGTTACTGAGCGATCTGAGGGGGCGACAGTGCGAACGAGGGGGAGAGGGAGGGGGTGCCTCTGACAACTGAAGGAGCGGGACAGGAACATGCCAGGGGAGGCAGGGCGCGCCATCATGATTCAGCTGCCCTGCCGCCAATTATTTCAACATCCCTAGTGGCTGTGGCTGCGCCCTAGGTGGCAGTGCGCCCTAGGCGGCTGCCTAGTCCGCCTAGTGGTAGCACCGGCCCTGCCTGAGGCAGGCCAGGAAAGTCTGTGTGCATTTCCGCAGATCTTATAATGCCAATGCTCGCCTGGCTGAGCTGCAAAAGGAGTTGAACCTGCCCAAGAACCGCCTTATATGTGACATGCCCACCAGGTGGAACTCAACGTTGGCCATGCTGCAGCGGCTGCACACGCAGCAGAGGGCCATCAATGAGTACCTGTGCGACTACGCCACCAGGACAGGGTCAGGGGATCTCTGATTTTTTTCACCACGCCAGTGGGGCATGATCAGGGATGCATGCACTGTCCTAGCACCATTTGAGGAGGCCACAAGGATGGTGAGCAGTGACAGTGCATGCATCAGTGACACTGTACCTCTTGTCCACCTGTTGGAACATACGCTGCGTGGAATAATGGACAGGGCACTTGAGGCAGAACAGAGGCAGGAAGAGGAGGACTTCCTTGCCTCTCAAGGCCTTTACCCAGACAGTGTTCCTTCTGTCCCACCCATCGCACAGGAAGAGGAGGAGGAGGATTGTGTCAGCATGGAGGTGGAGCCTGGCACTCAGCATCATCAGCAGCAGTCTTTTAGGGATGATTTACAGTCCCAAGAAACCCGTGGACTTGTACGTGGCTGGGAGGAGGTGGTTGCGGATCATGTCGTCCTTAGTGACCCAGAGGACTCCGGACCGAATGCCTCAGCTAACCTACGCTGCATGGCCTCCCTTATCCTGCAAAGTCTGCGGAAGGATCCTCGTATTCTTCGGATCAAGGAGAGGGACCATTACTGGCTGGCCACTCTCCTTGATCCATGGTACAAGGGTAAGGTTGCGGACCTTATCTTACCATCGCAGAGGATGAGACAACTCCAGGAGGCCTTGCAGAAAGGTCTGTGCAACGCGTTCCCAGAGACTGGGAGGTTACAAACTCCTGGTCCTGGACAACGAGTTGCTGAGGCTTCGGTCAGTCAAAGAAGGAGCGGTGGGGAAGGTGGCCGTCTGACCGATGCGTTCAGACAATTCTTTAGTCCGCAGCCCCAAGGTATGATCGGTTCCAGCAACCATCGCCAGCGTCTGATATACATGGTGCAGGAATACCTAGGGGCAAGGTCAGACTTGGACACCTTCCCCACCGAAAATCCTCTGGCTTACTGGGTCTTGAGGATGGATCACTGGTCAGAGCTTGCACAGTATGCAATTGAGCTACTGGCCTGTCCTGCATCCAGCGTTCTTTCAGAACGCACATTCAGTGCTGCTGGAGGATTTGTCACGGATCACAGGGTGTGCCTGTCCACCGACTCGGTTGATCGACTGACCTTCATAAAGATGAACCAGTCTTGGATCACCACCAGCTACCAAACACCTGAATCTGATATAACAGACTAATTTATTTTCAAATGTCACATCCCTTCAAGACTGATGCTGATGCCGAGTGACTGTCCTGTTATGTTGACTGACTATCCTCCTCCTCCTCAATGATCCGATTGATGATGATAGCTTGGAAGAACATTTTTGTTTCTTGGTGCCACCACCAGTGGCTAAGGCCCAATTTTTCAGCCCCTGTTTAACAGGGGCATGTAATAAAAACATTTTATGCAATGCTTTGCAGCAGGGCTCATTCCTGCACTCCAACTAGAGTATCTGGGAGAGGTTGCAGTGTCGTGGCACCAGCACCAGTGCCTAAGGCCCAATTTTTAAGCCCCTGTTTAACAGGGGCGTATAATTACAATTTTTGATGCAATACTTTGCAACAGGGCTCATTGCTGTGCTCCAAGTACAGTATCTGTGAGGGGTTGCAGTGTTGTGGCACCAGTGCCTAAGGCCCAATTTTTCTGCCCCTGTTTAACAGGGGCATGTAATTACAATTCTTGATCTAATAATTCACAGCAGGGCCCATTCCTGCGCCCACCAAGAGTAACTGTGAGGCCTTACAGTGTTGTGTCAACACCACCACCACCACCACCACCAAAGGCCCAATTTTTCAGCCCCTGTTCAACAGGGGCATGCAATTACAATTCTTGATCTAATAATTCACAGCAGGGCCCATTCCTGCGCCCACCAAGAGTAACTGTGAGGCCTTACAGTGTTGTGTCAACACCACCACCACCACCAAAGGCCCAATTTTTCAGCCCCTGTTCAACAGGGGCATGCAATTACAATTCTTGATCTAATAATTCACAGCAGGGCCCATTCATGCGCCCACCAAGAGTAACTGTGAGGGCTTACAGTGTTGTGGCAACAGCAACATGTAAGGGGCAATTTTCAGCAGAGTATATACGGCAGGCCCCTACTTTCAAACATCCAACTTACAAACGACTCCTACTTGCAAACGAAATGAGACAACAGGAAGTGAGAGGAAATCTACCCCTAGGAAGGGAAATTCTCTCCTGTAAGAGTTAATATGGGAAAAGGGTGTCTCCTCTCTACTGATGCTTTATCACCAATCCTTGTTTCAATAAAAAACCCACTTTTCAGGTGAAATGTTCTGAACAGGGGCACAGACAGCAAAACAAATGTTACAGGGGTGATAACCCTTCCCTATGTTTTCCAAAAAGCTTAAAAATAGATTTTTTGGCTGGAGCTACACTTAAACAATGTACCTGTTCAAAATTACAAACAGATTCTACATAAGAACAAACCTACAGTCCCTGTCTTGTATGCACCGCCCGTATACGGCTATTCAGAGTATATAGGGCCTTTTTTTATTTTGTGTGCGGGGTTCCCCTTAATATCCATACAAGACCCAAAGGGGCTGGTAATGGGCTGGGGGGGGGGGGGGGTGATGGGGTAGCTATGCCATTTTTCTCAAAGATTTTCATCCATATTACCGGGACTAGACATTACATTAAAGCCGCAAGCAGTTTTAAATGGCTTTTTTTTCCCCTTTAGAAATGTAATTTTGTGCAGGGACAGTTCTAAATACGGGAAACATGTGGCACTTCACAGGCATACTTTAGACACTCCCCAGGTACGATATTTAAAAGGAATATTTGACTTTTTTTTTTCACTTTATGCATCATTAAAATGACTGCTCCCGAAAAACGGCCATTTTTAAAACTTCTTTTTGCATTGATACATGTCCCCTGGTGCAGAACCCGGGTTCCCAAACCCTTTTTAGGACAATAACATGCATATTAGTCGTTATAATTAGCACTTTAGATTTCGAACGTTCGCATCCATTGTATTTAATAGGGTTCTAACGTTCGTGCGAACTTTCGGTCCGTTCGCGGGTTCTGGTGCGAACCGAACCCGGGGGTGTTCGGCTCATCCCTACTCAAGACCCAGTAACCCAGTGGATCCTCTGTTGGAAAGGTGTCTCTCTCGGAAATCAACTGTTCCTGTCAGAGGGCAGAGAGAAGGTTGGTGCCATTGTCGCATACAACCATTCCTGGCTCAAGCTGCTATTTCGTCAACCACCTCTGAGCCTGCCCCTACAGAGCTGACAGAATCTCTGCCCCAGTGTAGCTCCTGTCCCCTAGGCAGACCAACTGAAGCACCGCATTGCATCTTTTAGCTGCTTGCGTAGCCCCTTGAGCGCTTACCGAGCACTGCTGGTTCAGAGGACAATTCTGCAGAAGAGGCCATAGAGGAAGAAGATGAGGAGGAATGGGAGCATATAGATGTTGTGGTAGAATCACCACCAGCTTTTTGGAGGGGTGGTGGCGGAAAAGCTCCAACACTGAACCCTGTCCTGCATCCTTCCCAGCTGCCAGCAGTTACCCAGTGCACCGTGCAGGAAAGGTAATATCCCTGCCCATGCCTGCTGGACCATGAGTCATTGGTAATATGAACCTTGCTGCTGACCGCCCTGTACAATGAGGCCAAAACATTGCCTTCCACATGAATGTAGAGAGCTGGAATGGCCTTACCTGAAAACATTTTTGTTTTTGGAACCTGCCACTGTGGTACAGCACATTCCACAAATTAACGAAAGGGGCAGAGTCTACCAGCTGTAAAGGAAACAATTGCAGTGCTAGAAATTTGGCCAAGCTAGCATTTAGACACTGAGCATGTGGATGGCTGGGACAAAACTTTTTTTATGATTCAGCAACTGGGGTAGCGAAATGTGCCTGCTGAAAATAACTGGTGGTGTGCTGCTAGCAGATTGGCTGCAAGTACTTGTGGCACCTATTGCTATACCAGGGATCTCCAAACTATGGCCCTCCAGCTGTTGGGGAACTACACATCCCATGAGGCTTTGTAAAACTCTGACATTCACAGACATGACTTGGCATGATGGGAATTGTAGTTCCTGAACAACTGGAGGGCCAAAGTTTGGAGACCCCTGTGCTATACCATCATTCCTCTCAGTGCAGGTTTTTGAGAGGACTGGAGGTATAGTAGGGTTTGAGATCCCAGATGAGGAACAAGGAGAAGTCTGTGTTTTTCTATGATGTGGGTCCTTCAGGTGCTGTTTCCAATGGACTAAATGGCAGGTCGTTATATGTCTTGTGAAGCATGTGGTGCCCAAGCGGCTGCTGTTCTGGCCAGGCTTGATCTGCTTCAGACATACATTGCAAACAGCAACGGTGCGATCTACTGCACAGATGTCGAAAAAAGCGTACACCAAGGAATTAGTTCAAGTCAGCGGGGAGTCAGCAGCGCCTGCAGGGCTCCGTGGTGTGATGTAGTAGGGTGGCTGCCCTTAAGATGACCCCTGGAGGACATCCTGCCTCGTTGGAGTTGTGCCTCCTGCTCTTCACTTTCCTCCTGTCTTCTCTCAGGCACCCAAGTACAGTCAGTGACCTCATCATCCCCTCCCTCCTCATCACTGGAGCAAACTTGGCAGTATGCTGCAGCTTGGGGAACATGACTGCCAGTTTCTTGTCCTTCTGTGGCACCCCCTCTCTCTAGGCTCACGCTACTCCCTTCCTCAACCTGGGAACCAACATCAGAGCCTTCAAATTGCTGCCCATCCTCCAGCAGCATGTAACAGACACTATGGTCGAATAATTCTGGTGACTCCTTCGTGCATGATGGTGGGGCTACGGAACGAATAAATGTGGACAAGGAGCCAGTGGAATAGGCCGCTTTGGCAGCTGTGTTTGAAGGCAAACTACAATGAGCCTGGGTGACAGAGGAGGATGAGGACAGCTTCGTTATCCACTCCACAGACTCTTCTGCATGTTGTGGCTCGATAACACGGCCAGCAGCAGAAAAAAAAAAGACAAGCGTGACCTGCCTGCAGATGATGCACCATATCTATGACCACCACTGTTCAC